>OZ016471.1:13513997-13997372 GCA_963966625.1 Caenorhabditis zanzibari
GAGGAATTTCAGCTGGAATGTGCCTATATCGATTCTGACTTTAAAACTAAATTTTTAGCATAAAAACCTGAAAAATGGAATTCTAAAGCTGAAAATAAAGAAAATTGATAAATTTTCGTCTGGAAACTTGGAAATATGCTTTTTACCTGAAAACCACGATTTTGAGGTGTTATTCCATCGAAAAACCCCGTTTAAATTATGATTTTTGATGTTTTTAGCTTCAAAAATGACAAAATAACGAATTTTCCGATTATTTTTGCTCGAAAGATCCGAAAAATAATCAATTTTTGTTACTTTCGGTTTCGAAAATCCGGATTTTTAGCTGAAAAATTAATTTTAAAAATCTGAATTTTCTCCAAAATTGATCTATTTTTCACATTTTTAGCTTCAAAACTGCTAAAAATGGCGAAATTTCCATCAAAAACCCTGAATTTTCTTCAAAATAGGCCAATTTTCCATATTTTTGGCTAATTTTTTGCTCAAAAATCCCAATTTTCCCATTTTTTATACTCAATTTTTCACCATTTTACTCGCTTTTTTTTTCGGTTTTTTTATGCATTGCTCATCCTTAATCTTATTCTTATCCAATTTTGTATCTCATTTTCTCACTTATGATTTCAATTTTCATTTTTCTGGTATTTTTAAAAAATTGCTCACTTTAACACTAAAATTACGGTACTTATCTCATGTCAAATTGAATGAAAAAAATGCATATCTTCTTGATTTTTTGGGCTTTTTTTCGTGTTTTTTATCGGTAAAATAGCCCCAGTTTTTACTTAAATTCAGATTGGATTTTAGCAGAAAAATAAGGTACTTTCCAGAATGTCGTCCCGACTGGCAGCCTCCCGTATCATTCACGCCGGTCGTGGAATATCTCAACCGACGGCATTCGGAAAACGAATGGATCGATTGACGAATCGAGTATGGGGAGAGGTTGTGATGCCGACGGATAAGAAGAGTTTGAAGGTGAAAATTAGGGGACAAAATGAGTGAAAATCGAAAAAATTGAATAATTTGAGTGGAAAACTATGATTTTCAGCAAATTTTGACCCGAAAATCAACTGAAAATCATAAAATTTCACATATCAAACCTTTCCTAAAAATTGCCATAAAAAGGCCCAAAATTTGAAAAAAATTAATAATTGTAGTCAAAAATGGCATACATGTCCAAACCCGGGCCGGGCCGGGCCGGGCCGGCGGAGGAATTTCTACCGGCCCGGCCCGGCCCGGCCCGGGTTTTGAGACACAATTTTTTCAAAGGTCAATTTTTGGAAAAAAAATTCGATTTTTTGACTGTTTTCTGTTCAATTTTAGAATGTTTCATACTTTTAGTACTTTCATGATTTTTCATGCAATTCAGAAACTTTTTCATGAAAAATTGATTTTTTTTTCGGAAAAATTTTGACGAAAATTTTCTACCCGGGCCGACCGGGCCGGGCCGGGCCGGGAAAATTCCCCTCTGGCCCGGCCCGGCCCGGCCCGCGGGCCGGCCCGGGTTTGGACATGTATGAAAAATGGCGAAAAAATCAAAAATTCAAATTCCGATTTTCTTCAATTTTTCCAACTTTAGATCCCAAAAAATCTAAAAATTGAACTGAAAATTGAGTATTTTTGGTCAAAAAAGATTTTTTAATACTTTTCGAATAAAAATTTTTGTGGAAATTTTAAAAAAAAATGCGATTTTCAATTTTCAACCTCTAAATTCGAAAAAATTAGACTAAAAATAACCAGAAACGCAAAAAAATAGGCATTTTTAATTAGAAATAAGCAAAAAAATCGAAAAAAATTTTTCGGAAAACTTTCAAAAATTCAAATTTTCCTAAAAAAGTGTTTTTCGAAAGATTTCTCCGATTGTCTTCAATTTTTTCATAAAATTGAGCAGAATATTGCTCAAAATCAAAAAAATGTCTATCTTTTTGGCCAAAAAAGGTTTTTAAATTTTTTTCGAAAAATTTATTTTCTGGAAAATTTTCAAAAATTCAAATTTCCCCCCAATAAATTGTTTTTGGACTGATTTTTTTCCAATTTTTAGATAGACTACGATATTTCGACCTGCAAAAAGTAAACCATGGCCTAAAATGCCCAAAACGACTATTTTGGGACAAAAATGACAAAAAAATTTCAAAAATTCAACTTTGACCAAAAAAGTGTTTTTTCTTCAATTTTTCCAACTTTAGACCCTTAAAATTCTAAAAATTGAGCTGAGAATTGCTCAAAACCAAACAATGACTATTTTTTTTGTCAAAAAATTACCAAAAAATTCGAAAAAAAAAAACATTTTTTTATTCAAAAATTCAAATTTCCTCAAAAAAAAAGTTTTTTGACGAATTTTCTCCAATTTTTCTTCATTTTTTTGCAAACTCCCTTTCTTCAGGTGGTCCGCGTAATGTCCGCCGAGCCGTACGAGACGAAAGAGCAACTCTCGCCGCAATACTATCCAAATCTGCCAATGTTTCACTATTTGACGAAAATGCTCCGATTCCACGGACTATTCTTCGATGATCACGTCGTGTTTCGCGATGTTCAGGACAATTTGAAAACGATTCGCGGAAAGGTGGTCCGTCCGCCGATCGGACAGGGAAAACGCGCTCAGTTGAGGGGAAAGAAGTAGACGGATTTTTTTTGGATCTTTTGCTGTTTTTCTTTTGGTTTTTATAAAGTTTTTTAGGTTTTTAGTATTTTTTTACCAAAAAAATGGCATAAAAAAGCCCGAAATTGAATAAGAAAACAAAAATTTCAGTAAAAAATGGCCAAAGATCGAAATTTTTCAATAATAAAACTTTGACGAAAAATGTGTTTTCGGGGGGTTTTTTAAAATTTTCTTCGATTTTTCCAAATTTAAACCCATAAAGTCCTAAAAATTAAGCTGAAAAGTGCTCAAAACTAAAAAAATCACAACTTTCAATCAAAAAAGATTTTTAAAAATTATTCGAAAAGGTTTTTTTTTTATTTTTGAAAACTCAAATTTTATTTTAAAAAGTGTTTTCTGACGGATTTTTTCTAATTTTTCTTCAATTATCTTATAATTTACAGTTAGATTACGTTTTTTAGACCTCAAAATCTTATGAATTGGTGTCAAAATTGTAGAAAATCGACAATTTTTGATAAAAAATGACAAAAAAACTCAAAACAGGGAAAATTGAGCCAAAAACCAACTAAAAATCATATAATTGCTCAGTTGAGGGGAAAGAAGTAGAGATTTTTGGATTTTATATTGGTTTTTTGTTGTTTTCTTGGATTTAATACATAGTTTCAAGGTTTTTCGCATTTTTTCAGTCAAAAATGACCAAAAAAGCGAAATTTTAAATTTGACAAAGTGTATTATTAGGGGTTTCTTTTTTCCTATTTTAGGTTTTGAGCATTTTTTTTCAGTAAAAATCCTTTGAAATTTGTGAAAATTCGAGCATATAATTTGAAAAAAAAATCGAATACATATTGGGGAAACCAATATTGAGCATAAATCGATTAAAACTCATGTAATTCTAAATTTTAAATCTTTAAAATTCCAAAAAATTGGCATAAAAAGCCCGGAATTAAAAAAAAACCAAAAAATTTAGCAAAAAAACGAAATTTTTCAAAAATTCAAATTTGATCAAAAAATGAGTTTTTGAGGTTTTTTTTCCTAATTTTCTTCATAATTATCTTCATTGTTGGCTAATTTTCGATTTTCAGACCTCCAAATCCTATGAATTGGTGTCAAAATTGTAGAAAATCGACTATTTTTGATCAAAAATGACCGAAAAAAAAAACTAAAAATAGGGAAAATTAAGCCAATTTTGGCTAAAATTGCTCAGTTGAGGGGAAAGAAGTAGAGATTTTCGGATTTTTTTGTTGTTTTTCTTGGTTTTTAGCGCTGATTTTAAAAGTCAAAATCCTTCGGAAAAAGAGTATACTTTTTATAATTTTCAAAAAAAAAACATCGAATACATATTGTGGGGGGAAATCAAGTGCTTTTCAAATAGGAATATTTCTAGAGGGAAAAAAATGGAAAAAATCCAAATTTTTGAGTTTTTGAATTTTTGACAAAAAAAAGGCCGATTAAATAAAGGGAGAAAATCAATGGAAAATAAGCGGAAAAAAACAGTGAAAATGTACAGAAAACGATAGGGAAAATGGATTCTAGATGATTCTAGGCAGTTTTCGAGGGTTTTAGAGGGGTCTGAGCACTTTTATAGGCTTCTAGAGGCTCCCAGAAGGGTTGTCTACATCTTCCCAGCCCTCGCCATTTGTTGCATCATATTCTGAAGGCCGCCCATTCCGCCCATTTGTTGTAGAACGCGCGGATCCATCATTTTCGCCATCTGCTGATTCAACTGTGCCATCTTCGCCGGATTCATGTTCTTCGGATTGATATCGCCGTTTTTGCCCTGGAAAAATTGGATTTTGGGGGGAAAAATGGGAGGTTTCAGACCAAAAAATGTCGAAAACTCGCCGTTTCATTGAATTTCGACTCAAAATTGATGACTTTTCACCAGAAAATGACGAAAATTTCGATTTTTGACTTCAAATTGTGAATTTAATCGAAAAAATTTACTTTTAAAAATCGATTATTTGCTAGAAATTGCTATGAAAACGATTTTAAACCAAAATTTCAAGAATTCAAAGAAATTTTGGTTCAAAATCATTTTCGTAGCAATTTTTAGCAGATAATCGATTTTTTCATGAATTTTTTGAGTTAAAATCACAATTTGTAGTTAAAAATCGAGATTTTGAGCAAAAAATCAAAAATTTCGTAAAATTTCAAGTAAAATTCCAAATTTCTAGAGCAAAAATAGATTTTTTCGCTCTAAAAACTTCGAAAACTCTAAAATTTGAATTCGGATCAATTTTCTCTAATTTAGGCTCATTTTAAGCCAAAATAATCATTTTTCGCTTTGAAAATGGGCCAAAAATCGATTTTTTCGTAAAATTTTGAAAAACGTTTTCAGGCGTTTGGAGGTCAAAAATCTTCGAAAAATCGAAAATTTCCTAGAATTTTCGGGTCAAAAATTGAAGTTTTGAGTTCAAAATTGAATAAAAAATCGAGAAATCTTCAATTTTGGAGATTACTGTAGTGTGAAAATCGATTTTTAAGATTTTTAACTAATTTTCAAAAATAATCGATTTCTTCATACATTTTTGAGTTAAAATCACAATTCGAGGTCAAAAAAATCGAGATTTTTGAGCCAAAAATCGAAATTTTCTTCAGTTTTTGGTCAAAAGTCATCGATTTCGAGTTAAAATTCAATGAAGACCTGAAATCTTCAATTTTATGATTACTGTAGTGTGAAACTCAATTTTAACTGATTTTCAGCAGAAAAATCGCAATTTTTGCTCATTTCTGATCGTTTTTATGCAATTTTGCTGGTTTTCTGCTCATTTTTTCGCTCAAAAACCTCAAAACTCACATTAAAGAGTCCCTTAATCGATCCCATCTTCTTGACGACATCCGAGAATTTCTTGTATTGAGTCATCAAATCGCGAACGTCTTGCTGAAAAAAATATACGTTTTGGGGGAAAAAAGTGATTTTTAGGCGATTTTTTGTGATTTTCAGGTCATTTTTCTACATAAAACCATTATTTCCGGCGAAATTTCTGATTCTAGCGAGATTTTTGACCATTTTTACACCAAAAATCGTATTTTTTCGCATTTTTTACCTAAAATTCATGTTTTTCGATTCTTTTTCCCCAAAAAAAGTGTTCAAGCAAACTTGATGATTTCCGGATCCAAATACTCGAAATTTCAGTTTTGGGCTAAAAAAGCTAATTTTGAGTCGATTTTTGTGATTTTCAGGTCATTTTTCTACATAAAACCATTATTTCTGTCGAAATTTCTGATTTCAGCGGGATTTTTGGCCATTTTTACACCAAAAATCGTAAATTTCTCGCTCCTAAACAACCGGATGACTTCCGAATTGAAAAACATCGATTTTTAGTGATTTTTTATGGATTTTGAGTCAATTTTAGCGATTTTTAAGTCATTTTTACACCAAAAATCGTATTTTTTTGCTGAAAATCAACTTCCGAATTGAAAAACATCGATTTTTAGTGGTTTTTTATGGATTTTGAGTCAATTTTTGTGATTTTTGGCCATTTTTAAACCAAAAATCGTATTTTTTTTGCTAAAAATCAACCTGATGACTTCCGGATTAAAACATTGTTGTTAAGTGTAATTTTATGGATTTTTAGTCAATTTTAGCGATTTTTAAGTCATTTTCCACTAAAAAATCATCATTTCGATCGAAATTTCAGGGTTTTGAGTCAATTCTAGCGATTTTTATGTCATTTTTTCGTTTTTTTAGACTTAAAAAACCTATTTTTTATGTTTTTTACCTAAATTTTTCATTTTTTCGCTCCCAACAAACCTGATGACTTCCGGATCCTCTCGCAACACGTGCCACTCGATTCGGCTCTTTCGAGAAGAGCTCCGACGCTTTTGGATGATCCAATTCCTTGTCACTCATCGAATCCATTATTGTCATCATTCGTTTCAACCGATTCACCGATTCTTGCTCGTTTCCTTTGTTCATGAATTCCGGTCCGAAGCCGGGAATCATTCCCTGCAAAAAAATCGAGGATTTTGGGTTCAAAATTGAGAAAAATTGCAATTTTTTCATTAAAAAAAGGTTTCGAAACGGTGAAATTCGATTTTCTCAAATTTTGAAGAATTTCGAGCCTGGAATTGAATATTTGCAGTGCAAAAAAACGTATTTTGCCAACATAAAAGCTCTCAAAAATGACAAATTTTCTCAAATTTTAGCTCATTTTGAACCCCAAAAATCGCCCATTTTCCGATCCAGAACGTTTAAAAAACGATCATTTTGAGCCCAAAATTGAAGATTTTTAGATAAAAATTATTGCAATTTTTCCATTTAAAAAGCTTGAAAATCGATCTTTATTCGTTTTAGGGATCAATTTCCCGGGAAAAAATTGGGAAAAATCTAATTTTTCGATTTAAAAACGATGAAACTCGATTTTTTTTCCATTTTGATTCATTTTGAGCCAAATTATCCGTCAAAAATCGATTTCTGGCGTTTTTTTTTAAATAAAAATTGTTGATTTTCAGAGCAAAAATCGCCAAATATCTTATTCAGGGTCAATTTTCCTTAAATTTTCCCGGTTTTGGCTCGATTTTTAGCCCAAATTTTCCAAAAAACCCACCATAATCTGACTAAACGGCCCCATCTTCATAATATTCTGGAATTGCTCGTACATGTCGCGAAGTGTGAATTGTCCTGAAATTTTTGAATAAATCGCTTTTTGAGCAAAAAAAAATGACTGAAAATCGCTTTTTTTGAGTGAAGTTTAACTGAAAACTGTAATTTTTTGATGAAAAATGAGCAATTTACAGTCAAAATGAGCTATTTTCGGTTATTTTTTGTCTTCCAAGCTCAATTTCCCTTCGAAAATTCCATTTTTTGGGCTCAAAATGCTCCAAAATGCTCCAAACTAACCCTGTTTGAGCCGTCCAACCAATTCCTTATTATCCTGAATTCCAATATCGTTGACCATATCCACCAATCCAGCGATATCTCCCATTCCCAATAGTTTTTGGACGAAAGATTTCGGTTTAAAGATCTCCAAATCATCGATATGCTCTCCGGTACCGATGAAAATGACGGGCGACTTGGTGACGGCGACGCTGGAAGAATTTCAGATAAAAATTGGGTTGAAAATGAGGGAAAATTGACTTAAAAATGGATGAAAATGGCCTAAAAACGGTCGAAATTAGGTTAGGATGATTTAGAGCATTTTAAGTCATGTTTAGTCTATTTTTGCTTATTTTTCAAGTTAAAATCTAAGGAAAAAACCAAAAAATGATTACTTTTCGCGTTTAAACTCGAATTTTTAGTCATTTTTTGCTCAATTTCATCGGAATTTGTCAAAATCAGTCCAATTTCGATATGGAACATTTTTAGACCATTTTGAGTCGATTTTTGGTCAATTTTTGCTCATTTTTCAGGGTCAAAGGCAAAAAATAAGCCAAAAAAGGTCGAAAATTCATTGAATCGCTCTAAAATCAGCGCTGATCGATTTTTGAGCTTTTTAAGGTAATCTGGACCATTTTTAAACGTTTTTCGACGTTTTTGGATTATTTTTGACCATTTTTCACAGTTTTAGGCGACTTTTTTGACGATTTCACTCAATTTTTTGCTGAATTTTATCAGAATCAGTGCTTGTCGATTTTAGAACATTTTGAATCATTTTCAGCCGATTTTTGGCGATTTTGACTTATTTTAGACCATTTTTGACTGCGTTTGGTTTGAAAATGGTTAAAATCAGTGTGAATGTGATTTGGAGCATTTTTTAGTGTTCGTAGACCATTTTGAGTCGATTTTTGGTGATTTTTTGCTCATTTTTGATGTTAAAACGGAAAAAATTGGCCAAAAAAGCTCTAAAATTAATTAAACCTCGCTAAAATCAGCGCTGATCGATTTTTGAGCTTTTTAAGGTAATCTGGACCATTTTTAAACGATTTTCGATGTTTTTGGATTATTTTTGGCCATTTTTCACAGTTTTAGCCAATTTTTTGACGATTTCAGTCAATTTTTGCTGAGTTTTATCAGAATCAGTGTCTGTCGATTTTCAATGATTTTGACTCAATTTTTGTTGATTTCGGGCCATTTTTTTTGACGATTTCCTGACGTTGGTCCATTTTTGTTTTAACACTGTTTTGACTATTTTCAGCCGGTTTTTGATGTTTTTTTTACTCAATTTATGCCATTTTCAGTCAGTTTTCGACGTTTTTTGAGACATTTTTACTCAATTTGGGTCATTTTTTCGCCAATTTCTCTCCCCCAAACTCCAAACTCACGCCGACAGTGCTCCTCCTCCTTTGGCATGTGAATCCAATTTGGTAATAATAACACTGGCAACATCGACAGTCTGCGAGAACGCGCGTGCCTGTGCCTCACAAGCCTGTCCAATCGACGCGTCCATTACGAAAACGACGTTATCCGGAGTGACGGCGTTGGAGACTTGGAGCATTTCTTCGAAAAGCGATGCTTCTTGTTTGTGACGACCCGATGTATCGACGATGATGATTTCGAAGCCTTCTTGCTGCAAAAAATTGAAGGGTTTTGGGGGTGAAATAGTCGAAAATCGGATCCGGGAACCCCAAAAAAAGACTGAAAATCGACAAAAATGGAATAAAAAGTGACAAAATGAAGGGTTTCGGGGCTAAAATAGGTGAAAATAGTCGAAATTTGACTTAAAATGGTCTAAAAATGGGTGAAAATTGCCAAAAAAACAACTTTTGGGGCTCAAAAATTTGCTTAAAATTGTCCAAATTAGCTCAAATCTGATGAAAATGGGCATTAAGCTACCAGAAGCGTTCGAAAGGTTTCACTTTTTTTTTCTTCGTTTTCACTCGATTTGGAGCATTTGGAGCCGTTTTCAATGAATTTTTGACATTTTTGTGCAAAAATTGAAGAGTTTTTGGGGTAAAACGGGTGAAAACGGTCGAAATTTGACTTTTGGAGCTCGAAAATTGGCTGAAATTCGTTAAAATTTACTCAAAATCGGTCAAATTAGCTCAGATTCTATGAAAATCTCTCAAGAAGATTTTGAATCATTTTTTGTCATTTTTTAACAAAAATATAGCTCAAAATCACTAAAATTGACCAAACGCTGCCAGAATGCTTCAGGATCGTTTTCCACACATGTTGGGGTTAGTCGGTACTTAAAAAATAGAAAAATGACGGGGCAAATCTGAAGAGAAATTTTTTTTTTGACGAACCAAATTACGACCAAAAAACCCAATTTCCCACACACCGGAGTCGAACCAGCGACCTTCCGCACCGGCGCCCCGTCTCCTACCGCGTTCACCACGGCCGACACATCCACCCTCCCCCCTCATTGCATACACATGTCGCGAACTCCTTCCCCTCGCTCCCTCCTCTCGCCGGCCGCGTCTCCCTCCTTTCCTACTCGCCGCTGTCTGCAGCAAAAACTTTGGATGAGCACTGCAGGACCATTTCTCTACATTATGCCTTCATATGTGCAGAATACCCTTCTGTCATAATATTTTACCGCCCTTCCAAAAATGCGACCCAGAAATTCGGTGGTTCCCCAGTTTTCACTATTTCCTAACCTGGCTCCGTTTTGCATAGCGCCAACCCCCTCAATCTCGATTTCAGTTTTTCGGCTCAATTTCGACGGAATCAGTCCAACTTTTTTTTATTTGTCATCAAATGACGAGCTGATTCTAATGGTCACAGTTTGCGACCTAGCCGTGATTAATTTTCCACCGATTTCGTGACACCCCCCCCCCCCCCCCCAAACCAATACGGATTTAGCTCGTACCGCACTTATTTCAGGTTTTCTGGTTCGCAAACCGTTCGCATTTTGTTCCTCGCATAATTTTACGTATACATGAAAAGTTTGGCGAGAATTGGTCCACAGCTCACTTTTTTGTCAGCCTTTCTTTTCAGCGCGTCACCCCAACTCTTCAGTTACAGTACCCTTTTCTCCTATTGTTGCCGTCTAATGACTTTTCTACAGCTAACTGTTGATTTTCATTGCATTTTGGCTAATACTATCAGATTCTTTTCACCTGAAAGTACAACTTTTTTACAACAAATTCACTCAATTTTTCAAATTTTTTCCCCAAAAAAAATTTTGACAAGGTAAATTTTGAAAAATAATTTTGACGAGCCAAACCCATCTCCTAGGTTAGGACTAGCGCCGCTTTGCGTCGCTGGACACGGCTGCGCCGTGTTACTCATAATGAAGTGTTTACTAAAACGTACGAAGGTTTTTAACGAAGAACAGTTTCGGTTCAGAGTTTTTAAAGAATGACAATTCAATAGAACTCGAAATCTGAAACAAGAAATGAGGCGGCATCCAGTGAGGGACCGTTGGCCGCAAATACAATTTCAATTTGGGCCGAAGACCCATCCAGTGAGGGGTTGTAAGCCCTGAATGTAACTTCCATTTAGGCACAAGAATCGAGAAGCTAATTTATTTGTCAAAAGTTTATTGATTTTTATCCACTGGTAGTTAGGGGGGTTGACGCGGTTAGGATGTGACTCGCGAAAAGTATTTTTACGGATTGGTGAAGACTAATTTTTGCGGGCATTCGTCCGTGTGCTCCGCACACCAAATGTATATTTTTTTCGATTTCGGAGGAGCGACACAGTTATAGTCTCTCGAAAACCGAATAAATACATATTCGTCCTTTGAAACCCCGATAACATTCGTTCAATTCCAACTTTACCGAAATTTATTTAAATATTCTGTCTCCTCGCGTTGAGACGAACAGAATAACATAAAATGCTACCAATCTATAATAAACAGCCGACATCAATCGAGAGCCGCGTCGGCCACTATAGTTTGGCTACGCCCTCAAACGTAGAGGCCTGCACTGTCTGGATTTAGTGAGGGAGAGGGCCGCGGCGAGCAGGGCGTGTCCCTCGAAGTTACCGTGTGTTTCTACGACCATTTTGAGTCAGGTTATGACAAAGTGAACATTTAGAGGTGTTACGGCTTACTAAAGATTGCGTGGTCTAAGGTCCCTCACTGAATGAGCGTTCGGCCCAAATTAACTTTTGAGGAGATAAATACAGTGTACAAAGAAATAAAAAGAAAAATGACATAAGACGGAATCGAACCCTGACCTCTAGTTTACTAACCCAGCCCGCTAACCACTCGACCACTCACCGCACACTCAACACGCCCTCCCCATGGCATAGAGGAGGGTGGGAGAAGGGGGAACGTCGTTCGGAGGACGGCCCTATGAAAAATGAAAATCTCATTCACCAAATCTCGGAAGAAAATTTTGGAAAATTCGCAAATAATCTCGAGTTCTGGTGATTTTCTAGCAAAGTACCACACATTTTCTGTACCTCTGCAAAATTCTATATTGGAAAAATGTGAAACTTTCTGAAATACTCTTGATGTTTGCCTGGACCATGTTTTTCCTAATTTTCCGAAAATTTTTCCACTAAAAAATTTACAACATGTATATGTTCCATTCCGCATTTTTATTGCGCATCTCTCCAAAAAAAAATTTCCTTCCAACTCCCAAAACTGGCCGAGAAACAAGCGAAAAACGAAAAGTGGGCGGAGCCTAATTTGAAGGGAAAATGAGCCATTTTTCGACCGTATCTCGGTCAATTTTCCGAATTTTTCAAATTTGATTTTTTCACTCGAATTCTAGTGCTTCAATTTCTGTGCTCACCAAAAATCAGCTTGATACCTTTTTCCGTTCTCTCAGAAAACGCAAAAAAGTGAAAAAAAGGATAAAAACAGTGGTCCTCATACTTTTATGGCTGGAATTATTATTTTTCAAGATACAATGTTTGTTTTTTTTTTCTTCCCCTAGCCAGTTATATTACCAATCTATAGTCCAAATTTCAAGTTTGTAACTCAATTCCCCGAGAAACTTTAACGATTGGAACAAAAAACTGCCCTTTTCCAAGCCAAACTTTTCGACCAAAAAAACGACTTTTGGAAAACGGAGCATATATTGGCTCCAAATGATTGAATCACACTGTTTTCTAGGTCTTCACAAGCGGAGAGAGACGTTCTATTCGACAAAAAAAGAATGATCGAAAATGGTCCAGTCAAACACAAGTTACGAACGGGTCAAAATTGGGCAGAAATTTTCGGACAATTTTTTTGACACATTTTTGTGTGACATTTACTTAGGCTCCGCCCACAAGAAACGCGCAGCCCCATTCCAACGCGATTTAGGGAGAGAGGGCGGCAGACTAGCGCCGCTTCGCGTCGCTGGACACGGCTGCGCCGTGTTACTTATAATGAAGTGTTTACTAAAAAGTACGAAGGTTTTTCAACGAAGAGCAGTTTCGGTTCAGAGTTTTTAAAGAATGACAATTCTACAGAACTCGAAATCTGAAACAAGAAATGAGGCGGCATACAGTGAGGGACCGTAGGCCCCGAATACAATTTTAATTTGGGCCAAAGACCCATCCAGTGAGGGGTTGTAAGCCCTGAGTGTAACTTTCATTTAGGCATAAGAATCGAGAAGCTAATTTATTTGTCAAAAGTTTATTGTTTTCTATCCACCTGTAGTTAGGGGGTTGACGCGGTTAGGATGTGACTCGCGAGAAGTATCTTTACGGATTGGTAAAGACTAATTTTTGCGAGCATTCGTCCGTGTGCTCCGCACACCAAGTTTATATTTTTTTTTCGATTTGGGAGGAGCGACACAGTTATAATCTCTCGAAAACCGAATAGGCATATATTCGTCCTTGGAAACCCCGATAACATTCGTTCAATTCCAACTTTCCCGAAATTTATATAAATATTCATTTTGTTTCCTCGCGTTGAGACGAACAGAATAATATAAAATGTTACCAATCTATAATAAACAGTCGACATCAATCGAGAGCCGCGTCGGCCAGTATAGTTTGGCTACGCCCTCGAACGTAGAGGCCTGCACTTTCTGGATTTAGGGAGAGAGAGCGGCGGATAGCGTCTTCGGCCTTCGGCCGATTCCGCTAGACGCCGCTTCGCGGCGAGCAGGGCGTGTCCCTCGAAGTTACTGTGTGTTTGTACGACCATTTTGAGTCAAGTTATGACAAAGTGAACTTTTAGAGGTGTTACGGGCTGACTAAAGATTGTGTGGCCTAACGTCCCTCACTGAATGGGAGTTCGGCCCAAATTAACTTTTGAGGAGATAAATACAATGTACGAAGAAATAAAAAGAAAAATGACAAAAGACGGAATCGAACCCTGACCTCTAGTTTACTGACGCAGCCCGCTAACCACTCGACCACTCACCGCACACTGAACACGCCCTCCCCATGGCATAGAGGAGGGTTGGAGAAGGGGGAACGTCGTTCAAAGGGCGGCCCCGATGAAAAATGAAAATCTCATTCACCAAATCTCGGAACAAAATTTTGGAAAAATCGCAAATAATCTCGAGTTCTAGTTATTTTCTAGCAAAGTAACACACATTTTCTGTATCTCTGCAAAATTCTATATTGGAAAAATGTGAAACTTTCTGAAATATTCTTGATGTTTGCCTGAACCATGTTTTTCCTAATTTTCCAAAAATTTTTCCACTAAAAAATTTACAAAATGTATATGTTCCATTCCGCATTTTTATTGCGCATCTCTCCAAAAAAAAATTTCCTTCCAACTCCCAAAACTGGCCGAGAAACAAGCGAAAAACGAAAAGTGGGCGGAGCCTAATTTGGGGAGGGAAAGAGCCATTTTTCGACCGTATCTCGGTCAATTTTGCGAATTTTGAAAATGTAATTTTTTCAATCACATTCTAGTGCTTCAATTTCTATGCTCACCAAAAATCAGCTTGATACCTTTTTCCGTTCTCTCAGAAAACGCAAAAAAGTGAAAAATTGGTTCAAAAAAGTGATCCTCATACTTTTATGGCTGGAATTTTTATTTTTTAAGATATGGTTTTCGTTCTTTTTTCTTCCCCTAGCCAGTTGTATTACCAATATATAGCCCAAATTTCAGACCTATAGCTCAATTGCCCGAGCTTGTGCAACGATCTGAACAAAAAACTGCCCTTTTTTCCAAGCCAAACTTTTCGACCAAAAAAACGACTTTTGGAAAACGGAGCATATCTTGGCTCCAAATGATTGAATTACACTGTTTTCTAGGTCTTCACAAGCGGAGCGAGACGTTCTATTCGACAAAAAAAAAATGATCGAAAATGGTCCAGTCAAACAAAAGTTACGAACGGGTCAAAATTGGGCAGAAATTTTCGGACAATTTTTTTGACACATTTTTGTGTGACATTTACTTAGGCTCCGCCCACAAGAAACGCGCAGCCCAATTCCAACGCGATTTAGGGAGAGAGGGCGGCAGATTACCCCAACATGTGTGTCGTTTTCACTCGATTTGGAGCATTTTTAACCATTTTTAGTGGATTTTTGACATTTTTTGCGAAAATTAAAGGGTTTTGGGGGTAAATTGGGTGAAAATGGTCGAAATTTGACTTTTGGAGCTCGAAAATTGGCTGAAATTCGTCAAAATCCAAAAAAATCGGTCAAATTAGCTGAGATTCCATGAAAATCGCTCAAGAAGATTTCGAATCATTTTTTGGCAATTCTCAGCAATTTTACTCAGAAAAAAAGCTTAAAATCACTAAAATTGACCAAAAGCAGTGCAGATGGCTCTAAGATCATTTTCACTCGATTTGGAGCATTTTGAGCTCATTTTCAATGCATTTTTTGACATTTTTGAATCATTTTCCCTACCGTAAACTTCTCGACTCCCTCCGCAGCAATCTTGACGGGATCAATTTCTGAATACGATCCGTAGAACGGAATTCTGGCCTTTGTGGCGTTCTGTTTCAACTGATCGAAAGCTCCCGCACGGAATGTATCGGCACAAATCAGACACGTCTTCCATCCTTTACGCTGGTAGTAGTACGCCATCTGGAAATTCGGATTTTTAGTGGAAAATGCGGTTTTTTGGGTAAAAATTGGCCGAAAATCGGTTTTTGAGGTAAAAATGATATTTTTAGTGAAAAAAAAGGATTTTTAGTGCTTCTGAGTCGAAAATTGTCCAAAAATGATGGTTTTGGTGCCAACAATTCAGTTTTTGGGTGAAAATTGGCCGAAAATACAGATTTTGACCTGAAAATTTGGTTTATAATAAGAAAAATAGGATTTTCGATGCTTCTGAGTCCAAAAATGACTAAAAATGACAGTTTTTGGCATAAAAATTCGGGTTGTAAGCCAAAAATAGAGTTTTTGTAGTAGAAATCGGCTCAAAATCGCCATTTTTTAGCTGAAAATGAAGATTTTTCGTTTATAAAGCTTATACGTGCAAAGTTAACCAAAAATGCAGAATTTTGAGCTAAAAATCATGTTTCTAAAGAGAAAAACAGAATTTTTGGTGCTTCTGAGTCCAAAGTTGCCCAAAAATGAAGTTTCTGGTGCCAAAAATCTAGTTTTTCAGGTAAAAATCGGCTTAAAATTGCTGATTTTAGGGTAAAATTGAGGTTTTTTTTGAGATTAAATCAAAATTGACCAAAAATCTCATTGTTTTGAGCAAAAAAAACGGGATTTTGGGTGCTTTTGAGTCCAAAATTGTCCAAAAATGACCGTTTTTGGCTTAAAAATTGGGGTTTTAAAGCCGAAAATCGAGTTTTTGAGGTAAAAATTGGGGTTTTTCCTTTAGAGATGCAAAAAAGCTTCTAGGTGCAAAATTGCCCAAAAATCACGAATTTTAAGCTGAAAATTAGAATTTTTGGTGCTTCTGAGTTCAAAATTGTCTAAAAATAATGGTTTTTGGCTCAAAATAAGAGTTCCAGTGTCGAGAATTCCGTTTTTGAGGTAAAAATTGGCTTAAAAACACGATTTTTGAGATTAAAAGCCCCATAGCTTTCAGATCGAAAACTGACCGAAAATCTTGAATTTGGACTCAAAAAATCGGCTTTTCAAGCGATTTCCATCAATTTTTGCTCGAAATTTCGATTTTCAGGCTGAAAAACCTCTATTTTTCCCTATTTTCCCCACAAACCTTGGTACAAGTCGTAGTTTTTCCGGATCCCTGAAGACCGACGAACATGAAAACGTTTCGTTTTCCTTTGGTCGGCGTAAAAGCGGCCACTCCCGGATCGACGAGCTTCAGAAGCTCATTGAACACTGTCTTCTGGATATAACGACGTTTGTTGGCACCGCCGACGATCTCCTCGAAGTTTATGGCTTTTCTGGAAGGAAAATTGGGGTTTTTCAGGAATTTTTGAGCATTTTGAGTCAAAAATTCGGTATTTTAAGCTTTTTTCCGAGTTTTTACAGCCCAAAAATCGTTAAATTTGGACAATCTTGGTCTAAGATAATTCTAGACAGAAAATTCCCTTTCTACGTCGATTTTTGAGCCAAAAATAGTGAAATTTGCGTTCCTGGACGGTTTTCAGAGTTGAGAATCCGTCATTTTGAGCAATTTTTCCAATTTTTGAAACATAATTTAGACTAAAAATCGTCAAATTTGGACAAACTTGGTCTAAAATGATTCTAGACGAAAAATCATGTGATTATGTCGATTTTTCATGAATTTTTGCAATTTATGGTCGAATTTTCGGTTTTTTCAGCTACTTTTTCAATTTTTTTTTTGAAGCATAAAAATCGCCAAATTCGGACAAACTTGTATTTGGTATTTTTAGCAATTTTTAAGATTTTTAAAGCATTATTTGGACAAAAATCGTCAAATTTGGACAAACTTGGTAAAGGATGGTTCTAGAGGAAAAATCCATGTTCTAAGCTGATTTTTTATGATTTTTTGAGCTTTTATAGTCAAAAATTTGCTATTTTTATCAACTTTTAAGATTTTTAAAGCATAATTCAGACCAAAAATCGTCAAATTTGAACAAACTTGGTCTAAAATGATTCTAGACGGAAAATCCTGGTTTTAGATCGATTTTTTTTTCATGAATTTTTTGATTTCAGACACGAAAAAGACGATTTTGGAGCAACTTTTTAGAGCTTCAATTCATTTTTCAGTGTGTTTTTCGCTATTTTCAGAAATTTTCACTCAATTTTCATCAAATTTCGAATAAAATTCGGGTTTGAGCTAAAAAAGGTAAACTTGGCGTTCTTATGATTTTTCAGCTCTTAGAGTCGAAAATTCGATATTTTGAGCAATTTCTTGAATTTTTAGGCATTTGTTGGACTCGAAAATCATCAAATTTGTACAAACTTGGTCCTAAAATAATTCTAGACGAAAAATCCAGTTTTGGATAGATTTTTCATGAATTTCGAGAATTTCGGGTTAAAAATTTGGTATTTTTAGCATTTTTTAAGATTTTAAAAGCATAATTTAGACTAAAAATCGTCAAATTTGGACAAACTTGGTAAAGGATGGTTCTAGAGGAAAAATCCATGTTCTAAGCTGATTTTTTATGATTTTTTGAGCTTTTATAGTCAAAAATTTGCTATTTTTATCAACTTTTAAGATTTTTAAAGCATTATTTGGGCTGAAAACCATTAAAATCAGAGAAACTTTGTTCAAAATGTTTCTAGACGGGAAATCCAGGTTTTAGATCGATTTTTCATGAATTTTTTGATTTTAGACCCGAAAAAGACGATTTTGGAGCAATTTTTTGGAGTTTTAATCCTTTCTTATGCGTTTTTTAAGCTATTTTGAGCCACTTTCCTTCAATTTTGACATTTTTTCGCCTCCAACTCACTTGACATTATCCTTCAACTGTTTCACGAGACGAATATGCACATCGGACTCAATTAAGGCGGTGCACACCTCTTTGAGCATCAAATCCAGCTCCTCCTCATTGATAACCGTACTCTGACCGAGTTTTCCGATCGCATTTCGGATCTTTCGACCCAAATCCGCCAAAACCATGGTTGCTAGCTGCAAAATAAGCGAAAAAATGAGATTTTCGAGGTTAAATTAGCCAAAGAACAAAGAAAAATGGGGCGGAGTTTGCCTAGAAACTCGCAGAAATATCGAGAAGGTTCGAGAACAATGGAATTATCGATTTTGCATGAAAATCGTCGAAAAACTATGGTTTTTGGGTGAAAAACCATGAAAATAACATATTTTTCACTCAAAAATCGTATTTTTCAGTCTAAAAATCCGAAAAAACCAAAAAAATCCAATAAAATCACATGATTTTCACTAAAAATTGGCGGACACGTTGGCTCACTTCCAAATCGGTTACTGACGCGAAACTCGACTTGGCGCGTTTCTCGTGCTGGCGCGAAACTTGTTTTTTCAATTATTTTTTCCGATTTTTTTTGTTTTTTAGGGGATTTTTTAAAGTTTTTCGAGATTTTTTTGGGAAAATTTTGGTAAATTATGATTCTAGAGGCTCTGGGCGTCATTTTAACCTATAATTTGTGGGGAAAATTGAAGAAATAGAGGGAGAATTCGGGGGGAAAAAAATTGAATTGAAATTTCGAAAAATTAAAGATTTTTGAGAAGGAAAGGGTGGTGAAATTATAGAAAAGAGGATATTTAAAGCATTTTGAACTGAAAAATCGGCAAAAACTTAGGATTTTTATGTCAAAATTCCAAGAAAAAGCAAATTTTGGAATTTTTCGGAATTTCGAAAAATCTAAAATTCCTAATTTTGCGATAAATTTAGATTTGAAAATCTGGAAAACGTTAGAATTAACCTGAAAATCTGAAAATTCCTAAAATTTTCCAATGAAAAACACATTTTTTTTTCGAAAAAAAATTTCGATTTTTTTTTGAATTTTTTCTGGGTTTTCAGCCAAAAAATCGGCATTTAATTCGGAGGGTACAACAATTCGGGGGTACAATGGGGTACAAATCATTCGGGGGTACAAATTTGTAATTCGGGGGTACAAAATTCAGGGGTACAATAATTCGGGGGTACCACATTTTGAGGGTACAAAATTCGAAAAATTCGGGGGTACAAAAAAATTAATTCGAGGGTACCAAATTATAATTTTGGGGTACAAAAATATTGGCTCTATCGGAGTAGAATGGTCCCAAATGCAAAGAATGGTCCCTTGAAAATAAAAGAATGGTCCCACGAATTGAATGGTCCCAATTGCAAAGAAAGGTCCCAAATGCAAAGAATCGTCCCTCTTTTCAAAATATGACCTCAAAATGGGGTATATCGATTTGGTGTTTCATTTCTGAATTCAGATGAATTATGAGAAGCTGATATTTTGGCATTACAATTGTCTTTATATTTACCATTCGACACCCCCTGAACCCTCGCCCAACGACATTCCGCTAAATTTTAGTGCAAATTCGATCAACAGCGCGCAACAACGCACTGAAATTTAGCGGAGTGTCGTTGGACGAAGGTTCACGGGGTGGCGAATGGATAATATGATCTCTAATCATGATCAATTTCATCCTTTTCCGTAGCTGTTCAATATTTTCTTTGGCAACAAGGGTTGACCAAATAAAGTATTTGGTGCTTTTCCGTGGTGGACTCCGAGAAATGCTGAAGTAGGAGGAAGCTCCGAAAAAAAGGATCGCAACTTTCCGAATAACCTAATGCTTCAGGCTTAGTAAAGTCCGTAAAAGTCCGCAGAAGTTTTGGTTCGAAATCGAACTTTTTATTCAGTTTTTACAAAAATGAAAACATGTCAATCAAAACATGCCAACACGCTTTCCGAGACTTTCCTAAGCCTGCATAAAGTAAAGACATATTTTCAAATTAATTCCAAAAAAAGTTGGGACCATTCAATTTTGAGAATCATGTCACTTAGAAAAGAGGGGCCATTCTTTGCATTTGGGACCATTCAATTTTGAAAATCATGTCACTTAAAAAAGAAGGACGATTCTTTGCATTTGGGACCATTCTACTCCAATAGAGCCACCGTTCCCTAGTCAGAGAAAGTACAAAAATCATCTTTGCACAAAAAAAAACAATTTTTTAACTTTTTTTATGGTTTTGTACCCTAAAATATTTTTGTACCCCAAAATTATAATTTGGTACAATCGAATTAATTTTTTTGTACCCCCGAATTTTTCGAATTTTGTACCCTCAAAATGTGGTACCCCCGAATTATTGTACCCCTGAATTTTGTACCCCCGAATTACAAATTTGTACCCCCGAATGATTTGTACCCGTTGTACCCCCGAATTGTTGTACCCTCCGAATTAAATGCCCAAAAAATCACTTTTCTCACAAATTTTTCTTATTTTCAATTCATTTTGCGTCCTAAAACTATAAACAACTGAAAAAATCGCCCAAAAAAATATATATTTTCATGTAAAAATCCCGAGAAAAAGTCCAAAAAATCCAAATTTCGAATTTTTTGAATTTTCAAAAAAATCAAAAATTCTTATTATCTTCTAATTTCGGTTAGATAAATCAGGAAGTCACCAAATTTAATCTGAAAATCTGAAATTCCCTCAGATTTTGAAAAAATATATTTCGAAATTTTTATTTTTTTGAAATTTTTGAAAAAAAATTTTTAGCTCAAAATTTTTGCTTTTAACACCAAATTTCTTCATTTTCACCATATTTTCAACTTTAAAAATCTAAAAAATCACAAAAAATTAGTTTATTCAATGCCATCCCTCTTTATAATCCCTAACTTCTGCCAATTTCAGCTCTGGAAGTGGCATTTTGAGTATCAAATAATCCCAATAATAAGTTTTTATAAATAAATCCAGCACATCCGGTCGAGCATAGATATAAGTGGCGTAGAATTTGGCGATTTTCTCATAAGATGAGATGCTCTCAGCGAAGATCTCCTCTGCATCGGGGCGCTGGAAAAATAGGGGATTTTGAGAGGGAAATTTGAATTTTTGAGCTCAAAAACTTGATTCTTAGGTTATTTTTCACTCGAAAACTCAATTTTTGGCTCATTTTTCAGCCAAAAATCTGATTTTTGGTTCATTTTTAACCCAAAAATTCGATTTGTGGCTTATTTCGAACCCAAAAACACAATTTTGGCTGATTTTTAACTCAAAAATGCGGTTTTGGGTCATTTTTTGAGCCAGAAACTTGGTTTTTGGGTATTTTCCACCCTAAACCCTGTTTTGGCTCATTTTTCACCTAAAAATTTGATTTTTGGGTCATTTTAGCCCGGAAAAATTAGTTTTTGGCTCATGTTTTGTCTCAAAAACTCGTTTTTTGGGTCATTTTTCAGCCAGAAATTTGAGTTTTGGGTTATTGCTCATCTAAAAACGCGATTTTCTCATAAGATGTGATACTCTCAGCGAAGATCTCCTCGGCATCGGGGCGCTGTAAAAATAGGGGATTTTGAGCGGGAAATTTGAATTTTTGTGCTCAAAAACTTGATTTTTAGGTGTTTTTTCACTCTAAAACTCGTTTTTTGACTCGTTTTTCACCCAAAAATCTGTTTTTTGGGTCATTTTTTACCCGAAAATTCGATTTGTGGCTTATTTTTTCATCCAGAAGCTCAGTTTTGGCTCTTTTTACACCCAAAAACTCGTTTTCTGGGTTATTTATTGTCCAAAAATTTGGTTTCGACTCGTTTTTCACTCAAAAACCAGAAACTTGGTTTCTGGGTATTTTCCACCCTCAACCCTGTTTTGGCTCATTTTACACTCAAAAATTTGATTTTAGACTCATTTTTGACCCACAGAGTCGATTTTTGGGTTATTTTTCATCCAAAAACTTGTTTTTTTGAGTTATTTTTCACCTAAAAATTTGGTTTTTTCGGTTATTGTTCACCCGAAAAATCGATTTTTAACTCAGTTTTGACCCGAAACCTCGGTTTTTGGTGTTTTTTTCACGCCGAACCCCGGTTTTTGGATTATTTTTCGCCCTAAATCTTGGTTTTTAGCTCATTTTTGACCGAAAAACTCGTTTTCTGGGTCATTTTTCACCTGAAACCCCGAGTTTTGGCTCACCTTCATCTCGGCATACGCCGGATTTTGAGGCATCGCGAATAGCGAGTGGTCCACAAACTGAAATCGCTGATTCATCGCCTCCATCTGACAGAACCAGTGTTGTGGAACGAATTTCGACTCGTCCTCGGTGACCGTCGAGTTCTTGACACGAAGCCGAAGGATTTCCGCATAGATATTGTTGAGATAACAACGAAGATCCAGACGGCACTGGAAACATGGCCGGTCCTCTCTGGAAAAGTGGAGAAAAAATGATCGAAAACCCAGAAAAAAAGGCTCAAAATCGGGATTTTGAGCCTAATTTTGAGTTCGGAGCTCGATTTTAAACGGTTTTTAGCCAGTTTTCCGGCAGTTTTCTGGATTACTCATCCTAAAATTGTAGCGGAAGACCAAAAACTGAGCCAAAAGACCGATTTCTACGGTTTCGAGCCATTTTTTTCGGCAATTTTCTGGATTGCTCATCTTAAAATAGTACTGTCAGACCGAAAACGGATCTAGAAGACCGATTTCTACCGTTTCTGACCCGTTTTCCGGCTGTTTTTTGGATTGCTCATCCTTAAAATTGTATTAAAGACCGAAAACTGAGCTAGAAAATCGATTTCCACGGTTACTAACCCTTTTTTTCCGGCTATTTTTAGGATTGCTCATCCTAAAATAGTCCTACCTAACACAAGAATCCATAAAATGATCGACAAATCGCTCAATGGGATCTCTCCTCGCGAAAAGAATCCGCCAATCTGTCAAATATCGATCCAACTCTTTCTCCCTTTGCAAATCATCGAAATCCGCGTAGTGTTGAAGGGAATCACTGTCGCAGGGTCTGAAAATCCGAGATATTTCTCTCTGCTTCTCTGCGTCTCTCTTACGTCTCCTCGTCTCTCTTCTCTTGTAATGAGCAGAGGACTTGTTGGCCGATGAACGTGTCCGTCTCGCAAACGGCGGTTTTTGCCTTATCGATGGCCTAGAAAGAGAAAGTTAGGCCATTGGAGCGAAGTTTAGAAAGTAAGAAATTTCGAAAGCGCGACTTTTTGAAAGTGCGACATTTCGAAAGTGCGACATTTCGAAAGTGCGACGTTTCTAAAGTGCGACTTTTCGAAAGTGTGACGTTTCGAAAGTGCGACATTTTGAAAGTGTGACGTTTCGAAAGTGCGACATTTCGAAAGTGTGACGTTTCGCAGGGGTGACATTTCGAAAGTGCGACATTTTGAAAGTGTGACGTTTCGAAAGTGCGACGTTTCGAAAGTGTGACATTTCGAAAGTGTGACGTTTCGAAAGTGTGAAATCGCGTTTTTTTCCAAAATTTTTGGAACTTTTCGTTTATATTTTTGCGTTTATAAATACAATAATGGATAATAAACGCAAAAAAATTTATGAAAAATTCCAAAATTTGGGAGAAAACGCGATTTCACACTTTCGAAATGTCCATTTTCGAGATGTCGCACTTTCGAAACGGCGCACTTTCGAAATGTCGCACTTTCGAAACGTCGTATTTTCGAAATGTCGCACTTTCGAAACGTCACATTTTCGAAATGTCGTATTTTCGATATGTCTTACTTTCGAAACGTCGCACTTTCGAAATGTCGCACTTTCGAAACGTCACACTTTCGAAATGTCGTATTTTCGAAACGTCACACTTGCGAAACGTCACACTTGCGAAACGTCACACTTTCGAAATGTCGCACTTCGACTTACCGCCAATTTATTGGAGACTTGTGCGTATGCAGGGATATTCCCGTATAGCTCATATCGCTTTTCCTCTCCCTCATCAAACCATAAAGAATTCGTCTCGACAATTGAATCAAACACATCCAATTGCTCCAGATTACGGTAGTTTCCACCAGAAGATAACGGAGAATCGGATGAGCTATTGAAGAACACAAATTTAATCAAAATTATCAAAACTACAGTAAGAATTATGATTCGTTGAGTGGAAGGGGACCACATTTCGGACTCCGAATGGATTACTGTAGTTTTGGAGTTTTGGGAAGTGAGAATACGGTAGTTGAGACCAATTTTGAAGTCGAATAGCTAAGCTAACTAGCTAACCATATAGCTTATCGGGATTTGGGAATCTTTAAGGATATCGAAAAAAAACTATTAGATTAGAATCTAGAAAATCGAGATGAAAGTAACTTGTTTTCATGGTTTTGAAAGGGAAAATTGACTTTTTGGGGAGAAAAAAGAAGGGAAAAAAATTGGAATTTTTGGACTAAAATGAGCCAAAATAACGGAAAATTGACGAGTTAGATATGAAAAATTGGGAAAAAAAAATTGAATTTTAGACCCAAAAATGTATATTTTTGATATTTTGATCCTCAAAAATCTTATTTTGACTCAAAAAATACGATTTTGGACTCGAAAATCCATTTTTGGACGCCAAAAATCACATTTTTCGTCCAAAAAACTGGTTTTCAACATGAAAAATCATATTTTGGCCTCAAAAATCATAATTTTAACCAAAAAGTCCAATTTTCGACCATAAAAACTTCAAAAATTGACCAAAAAATGACCCAGAAATTCGATTTTTGAGTCGATTTTCACTGAAAAATTTCCTTTTTTCTCTCTCATTTTTTTACTTTTTTCAATACAATTTTCACCTAAAAATGTCTGAATTTTCAGGTAAAATGAGTACCAGAAGGGATCTCTTCGAACCGCCGAAGACGTTCGATTCGGATGTGAGTTTGGATGAAAAATTGGATGAAAATGAGCAAAAAAAATATTAATTTTTGACGAAAAATGAGCCAAAAAACTAACAAAAACGATTCAAAATCATCTGAAATTCGAAAAAAACTGAAAAAAATTATGCTTTATGGCTCAAAAACTTTGAAAATTGCTTCTTTTTTACTCAAAAATTCTCAAAAATGCTAAATTTTTGGCTCAAAAACCTCATTTTCCACTCGAAAATTATGATTTTTGCCTCAAAAACGTTCAAAAATGCTCAAAAATCCAATTTTCAAGCCCGAACTGTTTCAAAAACCCTCCAAAATGCTTAATTTTGGCTCAAAAACCTCATTTTCTACTGGAAAATTATGATTTTTGGCTCAAAGTGCTCCTTTTTGACTGAAAAATCTTCGAAAAAAAGTTCAAGAAAGGCAAATTTTGACTCAAAATTGCTCAAAAATCTCATTTTCAGCCTAAAAATCCTAATTTCAAGCTCGCATGGCTCCAAAAACTCACCAAAATGCATATTTATGGCTCAAAAACCTTCAAAAACACTCAAAAATCCTCAATTTTAGCTCGAAAACCTCATTTTTTCCTCAAAAATCCAATTTTCAAGCTTAAAAATTTTGAATAATTGAGTCAAAATTCAGTGAAAATGCTTCAAAATGCTCAATTTCAGTCGAAAAAATCGATTTTTGGCTCAAATATCTTCCAAAAAAAAACTCTTAAAAATGCCCAATGTTTGCCGAAGAACCTTATTTTTGTCTGAAAGTGATGATTTTTGGCTCAAAAACCTCATTTTCACCTCAAAAATCCAATTTTCAAGCTCAAAAACCTTCGAAATTGCTCAAAAATATTCAATTTTAGCTCAACAACCTTAGGAAACATCCAAAAATGCTTATTTTAGGCTCAAAAACCTCATTTTTCGGCTCCGTGACGTTTCGAAAGTGTGACGTATCGCAAGTGTGATATTTCACGAGTGCATCGTTTTGCCTTTGAAATGTCACACTTTCGAAACGTCGCGGAGCCCATTTCTCAGCCGAAAAATCCTCATTTTCTCCTCAAAAACTCATTTTTGGCTCTAAAATGCTCAATTGTTACTCAAAAATATCATTTTCCACTCGAAAATTCTCATTTTTGGCTCTAAACTGCTAAATTTGGGCTCAAAAATCATATTTTTCATGCGAAAATGCTCATTTTGGTCTCAAAAACCTTCAAAATTGCTCTAAAATGCTGAATTTTTGGCTTAAAAATCTCATTTTCCACCTGAAATTTATGATTTTTGCATCAAAAACATTGAAAATGCTCATTTTCAGCTCCCTCCAAAAATGCTCAATTTTGACTAAAAAACCTCATTTTCACCTCAAAATCCTCTGCTTCACCTCAAAAATCTCTAAAAATTTCCAGGAAAAAGCCTTCGCCGATTACATCGGGACAGGCGAGAGGACTCATCAGTCGCCACCGAATGCCAAAAAACCGCGTCTCGAAAGCATCGGATCCACTTCTTCTACAGTAATCCCGCCGCCTACAGTAATCCCCAAAACGGAGCCAGAAGAGCCCAAAAGTATCGACGTTTTCGCGGCATCGAGTCAATCGAAAAGTAGTCAAGAAGAAGAGGAGGCATTCGAGACACCGCCCGAGAATTTTGAGAAGAATTCAGAAGACGTCGTCGCGGATTCTCAGAATTCCACCACGATGAAGGATTCGGAATCCGAAGAAATTGGAGAGAAATTTTGGAACGAAGAAAAAGGGGAAGGATCGAAAGATTCGGATGCATCGGATGATCGAATGATGGAGGAAATGCGCGAGGAACGGGAAATGATGAATTCGGGGAAGAGGATGGAGGAGGTAAGGGGAAATTGAAGGAAAAATTATGAAAAAAATAATTTAAAATGGTCCAAAAACTGAAAAAATGATGAAAAAATTGTAAAAATCGGTTTGAAAATCTGAAAATCTGAACTGAAATAGACCGAAACGCTTCTGACGAAGAAATGAGCGATCTGAGGCCAAAAAGCTGGAAAAAGTGAAAAAAAAAGTACTGAAAAAGGCCAATTTTAAACTTAAAAACTATGATTTTGACTTTAAAATTGTAAAAATTGGTCGAAAAATCGGCAATTTGAACTGAAATTGATAAAATACACTTCTGACGAAAAAAGCGCTGAAAAATGCATTTTTGACTCAAAAATACCGATTTTCACCCAAAAATTGCTTTTAGAGAGAGGGAATTAGCTGAAAATCCGGGAAAAATGTGAAACAATTGGCTTTAAACGGTCAAAAATTGAAATTTAGAAAAAATGAACTGAAATTAACCCAAAACACTTACGGCAAAAAAAAAAAACACTGAAACTGTATTATTTTACTCAAAAATACCGATTTTTCACCCCAAAAATTGCTTACAGTGCGAAAATTAGCGGGAAAATTTTAAAAAAATGTGTAAAAATTGACGAAAAATGGTCTGAAAATCGAGAGAAATTATCAAAAAGCATCTAAAAATCTGAAAATTTTACCCAATTTTGATACTGAACTCTTCATAAAAATCCAACATTCTATTTAAAAATGGGATAATTAGGTGGTAATCGGAAAGAAAAGATTAAAATTGCCTAAAAATTGAAAAAATCGGTCTGAAAATCAAAGATTCGATTTTTAACTCTTAAAGTCCTATCAGAAGGAAAAATAGCTCGAAAAAATTTGAAAACTGATTTGAAATTATCTGAAAATCTGAATCTTTGAAAAATATGTAAAAAGTGACGAAAAATGGTCCATGAATCAAGAAAAAATGGCTCCGTGACGTTTCGAAAGATGACGCTTCGCAAGTGTGATGTTTCGCAAGTATGACGTTTCGAAAGTGTGACGTTTCGCAAGTGTGACATTTCGAAAGTATGTAATTTCAAAGGCAAAACTATGCACTCGTGAAATATCACACTTTCGAAATGTCACACTTGCGAAACGTCACACTTTCGAAACGTCACACTTGCGAAACGTCATACTTTCGAAACGTCATACTTGCGAAACGTCACACTTTCGAAACGTCACACTTCCGAAGCGTCACACTTTCGAAACGTCACACTTTCGAAACGTCGCGGAGCCGAAAAAACACTGAAAAAATTGCATTGTTATACTCAAAATTACTGATTTCTCACTCCACGGCACCCTGATCGACGAATGAGTCAACGCGGTAGTTGACGCCCGATTTGTAGCTTTTCCTTGCGCATAAAATATTTTTTTTGTAAACTACAGTATGCCCAGAAAAATTTACAACGGGGTATCGGCGTTTTTAAGGATAACAGCTTTTTAGAAACACGTTTCAAAAAACGATTCCCCAACTTTTTTAAGTTGATGAAATATCTATTCAAAAAGTATAAAATCATGAATTTTCGTTCAGATTTTGAGGAGTTATAAGCGTTTAAAAATTTTTATAAAAGATGGCCGATTCCAATCTGAATATCTGACGAAAACTGCAGTTTTTATATTTTTTAGATGTGAAATTTTTCTGCGAACATTTTCTATGCACTTTTGGCCGTAAAAAGCTGGCCAAAATGTTGGGCGACAAGGTTGAAGTTTTCACCCAAAATTTTACGCGAAAATGCACAGCTTTTTCGCCGCAGTGATTGCGGACCGACAGTGGCGCGAATTCAAACGGATTCGAGCGCCAGGGTGCCGTGCACTCTAAAATTGATGTGAAACGAAAATTTAGCTGGAAAATCGGGAAAAATATGAAAAAATTGACTGAAAATCAGAAAATTTTAACCAAAATTGACGCGAAACTTTTCTGTTAGCATTTTGGAGCCAACAATCTCAAAAAAAAAATACATGAAAAGTTAGAATTTTGAGCCCTATATTGCCAAAAATCTATCTGAAAATGACGAAAAAGGTCTAAAAAATCTGAAGTTTTGATAAAAAATTGACTTAAAACTCTTCTGACAGAAGAGTGAGCATTTTCAAGCCAAAAATCTCAAAAAATACTGAAAAAATTCAGTTTTTGACGCTAAAATCCATTTTTCGTCACAAAAATTCGACTTTTTCAGTAGTTTTTGAGCTGCTAGGCTCTAAAATGCTCCATTTTCAATTAGTCGACTTTTGGGTCGTATTTAGTTCAAATTTACGATCTTATAACATTTTTTAGAATCTAAAATAATTTTCACCATTTTTTCAAGCGAGAATTTCTAATTTTTCCAAAAAATCTTCCAATTCCATTGATTTTCAGCCATCTCGCTCGCCATCACCGCTTCTGTTCAGTGAGGAGAAGAATGATGAGGAAAAAGAAGATTCGAAAGATTCAGAAGACAAAGAAATCAAAGAAAACGAGCAAGTCGAGCCAATGGAGGTGGATGGGGAAGTTGGAGGAGCACAGGAGCAAAAAGAGCAAGAAGAGAATGTAGAAGAGCCAAAAATCGAGGAGTCGGATCCAAATTTGGAGAGAGAAGAGAAATTAGAGGTGAAAAAATGAAGAAAAATGGCCTAAAAATTCGAAAAAAGCGGTCAAGAAGCAGTGGAAAATGACAAAAACTGGAAAAAAACTGAAAATCCTGAAATCGCACTCAAATTCAAAAAAAAATTAGCTAAAATTCGGATTTTTCACTAAAATGACGAAAAAATCACCTTTTTTCTTCGACTCAAACTACAGTATACCTTCCCGTAAATCGACACAAAAGATTCGGAAATTTTTTTACAAAAACTTTAAAAATGACCAAAAGAAGAAATTGACCCAAAAATTGAAAAAAAGCGGCCAAAAATTGAAAAAAAAACCGCTGAAAATATCAAAATTTTGACAAAAATTCAGTTCAAATTTTAAAAAATGAGCAAAAAATTTGATTTTTCATCAAAACAGACCAAAAAATCACTTTTTTCGACTCAAAACTACAGTATACCTTCCCGTAAATCGAATTCCGACGAAATTTGAACCCAAAAAAAAACCAAAAAAATTCAAAAAAAGCGGTCAAGAACCAGTGGAAAATGACAAAAACTGGAAAAAAAACTGAAATCCTGAAATCGCCCTCAAATTCAAGAAAAAAAAATAGGCTAAAATTCGGATTTTTCACTAAAAATTGACGAAAAAATCACTTTTTTTCGACTCAAAACTACAGTATACCTTCCCGTAAATCGACACAAAAGATTCGGAAATTTTTTTACAAAAACTTTAAAAATGGCAAATTTAGAGAAAGAGAAGAAATTGACCCAAAAATTGAAAAAAAAAGCGGCCAAAAATTGAAAAAAAACCGCTGAAAAGATCAAAATTTTGACCAAAATTCAGTTCAAATTTTAAAAAATGAGCAAAAAATTTGATTTTTCATCAAAGACCGACCAAAAAATCACTTTTTTCGACTCAAAACTACAGTATACCTTCCCGTAAATCGAATTCCGACGAAATTTGAACCCAAAAAAAACCAAAAAAAATTGCTTTAAAAAATTGAAAAATTCCTTCCAGACCCCATCTTCTCCGAAAGCGGAGCCGATGGAGCAAGAAGAAGCGAGAGAAGTGTTCATTCAGAAGCCACTGGACGTCGATAAGCAGTGCACCACGGATTTGGCGTTTTTGAGAGATGTAAGAAATTGGGAAAACGAGGGAAAAATGGCTAAAAAATCGGTCAAAAACGCTTTGAAATAGTCAAAATGGACCAAAAAATAACGAAAAATTTGTCCAATTTTCCTTAAAAGTAGTAAAAAATTGCCAAAAAATGGTCAAAAATTAATCCAAAACCATCGAAAAGGCCTGAAAATGGCTAAAAATAGTTCAAAATCGTCCAATTTTCCTTAAAATTGGTTAAAAATTTCCGAAAATAATCAAAAAACGCTCAGAAAATGCTCAAAGACCCCTCAATTTTCAGCAATTCACATCGCGAAAGCTCAATTTCAAACCCGACTTTAACGCCAAAAGCTTTGATCGAACGAAGGACCTTCGCTACTGTGACATTCCAGGATTACGGCCTGTGGAGCAATGTAAGGGAGGAAGAATGGAAAATTTGGCTTAAAATGACTCAAAAACGTCGAAATTTGGCTTAAAATGACCTAAGGACGTCGAAATTCGGCTTAAAATGACTCAAAAATGTTGAAATTCGGCTTAAAATGACTCAAAAACGTCGAAATTTGGCTTAAAATGACTCAAAAACGTCGAAATTCGGCTTAAAATGACTCAAAAACGTCGATTTTCGGCTTAAAATTTTTCAAAAACGCCGATTTTTGGCTTAAAATGACCTTAAAAATATCGAAAATTGGCTTAAAATGACCTAAAGACGTCAAAATTTGGCTCAAAATGACCTGAAAACATTAAAATTGGTCTTGAAATGACTCAGAAACGTCGAAATTTGGCTTAAAATGACTCAAAAACGTCGAAATTTGGCTTAAAATGACTCAAAAACGTCGAAATTTGGCTTAAAATAACTCAAAAACGTCGAAATTTGGCTTAAAATGACTCAAAAACGTCGAAATTCGGCCCAAAGTTCCTGAGCTAAAACCCCAATTTTTGGCTCTAAATCTCTAATTTTCACCGAAAAAAACGCAATTTTTGAGTTCAGAAACTTGTAAATCTGAAATTTTGACAAATTTCGAGCTAAAAATCTCGAATTTTGACGATTTCAAGCTGAAAATATCCATAATTTCAGACAATTTTCCCGCCAATCTCGACACGATCATTCAAAAGCAGTGGAGACCGAATAATCGGGTAAAAATGCTCAAAAATCTACCAAAAAATATTTTAAAATTCCAAATTTTTTGCAGTTCGGCGAACCTAATAGAGACTATAATCGACACAAAATGACACTGGCGAATTATCTACGCGAGAATCGTTATGCGGAAGCGCGTCGTGATGGTGGTTTTCATATGATGACGGTGGGTAGAGAGAATTGGAGGGAAATGACTGAAAATCGCTGAAAAAAATCATGAAAATTGATAAAAAATGACACAAAAAAGGCCAAATTGGTCAAAAATGATCGAAATTGGCCAGAAATGACTATTTTGGCCTCAAAAAACTCCGAAATCGCTTCAAAAATGCTCCAATCATCTAAAAAAACATCAAAATTCGAAAAAGACCCAACAACGGTCCAAAATTGACCAAAAATGGTCTCGAAACGCCCAAAAAGATGCAAAATTATCCGAAAATAATCATAAAAAATCAAAAATTGATCAAAAATGACCCAAAAGGATCTAAAATTGGCTAAAAGTTTTAAATGTAAAATGCCCTCAAAACGTCCAAAATTAATCACAAAATGCCCAAAAATAATCGAAAAATATCCAAAATTGAGCGAAAATAATCTCAAAAGATTTAAAATTGACCAAAAATGACCCAATAAGTCCACGTTTGGACTATTTTTAGCTCAAAAAACTTCAAATCACTTCAAAAATGCACATTTTGGCTCAAAATCGATCTAAACTACCGTAATCTTTCTCTATTCAATCTATTCAATAGAGATAGATTACGGTAGTTTAAATTGATTTTGAGGCGAAATGTGATTTTTTTTAAGTGATTTCGAAGGATTTTGAGCTGAAAATAGTCCAAACTTGGACTTTTTGGGTCATTTTTGATCAATTTTGAACTGCTTGAAGCGGTTTTCACTCAATTTTTGATGTTTTTTTGACTATTTTTACTATTTTCAGCTCAGAATTGCTCTAAAATCACTTCAGAATCGCAGATTTTAGCTCAAAAATACTCCAATTTCGTCTAAAACCTCTCAAAAGTCTCAGAATTTCTGACAGTATGTCTGTAATAAATATGGGGGTGAAAATGTCTAAAAATGACTGAAAATCATTCAAAATACCTTCAGACATCGAAAAAGACCCCAAAATTGAACTATTTTTAGCTAAAAATCCTTCAAAACCGCTTCAAAAACGCTCATTTTGGCTCAAAATCGATCTAAATTACCGTAATCCAGTTGAATTTCTTTCAGTACGTCATCCAAGAGCTGTGGTACGATTCGAACGACGCAAATGCGATTCCACGCGATCGCCTTCTTCAATTCCCCGCTTTCTGGCAATACTACTCGACGGTATCCCGGGAAAAGTCACATGTTTATGTTGCCAATCAATTCGCGAATCTCATTCGAATTGCGTTGACCGCCGAACATGTGCTTCCACAGGTAAAAATTACTGGAGAAAATGATGAAAAATGACCAAAAAAAAGTCGAAAATTGGCTTGAAATCACTCAAAAACGTCGAAATTTGATTTAAAATGAACCAAAAAACATCAAATTTTGGCTCGAAGTTCGGCCTAAAGTTCTTGAGCTAAAACTCCCAATTTTAAGCTGAAATCTAATTTTCTCAGAAAAAAACGCCATTTTTAAGTTCCGAAACTTGCACAGGGTCGCAGCGCGGTACATGATTTGAATTGCCACGCAATTTTCGCATGCGGGACGCGTCGCGTGTCAGGTGCGAAATATTCGCTGCGTAGCGACTCAATTGTGTTTTTGCCACGATAAATTTCACAAAATTTGAATTTGGCGGGAAACCGCATGCTGTCTGCGTCTCTCTCTTGGCTTGGCCGTGCGACAGAGCACGCTTTCTCGATGTACCGCGCTGCGACCCTGTGAACTTGTAAATCTGAAAATCTGAAAATTTGACGAATTTCGAGCTTAAAATCTCGAATTTTGATGATTTCAAACTGAGAATCAATAATTTCCGACAATTTTCGCTCCATCATCGATATGATCAAAATGTTTGACTATTTCAGGAAATTCGACTCAAAATCACTCAAAAAAATCCAAATTTGACCTAAAATGACTCGAAAACATTGAAAGGTTGCTTAAAAATCGCTCAAAAATTACCTGGGATGATGAAAAATGATCCCAAATAGTCGAAAATTGGCTTAAAATTGCCCAAGAACTTCAAAATTTCATCTTAAAAATGATTCAAAAAAAGTCTAAATTTGACTCGAAATGACTGGAAAGCATCAAAAACTAATTTTCGACTGAAAATGCCTTTAAAAAGTCGAAATTTGGCTTAAAATTACTTAGAAACGTCGAAATTCGACCAAAAAAAAAACTCGAAATCGTCACAAAATTTGGCTTAAAATTACTGAGAAACGTCGAATTTTGGCTTAAAATGACTCAAAACCGTCGAAATTTCGCTTAAAATAACGCAAATTTGCTCAAAAATCACTTAAAATGCTCAAAAATGACCTCAAATCCCTTCTCAAACTCCAAAAATTTCCAGAGAATCTACAAACTCAACGCCAACGTCCACTCGGCGACACTATCGCACGCACAGTGCGCCGCACTTGTTGCTCGAATGTTTTTCCGAGGACAAAAAATGAGTACCAATTTTAGAGAGTGAGTTTTGAAAGGGGGATAATTGGCTCAAATTCGAACTTTCGAGTTTTTCCTCGATTTCAACCTGAAATAAGCTAATTTTGACTATTATTCGTTTAAAAATGGCTAAAAAATGACTGAAGAAGGTCGAAAATGGTCCAAAATTCATAAATAAGAACAAAAATCTACCGTAATCCTCGAAAAATTGCTCAAAATCGTACAATTTTCACTCCAAACGGACCAAAATCTATAGCCGAACATTTGCTCGATACTCTCTTTCAAAATTGCTCAATTTCGACTGAATTTGGAGCTAAAAACAACCAGAGTCACTGGTATTCGGTCAATTTTGATGAAAAATTGGCACCAAATGGCCAAAAACTGGCTGAAAATGCTCCGAGTAGAACTGGAAATGAGCCAAATTTAACTGCTCGATTTCCAGCAAAAATAGGCTAATTTTGATTATTTTTTGTTTAAAAAACGCTCAAAAACGGTCGAAACTGACCTAAAATTCATGAAAAGAACAAAAATCGACCGTAATCCTTGAAAAATAGCTCAAAATTATAGTTTTTTCGCTGGAAAACAGCTAAAATTCTCTTAAAAATTCAAACAAAAAAATCTCAATTTCTCTTTAGAATCCTCCGAGGCACGTCTGACGAAAAAATACAGCGAAAATTGTTTTAAAAAATGGCTCGAAATAATCCAAAAATTGGTCGAAAATTGCTCCAAATGCTAATTTTTTGGCTCCGGGACATTTCGAAAGTGTGAAACCCCGTCTTTCCTAATTTTTGGAACCTTTCATACATTTTCCGCGCAAATTGATCAAAAACGCTATTTCACACTTTCGAAATGTCCCGAAGCCAAAAATGAGTATTTCGAGCGATTTTCGGCTAATTTTTGGTCATTTTGAGCAATTTTTCAAGGATTACGGTCGATTTTTGTATTTTTTGAAGAATTTCGAGCTATTTCCGACCATTTTTCAGCCATTTTTTGGTCGTTTCGAGCTTCACTTAAAATTTCAGAATCCTCCAAGGCACCTCCCGTCTGCACGTCGAAAAACTCCGTTTCCTCTTCGCCTATTTCGATCGAATCGCCGAGGATTGCCCCGACGGATGCGTCAGTTTTCGGCTCGTCGAGGCGCGTGAAAAATCTTTTCCCGAAATTTGGCAATCGCGAAAGACGGCGAAACCGGGCGACGTTCGAATCTATTCGGATATGCTCATCGAGGAGACGAATCTGTGTACACAAGTCGATTTTGCGAATAAGCGCCTTGGGGGCGGAGTCTTGAATCGGGGATCTGTGCAGGTAATTGGAGCCAAAAATATATTGGTTACTTATCCTGAATGATCTCCACAAAATTTCACATCTTTTGGCTTAAAAATGAGCTCTCCAGGGCTTCTGGGAGCCAAGTTACGGTCGTTTAAAGTTTCCCGTGAGAGACGCAGACACTCTCGTCGTCTGCGTCTCTCTTAAAAACTTAAAACTGCAGTATCTCGACTCCTAGAAGGCATAGAGAGATCATTTTAAGCCAATAGACGTGAAATTTTTCAGAGAATTGATTTTTAGAAATTCTGATTACTAAAAAAATTTTTGCAGGAAGAGATACGATTCCTCATGTGCCCCGAAATGTTCGTCGGAATGCTGCTGGCGCCCAAAACCGGAATGGACGACCAACAAGCGATTTCGATTGTCGGCGCACGAGTTTATAGCTCGTATCAGGGATACGGTAGGTTTTTTTGGCTTCAAATAACCCAAAAAGTCGAATAATGTCTTAAAATTACTCAAAAACGTCGAAAATTGGCTTGAAATCACCGAAAACGTCGAATTTGGCTCAAATTGACACTAAATCGCTCAAAAATTACTGAAAATGCTTAAAAATGACCCCAAGATTTGGTCCCAAATCCCCTCAAAACCCAACATTTTGGTGTAAAATTATCAAAAAACTTTGAATTTCGGCTTAAAATCACCGAAAAAGGTCGGATTTTGACTAAAAATAACTCAAAAAGCTTTAAAAAGTGTCTAAAATTCTGAAAATCCTTCCAGATATGGTAGATATGTCTTCACAAAAACAATGGTGAAAAAATCTGCTAAATCCAATCTTTCGCGCTTTCCACTCCCCGAAATTGCTCATTTTTCCCAGCAAAACAAATTACTTGAATTGCACAAAAAAAGGAGCCCAAAATCCAACATTTTGATGTAAAATTATCAAAAAATTTTGAATTTTGGCTGAAAATTACTCAAAAACGTCGAAATTTCATATTTTTCAGAAACTTTGAGTTTTGGCTTTAAAATTACCCAAAAAGCTTAAAAATGATCTTAAATGCTGAAAAATGACCCTAAATCCTCTCAGAATCCAACATTTTGATGTAAAATTATCAAAAAATTTTGAATTTTGGCTTAAAATGACTCAAAAACGTCGAAATTCGGCCTAAAATGATTCAAAAACGTCGAAATTTGGCTAAAAATGACTCAAAAATGTCAAAAACGTCGAAATTCGGCTCGAAGTTCGGCCTAAAGTTCCTGAACGGTCTGTACGGCAAAAAAATGAGCTAAAACCCCACTTTGGAGCTAAATCCAATTTTTTAACTTTCCAGACCCCTAATTTTCCCAATTTTTTCCAGCAAAATCGCTCCAATGGCGGCCGATGCTTTCTTTTGTCTCTAAATTATCGAAAAACTCCGAACTCGGCTTAAAATGAGCCAAATTTAGAATTTTGGTTAAAAATAATATAAAAACTCCGAATTTTGGCTTAAAATCACCGAAAAAAGGCCGCATTTTGGTTTAAACAGTTTAAATTAAACTGTCTCCAAATCCCTTCAAAATTCAACATTTTGGTGTAAAATTACTCAAAAAAAAACTTTGAATTTTTGTTAAAAGTCTAAGTTTTTTGGTTTCCAGACCCCTAATTTTCCCAACTTTTTTTTTCCAGCCAAATCGCTCCAATGGCGTCCGCTCACCTGCCGACACGCCCGCCAAAACGACCCGGCCCTTCGCGACGAATACGGTCGTTGTCGCGTCGAGACCATCGCCATCGACGCGACACAGTTTGACACTGAAGATGTCCGAGAACAAGTGGGTGGTGCGACGCAGAGCCGAGAAATTAAGAAAGCGACGATCGGATTCGCGGCTCAAGGAGCAAACTTTGAGAGGATTCCCATTGTCACTGGATTCTGGGGATGCGGGGCGTTTCAGGGCCATAAACCGTTGAAATGTGAGCGGTTGGAACTGTTTTGGGCAAAAAAGTTAATAATTTTTAAAAAAATGTTTTCAAAAATTCGATTTTTTTGGCGTTTCAGAGGCATAATCAATAAGTGATGAGTGTCTAGAATTAGATTATATGGAAAATATTGAAATTTCTAAAAAAACATTTTTTTTTAATTTAAAAAATTTTGAAAAATTCAAAAATTTTCGGCTCCGCGACATTTCGAAAGTTGGACGTTATGATTTCGAAATGTCACACTTGCGAAACGTCACACCGTCGAAATGACACATTTTCGAAAAATCGAACTTGCGAAACGGCACACTTTCGAAACGTCGCCGAGCCATTTTTTAAAGAAATGTTTTTTTTTTCAAATATAAAAAATCAAACTAATTTCGAAAAAAAAATCGTATTCATTCAAAATTTAATTCAAAATCTTTCGGCTCTGCGACATTTCGCAAGTGTGACGTTTCGAAAACCTCTCAAAATGTCGCGAATTCGAAATTTCCCATTTTCGAAACGTCACACTTTCGGAACTTCGAACTTGCGAAACGTCATACTTTCGAAACGTCGCGGAGCAAGGTTTTTTTTACATTAATTGCTTCGAAAATATTGAAATTTTTGAAAAAAAAATTAAAAATTAGGAGAAAATTTTCAAAAATTTGGTGAACATTCAAATATTTTCGGCTCCGCGGTATTTCAAAAGTGCGACGTTGCGAAAATGCGATGTAAAATGTCGCACTTTCGAAATTTCTCATTTTCGAAAAAATGCACTTTCGAAATGTCGCAGAACCAATTTTTTGAGCAAAAAAGTTGTTTTTTTCCAAAAATTTTCAATTTTCTCAAAAAATACGAATTTTCCAGTCCTCCAACAAGTGCTCGCCGCCGGCATCGCCAACCGCCCGCTCGTCTTTTGTACGTTTGGCGACGTGGAAATGGCGAAAATGTTGGAAGAGCTGCTGAAGAAGATTCGAGAGGCAGACATGGAGTTGGGTCAGTTTTCATTGCCTAAATCGTGAAAATCGTGAAAATTGAGTTCGAAAATGCACTAAAAATGGCCTAAATTTTGCTTAGGCCATGAGGTTGTACGTTTGTGGCCTAGAAATTTGACTTGAAAAAGTTAGGCCAGGAATGCAGAAAAATGCATTTTAGACTCTGAAATTTAGAGATGGCCTAACTTTTTCCAAATCGAATTTCTAAGCATCCGAAAATGTAGAAAACGGTGAGAAGTAGCGTGGCCTGACTTTTCCTACCATTGCAAAACCTAGGCTACCTAATTCCAACCTAGGCCATATGGGTCAATTTTAGGCCAACATGTTATCTATTAAAGGAGGTTTTCGGGCAAAAAATTTTTTTCTTCCAAATTATGCAACATTTCGCCCTGATTCCGAATATCATAACGAAAATGCTCAAAAAATCCTCTAAACACCTGAAAAATCGCTTCAAAAAGGTCCATTTTATGGAGGTGTCTCCGGCGGCCGCGTGGCCTAACTCCTGGAGGTTTCTCTTCCACCAGACTCGGCCACCACCGTTGTTTTGCCGATTTTTTCACTTTTCACTGCTTTTTCGGTGAAAATCAAATGGAATGCGAGTATTTCAGTGGTGGCCGAGTCTGGTGGAAGAGAAACCTCCAGGAGTTAGGCCACACGGCCGCCGGAAACACCTCCAGAAAATGGGCTTGTTTGAAGCGATTTTTCAGTGGTTTAGAGAGATTTTTGACCATTTTCATTATGATATTCGGAATCAGGGCGAAAATTTGCATATTTTAGAAGAAAAAAAATTTTTGCCAGGGCCATTTTCGCGCTTTCGAACCCATTCTTTGTACTTCAAACTTGGCCGTGGCCTAGTTTGCGAAACCTAGGCCATCATAACATTTTCCTAATTTTTCAGTGTCCATGAACCAAATGATGCGAGCCGCGGCTCTATGGATGAACCAACCGCCATGGCGTGCCCATTGTCGAGACGATCGAGTGCTTCTGAAATTCTGGTCCACCTACATACAGAATCCGGAACGATTTGACCAAGGCCCACAGTCTCCCGGACCGCCGCCGCGTGTCCCAGCACCAGTTGGTTACAGACAATATCGCTAGGAGGAGATGGAAGGCCACGCCCACTTTTTCTCGGTTTTCTTCTAAATTTTGCCCGGTTTATTCCCCTTTTGTGAAGCCCATTTTGCCCCCAAAAGCTCGGCCCTTTTTTGTAGATACCCGTGGCTCCGCCCCTTTTCCAAGCCACGCCCCTTTTTTTGAGCCCCCCGAGATCTCAGTGGCTCCGCCCATTTTTTCGCATTATTATTCGGTTATTCCTCTTTTTTTGGTTTTTTATTGATTTATTGGTGCTAATGATACTGGATACAAAATAAATGTGAATGAAATTTTTCTCGATTTTTTTGAGTTTTTCTTGAAGTATTAAAAAATTTTCAAAAATTTAAAAAAAAAACCAAAATGGAAAAAAAAATCGAAAATGTATTTCAATTTATTTTCCGTCTTTTTTTCTTTTGAAAAACTGTGAAAAATCAAGAATATGCAAGTTTTCAGATTAAAAAACCGATTTTTTTTCAAAAAAAAAATTTCAAATTTTTCTCCGTTTTTTTTCCATGAGCTTCAATGAATCAATAGAAGTTAGCAATTCAAACCAAACAGTTTGATAGTCAGCCAGCAGTCTTTGACATCGACCCCTTCAGATTCTGAATCATGTAAGCAATTTGAATTCGAAAATCGCGCGCTCTTTGTCCTTTGAAAATGTTTACTTCTCTCTTTCTCTGCGTCTCTTTATCTATGAGTCACTAGCCCTTCCAATTCGAATATTCATTCTCATTCTGTGGTTGGCAACTGTATTAGCCGGCCTAAAAATTTTGGTATTTTTTCCTGTTCATTCTGTGGTTGGCAATTGTGCAAGCAGACCTAGAAATGGATTTTTCGAAATTTGATTTTTATTATAAGGTGAGTTGGGAGTGCATAATGCTAGGAGATCAAGGGTTTTACAGATTTTTTTGGATGATGTTTATGGTGCACGGAGTTTCTGCAACTTCTATTGAATGTGGAAAAAAGTGAGTTCGACCTACAACCAATCATATTAAAAATTATCTGACAAAGCTATAGAATCGAAGCCTGTAACTATAGAATGCTTTTTTAGACTTCAAACTTTCTTTTATATCGTTACCAGAAGCTTTAGTCAGCAATTTTTGGGCGAAGGTCACTCAAACATTGCTCAGAACTTATCGAAAGCCGCCATAAAAAGCCGCGCTTGAAATACGCTCGAAAGCCACACAAACGTTTCTTTGTCCTAAAAGCTGTCGCTCACAAAAAGCTTACTCAACTTCAGCTCATGCCGCTAAATCGACAAATTTCGTTTACGGCGAGACTTGTGCCAAAGTTGAGCCAGCTTTTTCGAGCGATGGTTAGTCACTTTGTAAGCGAGGGCCTTCGAGCGTTGAAAATACGTATTAGCGAAATCTTTGTCGAAGTTCGCTTAATTGTTCACAAAAGTCACCAAACCGTCCCGTAACCTCACAGAGAAATTCAAACTTCTGTTTTACACTGTATAATGAACTTTTATTCTTTCAGATATCCATGGGTTTTCATAATGCACTCGGGGGTCTGAGTTCATCATGCAAAGATCGGATTTCCTCTTGTTGGAACCATGGGGTCACACCGCTAGCCATTCAGTACCCCACCAGCCTGTCAACAACAACGAGCTAATAAATCGAATGAGAGCTGGAACGTGTGAGGCCCAAATATCCGACAATCAGCCACATGACGAGAATTGGACGAGAAGTTCGTGATCTGTGGGGCCCGGTCGGGTTGTGGATAGCTAGACGAAAGGAACACGAAATTGGAGGATTTTATTGTAATTTTCAGTGTGTTTCGAAACGAACTGCGGGAAATTGATATCCGTTCGAAAGTTGCACTTGTTTTTTCCTAAATCGAAAAAGAACAGGTAAGTTCTTTATCAATTGTACGGTGTAGCTTTTTCAAAAAATGTACAGTACTTTTGGTACTCAGTAAATACCTTTGCCCAATACTGAAACGCAGATTACCGAAAATCTCGGAATTCCGACGAATCAACAAAGAGCATTGTGGAATTCATTCTTCACTCTACGTCTCCGGAGAATTAAGCATCATGGAAACAATTTTCACCAACACTTCCCAAGCAGCTCTATATTCTTCGAAGCCTTCATGGTTGAAGTCGAAAGACCTTTTTTAGTAGTATTATTCATTCTCATCGTCATTAGTTTAGTTGATCTAAATTACCCCTTTTTGTTTGTAATGATTCTGCTACATAAAAAGTTTTGTAATAAATTAAACTTCGCGATGAGAAATGATGGCAGAGTTAAAGGGGTACTAAAGTGTTCCAAAAAAGGTGGGAAATTTTTATATGGATCGATTCAGATTGTTGTAGACAAGAAAAAATCCTCTTGGAGACATATCCAAAAATTGACCTAAATCAAGTTACAAGCTCTCAAAGTGCCAAAAAAGCGCTTCCGCGGTCCTATTTTCAGCGAAAAAAAACTTAGAAAAAATTCCGTGGTCCTCCGTGAAAAAATAGGACCACGGAAGCGCTTTTTTGGCACTTTGAGAGCTTGTAACTTGATTTAGGTCAATTTTTGGATATGTCTCCAAGAGGATTTTTTCTTGTCTACAACAATCTGAATCGATCCATATAAAAATATCCCGATTTTTTGGAACACTTTAGTACCCCTTTAAAGGAAACTCGCCAAACTGAGGAAGAACGTCAGAAATTAATAATTGTTGATGTTCGGCTTTTGATTATCTGATTATTCAAACATGTAAATTTACTTATCTTGAATGGCTCATTAACCGTATCTTTTGTATTATTGTTATTACTGAATAAACCACTCTGAAAACCATTTGTTATAGAACCTGTAGATCAATTCTACATTAAAATCGGCATGTTTATCTTATAATTGAGTCCCTTACAAGATGAAATGGAGTAGAACATCTGAACAGAAGAACATCAACAAGACCCTTCAAAATAACTTCGAGCTAACAGATATGACTACGATTGTCTTATTGTGAGCACGTGATACTGCAAATTTCTACAGTAACCCAGAAAGTCTTGAAAAGTGGCGCAAGTTCAACGCTTTTTTATGGTTTGCAGTTTGAAGCTGCAAACCATTTTTACCGTATGAATATTGAACCGAAGTGTTGGCAATGTTTGCTTTTCCATATTTTTCTCCGAGTCTCTTTTTCTCTAACTTTTATCACCTTATTCTCCGATTCCCCTTCATTCGTATTCTTATTCTTCTTCCTTTTGGTTGGCAATTGTATAAGCTGGCCAAAAATGTCATTTTTTGATTTTCTTATAAATTAACAAGGTGAGTCGCAAAAAATATTGATTGGGAGGTTTTAAGATAGCATCGTATAGGTCATACCATCGTTTGAATTTTTAAGCTTCCAAGGAATCGCTCAAAGTCCAGATTACGGTTCTAGCGGCATTTAGTCCTTGAGTATATGGATAACTTTGAAATTATAAAAAGGATTATTAATTTTCGTTTGAAAAACTGGCTCCGGGACAGTTTACAGCCAGAGATTTTGCAGCCGAACATCTCGCATCCGAAAACTGCACTTTTACTATAATAAAATATCTCAAAATAAACGTTTTTGGCTGCGAAACGTTTGGGCTGCAAACTTCTGGCTCCTAATTCTCCCGGTGCCGAAAAAACAGTAATCTAATTATCTATACTTCCAGCGATCGATGAGCGGCAACGTCTTTGGTTTTGGCTTTGGCTAAGTCATATAAGAGTAAACCTAACCAATTTCCAAGCCAACAGACACACAAAACAGTCTCAACGAGACTTCCACGTATCCAACAAAACAGAGATGGGTTAGCTACTAGCTCCAGGTAAAAGAGTTTCTGAGAAACGAAAATAGCTGTCAAACTTTTTTTCAGTGGAAAAACAAGATCAACATAAGATTCTCCATCTTCAAGAAGTCTCCACCATCCTCTTCTTGGTCCTCTTCAGCTTGTTGAAAGGTTCAAAAAATCCGATTCTGAGCTCAAGAAGAAAGTTGCCATTGAACTCGAATTGTAACACTGAATTCTATAAGTCCATTTTTTAGACACTTCGAAGTCAAACGGTGGACCCATGGACCGTCATCGTCGTAGAGCCGAGTATAAGATTGAGACCAACTTCTACGAATTCTATTTCACTAGCAAGGATCGGAAGTTTTTCCTATGTCACACCGTGGGCTAAAACGTGAGTTTAGACTGAATAGGCAGACAATTATAGAAATCTGTGTTTTCAGCAACATCACAACCATGTGGTTTCCGAAAATCGCGGATTTAGGATTGTGAGGATTCTGAAACTCAGCGAGCCATAGGAAAGAACAAGCTTGTGGAAACGTCGGCGCCTCCAAACAACTGCGACATCACTGACGATGTGGAAGCCTCAACATATCCAAGTCGTAATTAATGGTAAGAACTGAATTTTCTATGTTTTCTGTGTTATGCAATACTAAAAAGTTCTGAAACTGATGTATGCGGCTAGGTTCAGTATAAAAGAGCGTTTCGATTCATTCTAAAACCATATTCTTACAGTTTCTTCAATCTACCGATATTCCAACGAAATGTGCCACTTCGTTCCAATTCCGGCTCCATTCGCACCGAAGCCAACCACCGCCAACAAAGGTAAGCTAGAGTTTTGAGAATTCATAGACCTTAAGAAAAACATTATAATATTTATCAAAATTCCAAATTTTCAGTGAGGACTAATTCAAGAAGGCTGCGGGCTCGGACAAGAATGGAAAAGGAAGCGGAGATGCCGAAATCATTCCAGAGCAAGGAATTTCTGTCTGATGTTGTTTTTTTTTTTTGATTGAATGTGAAATAAATGTTTATCGAGCAACGTGCGTTAGGAATTTGCCATTTTTTGAACAGGAATTCCGAATTTTATAGAACCTGTAAATCAAATCCACATTAAAGTTCTCATGTTTTATCTTATAACTGAACTCTTCGCAAGGCGAAATGGAAAAGAAAACCCACAACAAGACCCTTCAAAATATCTTTGAATTAACAGATACCAGGTGGCTGTCGCCCCTTCGGGGCTCATCCACCTGGCCTTCGCTTACTCTATGTTTTGAACCTACTCGGCTGTTCTCGGCAACTTTTGGGCGAGGTTTGGTCGTCTTCTGAGCGGACCTTGGGCGGATGTCGCTTTATTTTTTTTACTAAAGCCGCCTAAGATCAGCTCAAAAGACGCCCAACCTTCGCCAAACCTTCGCCTAACCTTCGCCATTTGCATCGTCGGCAGTAGGGGTTCCCTTCATGTTCTCGCTTATTTTCTTCAAAAAACAACAAAAACACTTACATATTATTAGAATTTATTAATACTACACTAGAAATACATTGAAAGAAAAAAATTTAAATAGAAAAAAAAAACGAAAATTCGAAATTTATTATAATTTTATCGTCATTGTCGCTGATTCCGGTTGTTGTCGAGAGCTCCTCCGGTGACTTGATCCATTTGGTAGTGTTTCCATCGTCTCTTCATTAAACGAACTTCTGAAAAAAAAGGATAGAAACTCGTTTTTTTCAGTTAAAGTTACCTTTGAGAATAGCCATTGATGACTGACATTTTTTGTGTAGCACTTGGAATTGAGCGAAACTTTTGGTCGAATTCTGAAACAGATCAGCTCAACAACCAAATATCATGATTTTCACTTACAATGATATTTTCCTTTTCATTCGAAGCGAACATTTTTTCGAAGTCCTCAAAATTTTCGTATCCGTATTGCAGACGAGATTAGAAGTTGTCCAAACTTGAAAACAGAGAGTTCGATCTATAATTAAGAGGTTATTCGTTATAGAATTATCAAAAAGACAATATAAAAAAAATGAAAAAAAAACTTTGCGAAAAAAATTGTTTTGATGTTTCGGCGGACGCACCGCAACCGCTCGCCTTTAAATCTCGCCCAATGTTCGCCCAAAGTTCGCCCAAGGTTCGCTGAAACATCGCTCAGCAGGAGAAGTGTACGACTTCATTGCCACAACGCTTTGTTCGCCTAATGTTCGCCAAACTTCCGCCCAATGTGCGGTCAAAAGGCGGTAAACTTCCGCCCAGAATTTGCACCATACCATTTCGTGTGTTTGGTACGAAACTCTCGCCCAGAAGTTGCTCAACTTTCGCTCTAAAGCCGCCGTACTATCGCCAAACGTTCGCTCAATACACTAAGATGATTGAACACGTCAACCTTCGCCCAAAAGTTGCTGAACATTCGCTCAAAAGCCGGACTTTGGGCAAAGTCCGCCCAAAAGTTGCCCAAGTTTCGCTCAAAAGCCGAAAATGACCCAACTTTCGCCTTAAGTTGCAGGCGTATAGCCGAGTACTGTTCCATTTTCAGAGCCCTCGGCTCTTTTTCCTGAAGCTGGGAACCTTCGGTTCTATTTTGCTTTAGGCGCTTTTCCCTGATACAGAAAACCATCGGAACCACAACGCGACACATTTAGTTCTTGTGGAAATCATATTAGGCACATTTTCGAACTTCAAACCCCGATACCCTAGCTTCAAATTCAACCTTTCCAAAATTTTCTTGCACATTCTGTTTCCTCGCGTCGAGACGAACAGAATGATATCAAATTCGACCCATCTATCTATTTCCTTCGCGAATCTCACCCCAAACTTGGGTAACTGAACCGCCTTAACCCTACTTGTCGGCGGGGGTGATGAAAGTAAGCAGCCGACATCAATCGAGGTCCGCGTCGGCCACTATACTTTGTGTGTGCGCTGCCTCTCTGCCGCCGCCGCATGAGAAAATGACTCTGCTTCTCTGTCGTCGCGCGTCCAAAAATGAACCCAGTTGCTCAGAAAAAGTGCTCCAAAAGGCTTCGAAATTGGAAATTCAAAAAACAAAAAAGTCGTGCATCATTTTCATCTAATCAGGGACAAACTGTGAAAGATTCAAAAGGATCGGTTAACTTTTAAGCGAGTTATGACTTGCAACACATTTTCGGTACCGAAATTAGTACTGAAAACTCACGAAAAGAGCCGTAACTTGCTCAATTTTTGAGATGTCGAAAATCTAAACACATGGGCATCAACGTAGACAAATTTCTGATTTTTCTGTAAAACTTTCATCAAAATCGGTTCAGTTTGGGCTGAGTTACAGCGTGACACATACAAACAGACATACAGAAATCACTGGTTGTTATTAGTAAAGATGACTACGATCGTGTTTTAAATTAGATTGTGAACACGTTATATTGCAAATTTCTACAGTAACTCAGAAAGTCCTGAAAAGGGGCATAATTTCTTTGCTTTTTTTTGTGGATGGGGTTCTGCGTTTGCAGTTGGAAGCTGCAAACCATTTTACCGTATGAATATTGAACCGGAGTGTTGGCAATGTTTGTTTTCCTCTTTTTTCTCCGAGTCTCTTTTTCTATAACTTTTATCACCTTCTTACCCGACTCCCCTTCATTCGTATTCATATTCTTCTTCCCTTTGGTTGGCAATTGTATAAGCTGGCCAAAAATGTCATTTTTTCTGGTATTATTTGATTTTCTTATAAATTAACAAGGTGAGTCCCAAAAAAGATTAATTGGGAGGTTCTAGAAAAATATTGCATAGGTCATACGATTTTCTGATTTTTTTGAGCTTTCAGTGATCGTTAAAAGTCCACATTTCCGTTTTAGGTCAGAAATTTTACAGTCGGACATCTCGCACCCGAAACTTCGGTTTTCAGGTTACGGTTTTAAGGATACTTTCGCAATACTTTTGAAGATGTTTTACGCAAGAAATAGTGCATTTTTCGCTGCGAAATTACTCGGAGCCATAAATTGGAGTCTAATGATCTATGGTTTCAGCTATCGATTAACATTAACGTCCTCGCCTTCTGCGGAAAAAAATCGTCAAATTTTCAATCAGTGTACCCAGAGTCCACTCTGAACGTTTCCGATGCCGAAGAGAGAGTTTCGAAATTGTGAAGTTTTATGCGTTCTCAAGAATGTGAGTAAATACGGTATATCGAAAATTCATTAAAGGAGGGTTCCGAGCAAAAATTTTCATTGCTTGAAAAGATGCAGATTTTTTGCGCTGATTCCAAATATTATAGCGAAAACGCTCAAAAATGCCTCCAACCGCTTTCAAATAGGCCCCTTTTATACCCCGAGGTGTTTCCGGTGGCCGTGGCCGAACTTCGCCGAAGTGGCGCGCGCAATGCAGCAGACGCATTGCGCGCGCGCGTTAGAGAGCGCTCATTGGCTGACTCCGCCCACTTCAAACGTGTTTGCTGCAATGCGCGCGAAGTTCGGCCACGGCCACAGGAGACACCTCCGGCTTTAAAAGGGGCCTATTTGAAGCGGTTGAAGGCATTTTTGAGCGTTTTCGCTATGATATTTGGAATCAGCGCAAAAATCTGCATCTTTTTAAGCAATAAAAATTTTTGCCCGGAATCCTCTTTTAAATTGTCCCTGACAGGTCGTAAATTGAAATCTCACATGGAAAAATTTCGTGAGAGCCGAAATGAAGAATTTTTTCGAGAAACCCCAATCTCGAGACAATCTCGAGATTTTTTTAGAGAATAATCTCGAGAAAAATCTCGAAAAAAATCTCGAAAAAAATCTCGAGAAAAATTCTCGAGATATTCTCGAGAAAAAATTCTCGAGAAAACCATTCTCGAGAATTATCTAGAGAATTCTCGAGAAATTTTTTTTTGAAAATTTGAATTTCGCGCCAAAACAGTTTTGTGAAAATTTGAATTTCGCCCCAAACATTTTTTGAAAATTTGAATTTCGCTCCAAAACAGTTTTGTGAAAATTTGAATTTCGCCCCAAACATTTTTTGAAAATTTGAATTTCGCTCCAAAATTTTTTTTTCAAAATTTGAATTTCGCGCCAAATTGTTTTCAAAATTTGAATTTCGCGCCACATTTTTTTTGGATTCCGACTATTGTGGCGGTAAAATGTAGGTAAACTTGCTCCACCGCACTCCAGTGGAAAAATCACCGTTTCGGGACCTTTTACCACAGGAGTGCGGTGGCGCAAGTCCAGCTGCATTTTACCGCCACAATAATCCGGCCAGTTTTTGTCAGGAAAACTGAAAACCATTTTTAGAAATGCTCGAAAACAACTGCGCGTAAAAACAACGACACTCCGCTCTCGAGATACATTCTCGAGAAAAAAATCTCGAGATTTTTCTCGAGATTTTTTCTCGAGATTTCTCGAGATTTTTCTCGAGATTTTCTCGAGAATTTTCACGAGATTTTTTCTCGAGATTTTCTCGAGAATTTTCACGAGATCGCCTCGAGGACACACACTGGTCCCATATAAAACAAATATTGTAGCACAATTTCGAAATATATCTCTTCATCAAACACAATTGTACGGAAACAGGACAAGAAAACGCAATCGATATTGGGAGTTTTTTTTTCCCATGGACAATCAGTTAGTTGGAAGTCAAAACTAGCAAAATAATCAATCAACACATTCCAGGTTTCATGAGACGATCAACGAGCCGATCAACCTATATGATGCCGGAGAGGAACCTCACTCCGAAGGACTGCCCGTGGATGATGTAGACCCAAATTGGAAACTGACTGAGAAAGAATAACTATATCTGAGTTGAAAGAATGAACATATGAGCATTTCAAATTCTTTTTTTGAGTTTTTTTTCGGTTCGGAACCTAACATGGAAAGTCTCTTTTTGACATTAGTCGCAAATTTCGATGCGTTTCTCTATCGTCGGCTCTGTCGGACCTTGAAATCGGAGATTCTTCTCACTGATTTTCTTACCACATCCAACGCACAGTGGTTCGTCGACACTAGCCACTCCGAATCCGGTCTTCTAGCCTAACTTCTGAGTAGGGTTGTCATCCGGGCGGGGGGCAAAACGGGCCACCCGCCACCCGCCCGGGGGGACTGCCGCCCGGTGCCGCCCGATCGCCGCCCGGATAATTTTGCGTGAACTTTTTAATAATTTTAATCTTAAAAGCGTTGAAAAAGTTCCACGATTATGTCACGTTTTTATAGTCGGGCGGCGAACGGGCGGCAATCGGGTGGCTCGCCGCCCGGGCGGGTGTGGACGGCGAAATCGCCGCCCGGATGACAACCCTACTTCTGAGCTTTTCTGATTCAAAATCTCGACATTCGCTTGAAGAATTTCCGGTGAAGTATGGATGGTCCAGACTTATATTATTCTTCTTGCAAGATCTACGGTTTCAATGAAGAGCAAAATATACTTTTGACTATTTTTCCAAGACCTGAAAATGATATTTCTGAATTCCCAAAATGGATCATAACATCTAATTTTAAACATATTTTGTGAGTAAACTTTTGACAAGGATTCTAATAACACTAATTTCAATTCGTTTGAATTTCAAAAACGTCCTCATTAGGGTGCCCTTTTAATACACATTTCATGGCAAATTTTAATTGGGTTCGGCGTCTCTTTGAAGTTTGAACAGCTTACCTTTTTTGAACCGGTAAAGGGTGCGCAATGTTTGTTTTTCCCTTTTTTCTCCAAGTATCCTTCTCTCTCTCTCTCTCTCTCTCTCTCTCTCTCTCTCTCTCTCTCTCTCTCTCTCTCTCTCTCTCTCTCTCTCTCTCTCTCTCTCTCTCTCTCTCTCTCTCTCTCTCTCTCACTTTTATCACCTTCTTCTCCGATTCCCCTTCATTCGTATTCATATTCTTCTTTCTTTTGGTCGGCAATTGTATAAGCTGGCCAAAAATGACATATTTTTTTTGATTTTTTTACATATAAAATAATAAGGTGAGTCGCGAAGAAAGATTGATTGGGAAGTTCTAGGAAAATATCGCATAGGTCATACGGTCATCGGAATGTTTAAAGACGGTGTCCGGTCAAAAATTTGGCAAATGCTCATTGACTACAGTGTCTCAATGACTACAAGTACTTATCGACTACACTTGGATCATTGACTACAGTTGGCTCAATAACTACACATTTCGAAATGAGAAAACGTATATTTTCTGGAACGTTTCTCTGAAATTCAGGCTTAGAAAGGATTTGAAGTTATCTATTTCGTATCGAGCCGACTATCAAGGTATTTCTAAGCCTGATTTTCTAAAAGAAATTTTGAAATAGAGGAAAATGCTAATCGAAAAAGTGTAGTCATTGAGACACCGTATTCAATGAGCCAGTGTAGTCAATGAGCATTTGCCGAAAAATTTCTATTGCTCGAAAAGATGCAGAATTTCACGCTGATTTCGGATATCACAACGAAAACGCTCAAAAAAGCCTCCAATACCCGAAAAATCGCTTCAAAAATAAAGAAGTTGCCTTGGGTGGCCGTGGCCAAAGTTTGCGGAGTCAACCAATAAACGTAATGCGCGCGATGCATTTATTTTAAAGCAATAAAAACTTTTGGCCGGACACCTCCTTTAGATCCATTTTAGGCTTTCGAACTCTCTCTCTCAACACGAAACAGTTCTGCATCAGACTGCCACCTGCCGGAAAGTATCAAGTTGACGTATCAATCTTCTGGCTACAAGAATTCGGCCCAATGGAAATTACGACATCAGGACAGAAACTATTTGATGGCTATATATACGCGGACTTATATTCTCGCATCTCAGAAGCGCGCACCGACTTTGATTTCACATAACTTATGAATGCGGGAGCAGCATCGATTTGTTATAGTGGACAGTACTCCATGACCACTTCCTGAGAGGTGAGGAAATCAGGTTATTCTTAAATTTGAATGAATTTTTCAGCGTGGTCATACGAGCATGATGGAGAAGCTGATATGGCAGTACATGAGTGTTCATATGCACCGCACAGAGACGAATATCCCTTGATGGAACGTTTTGTGGCAAATCCTATTGCACTTCTACCTCTTTGTTTGTTTATTGATCAATTGAGAAAATATATAACATGGATCAATAAATAGTTGGGTTTCCCCTGCAAAAAGGGTCACCCAAAGGAAGGAGGGAGAGAGATAGGCGATATTTGGTAACGGATAGATAGGGAGAGGGGGGTGAGAACATAAATATTTACAACCGGGTAATCGATGAGTCGACAAGGGATTCAAAGTGGGAAGGGGAAAGAAATGAGTCACAGTTGGCAAGAATAGCATTCCAGTGGGAAATGGTTATAGCGAAAAAGTCATTTGCAATGGGAAAAAGGCAAGTGATTCTCATAGGGCGTCTTTCAGAAGATGATAGTTTAAAGTATGAGTCTTTTTCCGGCAAGAAGGAGGTTCCGCAAACAAATTTGTATAGTAACATGAGTTGGGCTTTTAAGCGACGATGTCTGATAGAATACATGTTGAGGACTTTGAGGCGATCTGAGTAGGATGAGAAGGAGATGTTGCATCTCTTTCATTTTGGTTTAGATGTGTTTGAAGTGCGGTCTACAAAGAAATTGACCAACGTGATCTGTCAAATTATGCTCTTGCTTCGGACGAACATCCTCTGGGTGCTGTATTCATTCCGAAAATTCGAAACAAAAATTGTATTTACAGATGACATTGTTATCCAAGATTACAGAGAACCATACGCATACATGGTCAGAAATCGTGTCATTCAATTTTTGAAAAAAATCGCGAGCTAAAAATTTGGATAAATCCATAAAATGCGAGCTAGAAGTGAGAAAAAATGAAAATATGCGAGCTAGAAGTGAGAAAAAATGAAAATATGCGAGCTAGAAAGCGCAAAATCAAAAATTGCGAGCTGACCGGCGACACACCGACCACACTTGTAGCCATGTCTGACCATACGCGATGGAAACAATCGGCAGTATGTGAATCGTTTCAACGTTCATGAGGAAATCGATTTGAACTGCCGATCTCTCGACTCAAGATAAGGCGGACAACAAAGCTAAAAAAATCTTTGTCTCAAATTTATCCAATTTTTAAGAATTGTATGATGAGCAAACCTGATGAAGAACCTTTGTTATTATGAATGTAACTTCTTTTAATTTTTTCATAATACGGAAATGGCTGCTGAAAATTCACAATCTCACAGGGGTCGAACAACAAAGGTATGCAAACGCGCTCTCTGGAGAAGCCGGGCCTAAAATTAATTTTTTAGACCCGAATTCCGCTCATTTTTTAAAAAATTGTATTTTATTCCGGTACTAAATTTAGTCGAGAATTTTTCTGAAGCAAAAAAATTCAGAAAAAAACACTGGAATTTGAATAAGAAGGCGTCAAAGTTCGGAAAAAAGGGTCAAGTCAGGGGAGCGCGTTTGCATGTTTGCATTTTTTGAACTTTTCATATATTTTTTCGCGTTTATGACAAAATTCAAAAAAATTAGATGAAAACGCGAGTAGACACTTTCGAAATGTCTCGGAGCCATTTTTTACGGTTTTATTGGGATTTCATATAGAAATTGGACTTTCGTCGTAATATTATTGAAAACGGACAGGAAACTTTAAAAAACTCGGTTAAAATTTTTTCTCCTTTTTTAAAAATATTTTTGAAGCAATTTTTTAAGTATTATTCATCTAAAAACTCAAAAAGTTTTTGCCATCTCACCATATTTATTCAATCATCAAAATTAGAATAAAAATTATACTAATAATCGAGAAGAAAACCAAAAATAGTTTTTTTTTGAATTTCAAAGCCAAAAATTCAGTCTAAACTTTAAAATATTACCAAAAAAATTGAAATTAGAATAAATAATAGACAGAAAGAGAAAATAGGCGATTTGAGGGGGAAAAATTGAAATTTTAGACAAATTTTGAGTCAAAAATTACGGTTTTTGGGCTCAAAATTAGTCAAAATTACAAATTTTTGGCGGGAAAAGTGAAAATCAAAAAAATTAGTGTCTAGACGAATACGGTAGAATTGTAATGTTCTCCAAGCGTATAGGCATAGCGAAGATAGACGAGACGAAGTGGACGATCTTTGGGTGAGGAGAATTGATCACCAATCTTGTGGGGCTCCTCGGAAGAGGTACTGTAGATCTGGAAATTATTGGAATTAGCAAGTTTTGGAGCAGTGTTATGGAACTTGATATTAAAAGTTGAAATAAAAATATTGAAAATCGGTAAAAGTATGACATTTCGAAAGTGCGACATTTCGAAAGTGCGACATTTCGAAAGTGCGACGTTTCGAAAGTGCGACATTTCGAAAGTGCGACGTTTCGAAAGTGCGACGTTTCGAAAGTGCGACATTTCGAAAGTGCGACATTTCGAAGGTGTGACATTTCGAAAGTGCGACATTTCGAAGGTGTGACATTTCGAAAGTGCGACATTTCGAAAGTGCGACATTTCGCAAGTGTGACATTTCGAAAGTATGACATTTCGAAAGTGCGACGTTTCGAAAGCGTGACGTTTCAGAAGCAATAAAAATGACAATTGAGAATTTTATTGTTTTGGAAATTTATATATTTTTTGAAATTTCGTATTTTTGAAAATTTTTGTTTTTTGTTGAATTTTTTGAAAATGTTGAATTTTTTTTTGAAAACTTTTGAATTAAATTTTTTTCATGAAAATTGAAATTTTTCCGCACTTTCGAAACGTCACACTTTCGAAATGTCGCCAAGCCGTTTTTCTTTCGTTTTTGCAGAGTTTTTCACGTTTTTTTGGGTTCAAAATCTCAATTTTTCCTTCATTTTTACCCTTTTTGAATCGATTTTTTGGAGATTTTCTATGATTTTTTATTCAATTTTCAAGATTTTCAGCCAATTTTTCAATTTCGGTTCCGCGAGGATTCGTAGAAGTGCGACATTTCGAAAGCAAAAATGGTTTGAAATTTTTGCTTTCGAAATGTCGCGGGGGCCAAATTTTCTAGACATTTTGATAACTTTTGACGTTTTGTTGGGTTCCAAATCTCGATTTTTCTTTTATTTTTACCATTTTTTAACAACTTTTTGTCGGATTTTCAGGATTTTTCCCTCACTTTCACGTTTTTAAATCGATTTTTTCGAATTTCGAGTCAATTTTTTTCTCAGTTTTCATCAATACTCACCAAAATAACCTTCTTATACATCTCGGAGACCACCTTCAACTCCAACTCTCCACCCCATTGTCCCTTAAAATCGGCCATATTCTCCACACCCATCAAATAACCGTCCCATCCCTCGACGCCCGTCTCTTTCTCCTGTTCCGCCTTGTCCGTATCCGAAATGAACGGTTCGAATTCGTCGCGATGCTCACGCATGTATTGAGCACACGCTTTGCGCAGTTTTCGAGCAGAAATCTGAAAAAAATAGTTGAAAAAGTTTAAAATTGGGTGAAAGATGAGCAATTTTGAGTTTAAAAAGTCTAAAATTGCAATTTTTCAGAGGAAAATTTTGAAGTTTTTAGATCAGAATTCGGAGCATTTTGAGCTCAAAAATAAGTAAAATTCCACTAGAAAAGGGAAAATTTGAAAATCCAGCTCAAAATACACTTTGAAACATCGAAAATTCGGTTAAAAATGAGCAATTTTGAGTCGAAATACAGTTCAAAATTGCAATTTTCAGAAAAGATTCTGAATTTTCCAAACTGAAATTTGGAGCATTTTGAGCTCAAAAAAAAAACCGGAACTCCGACTATAAATAATCAAAATTTGAAAATTTGACTCAAAAATTTTGCGAAAATGCCAATAATTCGGTTAAAAATGAGCAATTTTTAGTCAAAATAAAATTCGAAACGGCAACTTTTCAGAGGAAGATTCTGAAACTTTTAGGCTGAAATTTGGAGCATTTTGAGCTCGAAAATTCGATTTTTTAGGTGAAAACCCCTCAAAACTTATTAAAAGTTAACAAATTCGATGTTTAAAATTCAAAACTTTAAAATCAAAAATTTCGAATTTCCCTCAAAATTATGAGTGAAATTCAAGTTTTTTCACCGTTTTTTTTTTAAAATTTTAGGTCCATTTCCTTCTAATTTCTTACCTCGATGCCCTCTTCGAGCAACTGATGAGACACCGCATTGTACATACAATCACCGTCGGCCGGAATGTCAATCATTTTGAGCGACGCCTTTTGGAGCAACTGAAAAGAAACATTAATTTTCGCCATTTTTACTCGATTTTTTTGAATTTTGACTTATTTTTCGTCCATTTTTCAACTGAAAATTTTGATATCAACGTCATTGCTTTTTCTTCAAACTATATAGCTCAGTTCCATGTCGAAAAATATCAATTTTTTGCTGAAAATTAGTGAAAATTTAACTTGTTTGGCAAATTTTCGATTCTTGCTCAATTTCCCTTAATTTTCCTCGATTTTGGCTCATATTGCTCCAAATTTTTATAGTTTTCCATTCAAAAGCGTTCATATTTAATCTTCAAAACGAAATTCACAGTTATAAATTTCAAAGCTCAAATATCTCAATTTCAAATATTGTGCAATTTTGGCTCATTTTTCTCCAAATTTATCTGTTAAAAACCTCGATAACATCCCCACAATCAATTCTTACTACTTAGAACTACAAAATTATGCTCGGGGACAAAAATTAGCTCAAAACGGATTTTTTTTCAATTTTTTGTAATTTCAGTCACTTTTGCCCGATTTTGGCTCATTTTGCTCCAAATTTTTGCCGTTTTTTATTAAAAAACAATCATTTTTCATTTTTCTAGCTAAACATAGAATTGTATATCGATTTGAAAGCTCAAAACTTTCAATTTCACACTTTGAGCAACTTTTGTCATTTTTGCTCAAATTTGTCCAATTTTAGGTCAGTTTTTTCAATTTTTTCCACTAAAAAGCTTGACCTTCTCTGATCTTCTTCGAACTATATTGTTAAATTCCATGTCCAATAATGCCAATCTTTGGTTAAAATGTATGAAAACTCCCCTTTTTTGACAAATTTTCCATTCTTGTTTATTCTTGCTCATTTTGGCTCAATTTTGGCTCATTTTTCTCCATTTTTTCAGTTTTTCACTCAAAAATCGTTCCATTTGACATTTAAAATGAAATTCAGAGTTAAAAATTGATTTGAAAACTCAAAATTCTCAATTTCATTTATTGGGCAATTTCGCTCAATTTTCCTCGATTTTTCCCCAATTTTCCTGAATTTCGGCTCATTTTTTCTCCAAATTTTCACCTCCTTAATCTGCGCCTTCTCCCGATACTTCACGCCCTCCTCCCTTCTTATTCTCGCCGTATCATCATCGGCCGCCTTGTTCCGCGCATCGGCATCTTCCCGCTTCTTCTGCTGCACTTTTTGTTTCTTCTTCGAAATTTTGAACGTTTTGTACACTTTGTTCACGAGACCACCCTCTTCATCGTCTTCTTCTTCTTCTCCAGACGACGAATCCACTTTTTCTCCAGTTTGAGACGGTGGTGGACCACTGATCGATGTCAAAAGGAACTCGTTTCCCGTCATTTGCTCTTTGAGCTCTTGTTTTTGACGCTCATCGAGCTGTTTTTCCAGCTTTTCAATCTGAAAATTAGCTATTTTTGAAGAATTCGGCTCAGGTTCGTTACCTGCTCCTTGGCCTCCTTCTGCTGCTTCTTGTTGCCCGATTTCGACGATTTTTTCAGCGCCGTTATTTTTGCTGAAAATGGGAAGAATTATGGGGTTTCTGGGTGGTCTTGGGTAGATTTGGTGCTGAAAATCGGATTTTTGAGCTGATTTTGAACTAAAAACCGCAAAATTTGAGTAATTTGAGCCAAAAAGTCAATAAAATCGAAAAACAGAATTGTTGGGGAACATTTTTTAAATTTTTCTAGAAATTCTGAGTTTCAAAGTAATTTTGGAGTATTTTCAGGTAGAGAAATTAAATTTTTGAGTCAATTTTGAGCCAAAATCATCGAAAAAATTATGGTTTTGAGCCAAAAATTCAAGAAAATCGAAAAACAAATATTTTGGAAAATGTTTTTTTTTTTGAATTTTCGCTGAAAATATTTGATGATTCTGGTGCTGAAAAATTCATTTTTGAGCTAATTTTGAGCAAAAAAAATCAATAAATTCAAAAAAAAATTTTCTTGGAGTCTTTTTTTCTGAAAGTTTAGAGTTTTAAGGTGGTTTCCAACTATACTGATGCTGAGAAATGGATTTTTCAACAATTTTCAAGCTAAAAACTTTGAAAAATAATGATTTTGAACCAAAAAAAATCAAAAATTTCGAAAAAAAAAAATTTTTTTTACAATTTTTGCTGAAAATTTCAGAGTTTCCGAACAATTTTTGATGATTCTAAATCTGAAAAATAGATGTTTAAGCCAATTTTTCAGCCAAAAACATTAAAAATATGGATTTTAGGCCGAAAATCAAGAAAATCAAAAAAAATTTTTGTGAGTTTTTCAACCAGTTTTGCTGAAAATTTCGACTTTCAACGTGATTTTTGAGTATTTTTAGAGCTGAAAATTGGATTCTTGAGCTAATTTCGAGCCAAAAGTTCAAGAAAATCGGCAAAAATTTTTTTTTGAAAAGCAAAATTTTTAATTTTTCCTGAAAATTTTGAGTTCCAGTGCAATTTTTGATGATTCTAAAGCTGAAAAATGGATTTATAATTAATTTTTCACTTAAAATTTTCGAAATTTTAACGATTTTGAATCAAAAAATTCGAAAAAAAAAATTTCGGAAAAATTTTTTTTTTCGAATTTTCGATGAAAATTTTTACTTTCAGAGTGATTTTGGAGTATTTTTAGAGTCGAAAATTAGATTTTGAAGTCAATTTTAAGCTAAAAACTATAAAATTTGAATAATTTTTGAGCCAAAAATCGAAAATTTTTCGAATAATTTTTTCTTCGATTTTTCGACCAATTTTTGTCATTTTTTCGGTCATTTTTCTCAATTTTTTTCTCTATAATTCAGCGTTGAAAATCGGATTTTTTAGCTAATTATGAGTGAAAAACATCGGAACTATGGATTTTAGTCCGAAAATAAAAAATTTCGAAAATTTTTTTGGAAAATTCAAAAAAATTTGCTGAAAATTTCGAGTTTCAGAGTGGTTTCTGATAATTCTATGGCTGTAAAATAGATTTTTTAGCCAATTTTAAGCAAATTGTTGAGTCAAAATCATTGAGAAAAAGAATACGATTTTGAACCAAAAAAAAAATTCGAAAAGAAATATTTTGGAAAAAAAAATTTTTTTTTTTGAATTTCGGCCGAAAATTTCAGAGTTTTTGAGTAGTTTTTCATCATTTTTGGAGCTAAAAATCGAGTTTTTGAGCTAATTTGGAGGCAAAAACATTGAAAATTGAATTATTTAGAGCCAAAAAATTTTTTAAAAATTCGAAAAAAAAAAGTTTTTTTGGAAATAGTATTTCTTAAAGGATTTTAGCTGAAATTTTTGAGTTTCAGATTTATTTTTGATGATTCTAGAACTGAAAATTGGATTTAAAATCAATTTTTTACTCGAAAACCTTGAAATTTGAATAATTTTGAGCCAAAAATCGAAAATTTTTCGAAAAATTTTTTCTTCGATTTTTCGACCAATTTTTGTCATTTTTTGGTCGAATTTTTCGATTTTTGGGTCATTTTTCTCAATTTTTTGTCCCGTACATGTTAATTCATGAGTCCAATTCGAGGACTGCTTCCTTCAAACTTCTCGGTGAAATGGATCCACGTGGTGACGATGGCGATGGACTCTTATTAGTTGAAGTGGATGGAATGTCCTTTGGATCAAGTGACATTTTATATTATTGAGATTAGAGTATTCTAGAAGAAAAAATGGGGATTTTTATTGAAAAATAGGCCAAAAATAGAGGAAAAATGAGTAAAAATGACCCAAAAATCGAAAAAAAAACATGAAAATTCAATTTTTTCCCGCAAAAAAAATGGAAAAAATATGAATTTAATGGAGGTAGATCAAAAATTTTTGAGATCAAATTTTTGAATTTTCGATCGAAAAAAATGGATTTTTAGACTAAAATTCTGAATTTTAGACGAAAAAACTAAAAAAAAAATTTCAAAAAAAATTTTTTTAGATTTTTTAAATTTCAGATTTTTTGATTTTTTGAGCACAAAATCCAAATTTTTTATCAGAAAAATGGAATTTTATCCTCAAAAATGAAAGACACTCAAATTTCAAGCCAACAGTTCAAAATTTAGAGAAAAACTACAATTTTTTGCTATAATTTTTGAATTTTTGGTTCAATATCTTCGTTTTTTTTCAATTTTTGAGCATAAAAATTCGGCTCCGTGACGTTTCGAAAGTGTGACGTTTCGCAAGTGTGACATTTCGAAAGTGTGTAATATCAAAGGCAAAACTATGCACTCGTGAAATATCACACTTTCGAAATGTCACTCTTGCGAAACGTCACACTTTCGAAATGTCACACTTGCGAAACGTCACACTTTCGAAATGTCACACTTGCGAAACGTCACACTTTCGAAACGTCGCGGAGCCAAAATTTCAGTGAAAATTTGCAAAAAATTGCTCAAAAAATTTGAATTTTAAAAATGATTTTCATTATTTGTATACCTAAAACCATCAATTTTTCACTAAATATCCATTTTTTTCCAATTTTTGACTTAAAAAATCATTTTTTCAGCTCATTTTTTAATTTTTTGTCCAAAAGAAGTTTTTTTTTTGCTTATTAAAAAAAATTCCGGTTGAAAATTTCAATTTTAAATTTTTTGACCTACAATACTTTTTTTGCTTTTTTTTTTCAATTTTTCAGCTAAAAATTCTGAGTTTTCGTCTGAAAAACTCAATTTTCTAATTTAAAAAAAATCGATTTTCAGCTCAAAGACCCCTCGTTTTTGCTATTTTTCTAAAAAAAAACTTAATTTTTCAATTCAAAAAAAAAAAATCGATTTTCAGCTCAAAGACCCTTATTTTTGTCTCAAAAAAATTATTTCCAGCTCTATTTTTCTTTTTTTTTTTTTGAATCTCCAGCTCCAGTTTTTTCTCCAGAATCCATAATTTCTGTACCTCTCAACTCCTTCTTCTCCTTCCGATGACGCGCCAAAATTGGATTCTCATCCGATGCCTGTTCTTCATCCGAAGACATTTTTCAGCTTTTAAAAATTTCAAGTTTTCCCTGAAAAAATTGGCTAAAAAAGAGGAAACATCGATTAAAAAGGTACCGAAAAAAGTGAAAATCTACTTTTTTCTACACAAAAAAATGCTGAAAATTCAAATTTTTTTGGGGGGCAATATTCAATTTTCATCACAGTTTTTTCGGGGAATGTAAAGCAATTTTAAAAAAAAAAACACTAAAAACCAGTGTAAAATTATGATTTTGATATGGGAGGGAAGAATGTACTAAAAAGTTTACATAAAAATGGAGAAAAAAATAATTTTCCATGGAAAATTGGCCAAATTTAGGCGGAGCAAAGGCTCAGGACGACTTGCTCCAACGATTTTCCGAGACGTTGAGTGTTTTCGATTGTGTCCGCTTCCGCGTAGACACGGACAATGTTTTCGGTGCCAGATGGTCTGAAAATTGGGGAAAAATGGAATTTTTGAGCTAAAATTAGTCTAAATTTCGAATTTTTAAACAAATATCGGTCTAGAAGTTACAGAACCTGAAATTTACAAAAAGGATCACAATTTTCTGAAATGGAGAAAAATGAGTGATAAATGCAATTTTTGTCCTAAAATTAGTCAAAATCGTGAAAATTGATCCAAAAAATTGGAAAATTGATTAAAAATGAACATTTTTGAGCTAAAATTATTCAAAAATCATGGAAATTGACCCAAAATGAACATTTTTGAGCTAAAATTTCGAAAAAACGAACATTTTTGAGCTGAAAATATGAAAAATTGATCCAAAAATAACATTTTTGGATCAATTTTTCAATTTTTGGGTCAATTTTCACAATGTTTTTCTAATTTTAATTATTTAAAAAAATGGAATTTCTGGACCAAAATTAGTCAAAAAATCGTGAAAATCGGCCTAAAAAATCGAAAAATTGATTAAGATGAACATTTTTAAGCCAGAAATTTCGAAAAAAGTGCCTAGTTTTGAGCTGAAAATATGAAATTGAAGAATTAATCCAAAAATGTTAATTTTGGTTCAATTTCCCAATTTTTTGGGTCAATTTTCCCTAATTTTGACTAATTTTTAGTCAAAAATTCCATTTTTCACTCAATTTTCTTCATTTTCAGAAAATTTTGAGACTTTTCGTAAATTTGACTTTCAGTAGTTTCTAGGCCGATTTTGGTTCAAAATTTTGACAAATTATAGCTCAAAAATATCGATTTTGGGTCAATTTTCACAATTTTTGACTAATTTTAAGTTCAAAAATTCCTTTTTTCACTCATTTTCCTTCTATGTTGAAAAGGTTTTGAGACTTTTCGTAAATTTTTCCTTCTGTAGTTTTTAGACCGATTTTCGGTCAAAAACTCGAATTTTTGACTAATTTTTGCTCAAAAACTCAATTTTTTTCGTCTAAAAATAGCATTTGCTTGAAATTTCGAGTTTCTGAACAGATTTTCAGTGATAAATTTGGTTTTTTTTCCTGTTTCTCACCTAATAAAAGCTCTCGAATTCTTATACTTTGCCACATCCTCATCAATCCGCTTCTGCAGCCCCTCGGGTTTCACCAACGTCTGCTCGGCATTCGTCGTTCGGAAAATCGATCGATCGTCGACGGGAACTTTGATTTGAACATTCGGAACGTCTTCATACAACTTCTCATTCCAATCGTCCATTGACCATCCGAAGTGACGAAGGCAGATTTCGACGGCGAGCAAGTCGGCGAATGCGTCGCCAACGGTCTCGTTGATGACGCGGGAGAAGAGATGGAGACGACGGAGGTGGAGAAGCGAAGAGGGGTTTCTGAAGGAGAATGGAGCGATTTAGATTGATTTGGGACGTTTTGGACTCAAAAAATCGGATTTTTAAACGAAAAATGAGCTCAAAAATAGTGAAAAGCTTAATTTTGACTGTAAAAACTCAACAATCGAGGAAGATATTCAGGTTCATTTACGAACGTTTTCAGTGATTTTTTGCTGATTTTTCGACCGGAAATGGGGAAATAGTGGACTTTGGATGAAAAAAGACAAGAAAATCAAAGTTTTTGAAGGGAAAAACGGGATTTTGAGTTTAAAAAAAATGAAAAAAACCCCATATTCTCAGCTAAAAACTGATAAAACGAGTAAGATACGTTAAGGTTCGTTTTGACACCTTTTTCAAGGAATTTAACTGTTTTTTTGGGCATTTTTTGACTGAAAATGAGAAAATAGAGGATTTTGGTGGGAAATTTGAATTTTAGACGAAGAAAACCATCGAAAATGGTTGTTCGGCTCAAAATAAACAAAAATAATGCTAAAAATTGAACCAAAAGCGTCGTGAGAGAGTTAGAAGTCAAAAATTTTCGCTCACAATGCTCTAAAAATGCCAAAAAGCCATATTATGCCAGTCTCCGTCAATGTCAGTCCTGACCGAATTTTCCCGATTTTTTGGCTGCGATATCTCGGCACGAAAAAGCTACAGTAATCTGTTGAAATTTAAAGGAACATACCCTGATTTTTAGGTCAATTTTTTAAATTTTCCTGTTTTTCGAACGATTTTCAATGAATTTTGAAGCGAAATGTTATTTTTTTGTTTTCGCTTCCAAAAATTCATTCGAAATCGTTGAAAAAAACAGGAAAAATTAAAAAATTGCCTGAAAATCAGGGTATGTTCCTTTAAATTTTAATAGATTACTGTAGCATTTTCGTGCCGAGATATCGCAGCCAAAAATCCGGGAAAACTTCGGTCAGGACTGACATTGACGGAGACTGCCATAATATTTTAAGCCGAACAACTCAGGAATCAAAAATGATTCGTTCACGGTACCCTTCTTCAGGGCTATTTTAGGAAGATTACAAGGATTTTTGAGCATTTTTTGAAAATGGGAAAATTGAGAAATTTAGTTGAGTATGGAATGGAAAAAGTAGATAAAACCGTGGTTTTGGATAGAGAATTGGATTTTTGAGCGAAAAAAGACCTCGAAATACGCAAATACAGCGAATTTTGAGCCTAAAAAATATGTTTCCCATTTTTTCATTGGTCTTTTAGGCTTTTTAAAACAAATTTTAGTCAATTTCAGGTCGTTTTAGAGCATTTTTTGCCCATTTTTGCTCATTTTTTCACTATTTCCAGTCCAGGAACCGCGAGCTCTCTCACGACTCTGTCGGATCATTTTTCTTTTTTTTCGACGAATTTTGATCGACTTCAGGTCGTTTAATTCAATTTTTGGCATTTTTAGAGCATTGTGAGCATATTTCTGAGCATTTTCTGTCAATTTTTGCTAATTTTTCAACTATTTGTAGCCATTTTAAAGTCTGGGGACTCTCAACTTTCTCAAGACTCTATGGGATCCTTTTTCATAATTTCGTCCAATTTTTAGCATTTTTTGACGATTTTTGATCGATTTCTGGTAGTTTTAGGTCAATTTTCGTGACTTTTGAGCATTTTTGGACCAATTACAGTCAATTTTTGCTAATTTTCAACGATTTTTGAGCCACCTTTTGCTCACCTCCTCACAACGCAATCAAAGTGCTCGCTGAACACAATCGTTCCGTGCCCGTTGGCCTCAAAATAAATCCCAATATCGAATTCCGACGCGGCTTCGTGCAAATGCTTGACACCCGTCGGCACAATAACGGGCTCAATTCCGAGCACATCTCGAATGTGCCGAGTCGATGAGCCGTTGGCGTAAGCCGTCTGCACAATTCCCATATTCAAACGTTTCGTTGGTTGGCTCGCCGTGTACGCGTCGAGTTGCTCTTTGACATACATTGCAAAGAGCACAGCGATTCGATCACCGTCGAAAAGTTCGGCTCTTCGGGAGGCTCCGCCGCCGTGGCGAGCCGCCGCCGCTCGGAAATACAAAATTCGATCGGCGTCGCCGTCAAAAGTCGCGCATTTCGGATCGGAGCCATCGAAATTCTCGGGCAGCTCTTGTGAAATCTTGACAAAATCCGCACCACAGCCATGATTCAACTCTCCGTGCTCATTTCGCAGCTCCACGCGGAGCATTTCGCTGGGAATGTGCTCGAGGAGCTCACGGAAACGTGGTGCGCCGACACCGTTGGCGCAGTCGACGACGAGGTGCGGTTGGTATCTGGAAAATGGGGTTTTGAATGGATTTTGAGCGGGAAATTCGAATTTTCTAGTTGAAAAATGCTCCGGAATCGATAAATGATCATTTTGGAGAGAATTTTGAGCATATTTTGAGCCGAAAATTGTTAGGAATTGTGTTTTTTAAGGTTTACTGTCATTTTTCGATTTTCTTGTGAATTTTGAGCGGGAAATTCAAATTTTTCGGTTGAAAAATGCCAGACATTGAGATTTGAGCAATTTATATGGATTTCGAGCGGAAATTTGAATTTTTCGGTTAAAAATGCTCCGGAATCGAAAATTGACCAGTTTGGATGGATTTTGAGCTAGAAACATTTTTTTGTTGTTGAAAATGACCATTTTTGAAGGTTAAATTTAAATTTTCTGGTGAAGAATTGTAAAAAATTGGGGGTCACAGTGGTCGAGCGACTGAGGTATGCAAACGCGCTCTCTGGAGAAGCCGGGCCTAAAATTAATTTTTCAGACCCGAATTCCGCTCATTTTTTTGAAAATTGTATTTTATTCCGGTGCTAAATTTAGTCGAGAATTTTTCTGAAGCAAAAAAATTCAGAAAAAAGCACTGAAATTTGAATCAGAAGGCATCAAAGTTCGGAAAAAAGTGCCAAATCAGGGGAGCGCGTTTGCATACCTCAGTCGCTCGACCACTGTGGGGGTTTCAAAAGTTTCTGGTAAATTTTTTCGATTTTCACTGAATTTTTAAGCGAAAAATGACCATTTTTGGGGGATTTCGAGCGGGAAATTCAAATTTTTGGGTCTGAAATTGTTGAAAATCGATTTTTAAAAGATTTTCGGTCAATTTTTTTTCGATTGTTTAGGGGAATTTTGAACCGAAAATTTTAATTTTTGAGTGGAAAATCGTCAAAAATCGGTTTTTATACGATTTTGACTCTAAAAACAATAATTTTCGGTCAATTTTTTTCATTTTTGACAAATTTTTTTACAATTTTCGTGAGAAATAGTTCATTTTTAGTCAAATTTCTTCGAAATTTGCTTCAAAATAGCTAAAAAATGGTCAATTTCCACTGAAATCGTACCTCAGTATTTCTGTGCACATTTTCAAGATTTGGGCTCAATTTTCTCGGGTTATCGAGGGTTTTGGTCAAATTTTCCGATTTTTGAGAGGATTTTGGGCGGGAAATTTCAATTTTAGGGTTAGACATCGTCAAAAATCGACTCTAAAAACAGTGACTGTGAGTGAATTTTCTTCATTTTTGACTAATTTTAATACAATTTTCGTGAAAAACAGGTCAGTTTTTGTCAAATTTTATGAAATGTCGCTTCAAAATTGCCAATTTCAACAGAAAGCTTCGCCTGAGCATTTCTGTGTGCATTTTTAAGATCTTTTTACGACATTTTCCGCAAGAAATCACCAAAAATTTAGAAATTGTCAGTTTTGAGTGAATTTTGAGCGGGAAATTCAAATTTTCCGATGGAAAATAGTTAGAAATAGGTTTTTGTACGATTTTAGCGTCAAAATCCGCCATTTCTACGATTTTAGGGATCAAAATATTGAAAAAAATGACAAATTTCTGCTGAAATCGTTTCTGAGCATTTCTGGTTCAAATTTCTCGGTTTTCAGCTCATTTTTCACCGATTTTTCTCGGGTTTCTGCTCTTTTTCGCCCTATTTTCTCATACCTCGACCCGTCGGGCTCTTGCGTAATCCCGTACAACTCCTTGAACGCGCCACTAATCGCCTCATAGTATCCCTGATGTGTCGGCTTTCCGAATTCGGGCTCATTGAAGCATTTTACAGCGTAATGGAGCATCGGCGTCGAAACGATGCCAATATCAATGAATCGAACGTTGAAAAGAGCGGCTCCGACACGGGCGGCCTCCATCAAATGGGGACCCGACAGGCGAGTGTCGATGCCGCAGACGACACGGGCGTTGTGGATTTGGCCACGGCCGATTTTCGAGTTCTCGATTCCCGAGAGTTGACGTTCGAGGGCACGGACGGCCGAGGGAAAGTCCGCGTCCGAGGCGTTGACGATTTCTGTGGCGTAGATCTGGAAAAAGGAAGGGTTTAGAGGGGAAATGGAGGTTTTTGAGTAAAAAATTGGTTTTTGAGGGTCAAATTGATCGAGAACAGTGAAAAATTGAACCTTTGAGCTGAAATTATCGAGTTTTCGCTTTTTTTCACACAGTTTTAAGGCTTTTGAATGGTTTTTAGAGCTCAAGTTGCCAAAAAAAGCCTTCAAACTGAACCAAAATCGATTCTATGCAATTTTTGAGCTCAAATTTCAAATTCTGAGCTAGAAATGACAATTTCAAGCTCGAAATTGCGAATTTTTAACAATTATGGACGTTTTTAAGCCTTCAGAAGGGGTTTTTGGGCTTAAATTCATAGCCCAAAAACCTCCGAGGAGCTTAAAATTGAACCAATTTTTTATTTTACTTATTTTTAAAGCTCCAAATTCAAATTTTCATCCAGAAGTCAATTTTTTGGAGCAAATTTGAGTCAAAAATTATAATTTCGAGCTCAAAATCTAAACTTTTCGATTGTTTCACACATTTTCAAGCCTCCAGGAGAGTTTTTAGGACTCGAACTGACCTAAATTCGAGTTTTGGAGCTCAAAAAATATCGAAAAACTTTAAATTGAGCCGAATCATTTCAAAGCTCTAAATTCAAATTTTTTAGCAGAAATAAATTCTGGAGCAAACTTGAGCTCAAAATCTCAATTTTTCGGCTATTTTGAACATTTTAAAGCATTCGGGAGGGGTTTTTGGGCTCAAATCAGCTCATTTTTGAGTATTAGAGCTCGAAAAAGCCTGGGAACGCTTCAAAATGAGCCAAAACCGATCATGGGTCAATTAGAAGCTCAAAATTCAAATTTTCGATTTGAAATTCTTTTTGGAGCTAACCTGAGCCAGAACTAACGATTTCGAGCTCAAAAACTGAATTTTCCGTCTAATTTGGAAATTATTCAGCCTTCAGAAGATATTTTATAGCTCTAATTGACTTAAAATCGTGTTTTAGAGCTCAAAGTCCCATCCAAAACGTTCAAATTGAGCAAAAATAATTTTCAGGTCATTTTTGAGCTGAAAACTCGAAATTTGAGCTAAGTGTACGGATTTCAGACCCAAAATTTGGATTTTATGAGAATCTGAGCCAAAAACTACGACGTTGAGCTCAAAACTTCAAATTGCTACCTATTTCCCTGACTTTTGAGCGATTTTTGGCAATTTCTACATTTTTGAGCCATTTTTTCCCAGATTTTCAGCTCAAAATCTTAAATTTCCCCCGATTACCTCCCACTGCGAACTGAGCATATCTCCACTCGGATCCACCAGCTTCACTCCGTTATCACACGACGGATTGTGCGATGCCGTAATCATCACACCGATCGCCGAATCGAGTTGACGAGCACGAAGACTTGCCACGTAGGCGCATCGATAGACGATGAACGGGAGCTTTTCGGCGCGAAAACGGAATCCGGCGGTTCCTGAAATGGATTTTGAGGTGAAAAACTGAAAAAATCGGCTGAAAATGAGCCAAAAAGCGTGAAATTTGAGCCAAAATGAGCTGAAATCGGGTAAATTTGAGCCAAAATGAGCCAAATTGATCCAAACCCAAAAAATACATTTTTTGGTCGATTTTTCACGAAATAGTGGTTTTTGAGCTAAAAATCTGGAAAATTGAGGTGAAAATGAGTAAAAAATTATAAAATTTGAGCCAAAATCGGCCAAAATTGGTCAAAATCTGCCAAAATCGTTCAAACCCCAAAAAAGTGATTTCTGTGTCGATTTTCCCCGAAAAGGATGGATTTTGGGGTGAAAAATATTCAAAGTGAATAAAAATAAGCCCAAAATCATGAAGTTTAAGCCAAAATGAGCCAAAATCTGGAAATTTGAGCCAAATTGGCTTAAATTGGTCAAAATTGTTCAAACTTCCAAAAAAGTGATTTCTGGGTCGATTTTTCCCGAAAAAGATGGATTTTGAGCTGAAAATCTCGAAAATTGAGCTGAAAATGAGCCAAAAATCATGAAATTTGAGCGAAAATGAGCCAAAATCGGCCAAAGTTAGTCTAATCCTAAAAATAAGGTTTCTGGGTCGATTTTTCTCGATTTTTTCATTGATTTTAGCTATTTTTATCCAATTTTTGACTATATTTTCTTTTATTTTCTTCCTACTAACCATATTCGAAACGCTCCTGGTCCGAAATCGCTCGAATCTCGCCGGTGTGCGTCGTGTTTCCGGCGCGGGTGAACGCACTCGGGATGGAGAGATCGGACATGTCTGAAAAATAGAAAAATTACAAAAAAAATGAGAAAAAAACGAAGAAAAATGAGCCAAAAATATGAAAAATTGGTTGAAAAAACGCTTTGTGTCGATTTACGAAGGCGGGATTTCGGAGTGTCGTTTGAGGGAGAAAAATCGGTTATTACTTTTTGGGGTGATTCATGGCTAAAAAATGGCAAAAAAAACGTGCTGAAAGGGTGTAAAAACAGTTTTATCACAGGTTTTTATCAATTTTAGACAGAAATTTGAGTTTGAAATCATTAAAAATGGCCAAAAATAGCAAAAAACCAGGAGAAAAAGAGGAGGAAGAGGAACCAAAATTGTGGAGACGAATGGAGACGAAAAACCGAACAAAATGACGATCAGCTGTGCTTTGTTGGCCTGAAAATGATAAAAAAAGTAAAAACAGATAAAATTTGGCGCTGAAAATAAGAGATCAAAAATGGAGATCATGCATTTTTCAAATTCGGTCTTGTCTTTGAAATTTTTCGAATTTTCAATGCAATTTTTATTGTATTATGTTTAAAATTTGATCTTCAGACCAATTTTTGATATAGAAACACAAAAAATTGCAGGAAAATCGGTGAAAATTGTTTGAAAAATGTCAAAAAATTGTTCAGAAAATTTTTGCTGAGATTACGGTAGAAATTAAAGGCGCATGCAAGAAAATGTGAATTTATTTTTCAACGAATTTTTTGATTTTCTTGGTTTTTGAAGAGCATTTTTGAGCGATTTTTCGAGTGAAAAATTAATTGTGATTTTCAGACAAATTTTTGGTATAAAAACACAAAAAATTGCAGGAAAATCGCTAAAAAATGACCGAAAAATCGTTCAAAAAATTTTTTGCTGAGATTACGGTAGAAATTAAAGGCGCATGCAAAAAATTGTGAATTTATTTTTCAATGAATTTACTGATTTTTTTCGAAGGATTTTTTAAAAGGATTTTTCGAGAGAAAAATAGCAAAAATTTAATAAATTTGATGAAATAACAGAAATTCTTTGAAAAAAAAGGAGAAAATTGGCTCAATTTTCTTCTTCAGAGGAAGAAAAACCATTATTAATTTTCCCTTCTTTTTGTAAAAAAGAGCAATGAAATTGGAAAAAAAATTTATTGCGCATGTTTAAATTTTGATTTTCAGGTGAATTTTTGATATAAAATTTTAAAATTCGAGAAAATCGCTGAAAAATGCCGAAAAAATCCGAAAATTTCAAAATTTTTGAAAAGAGTACGGTATTTCAAAATTCAAAAACTTTTCGAAATTTTCAATTTTTTCATCATGAAAAACTTAAAAATCAGGAAAATCGTCGATAAATTCGAAAATGATTTTAAAAATTTGAAAAGAGTACGGTACTTCAAAATTTTACAGTTTCAAAAATTCAAATTTTTTTGAAAATTTAAAATTTTGTTCAATTCCACCAATCGTGCCAAATCTTGTGTTTGTGATTTCTTCAAAAATTACAATTATTTTTTTTTCAATAAAATTTTTTCTAGAACCCCATGAACTTTTTTACGATCAAAAGAGCATGTGCTCTTTTTTATTGCTGATTCATTAATTTTTTCTTTTCCTGATACGGAATTGATGTCAATTTTGTGTGCAGAATTCGAAGGGGAGAGGGGTAAAAGTGTGAAAAATCTGATAACGAAAACGAAATCGTGCGATTTATCAAAAAAGCGTGTTATTTGGAGGTGATGATTCTGGAAAAGAGAGGGTGGAGATTAGAAATAGGGTCTAGAAAAAAAATGACAAAAAAATTTTTGGCTAGAGAATTTTTTAAAAATTCAATTTTTTGACGTTGTGCCCCCTAAAAAATTGCAAATTGCTGTCTCGTTTCTCTGCGTCTCTTTAACAGCGAGAGCGTCTGCTTCTCTGCGTCTCTCTTACCAAAACTTCAGACGCTCATAACTCACTTCAAAATGAACCGTTTCGTTTGGTTTTTTGAAACTCCATTAGATGAATCATGGCTTTGTTTTTGGCGAAAAAACCAACCGAAACGGTTCATTTTGAAGCGAGTTATGAGCGTTTGAAGTTTTGGTAAGAGAGACGCAGAGAAACGAGATAGTGTCTGCGTCTCTCACGGAAACTTGAAACGCGTATAACTCGCTTCGAAGTGGTCCGTTTCAGCTGGTTTTTGGACCATTTTGAAGGAAAAATTATGTATTATTAGATGCATGAATGAAATTTATATTCGAAAATTGAATTTTTGAACATAGTGGTTTGAAAAAGAGGAGAAAGAGTGCAGTTTTCGAGATGTTCTACTGTACTTTTTTTTGGAGAGGAAAAGTTTGTGGTACGTTTAACCTAACCAAATATGGTACAATTAAGCGAAAAAATTCCAAAGAGTTTAGATTGAAATTTTGAAACTGTGAAAAAAAAATAGTTAGATTTCAAAAATATGGTCCGAACATCACAAGCCGAGAAAAAAACGGCTCCGCGACGTTTCGAAAGATGACGTTTCGCAAGTGTGACATTTCGAAAGTGTGACGTTTCGCAAGTGTGACGTTTCGCAAGTGTGACATTTCGAAAGTGTGACGTTTCACAAGTGTAAGTGTGACGTTTCGCAAGTGTGACGTTTCGCAAGTGTGACGTTTCGCAAGTGTGACGTTTCGCAAGTGTGACATTTCGCATGTGTGACATTTCAAAGGCAAAACGATGCACTCGTAAAATATCACACTTGCGAAACGTCACACTTGCGAAACGTCACGGAGCCAAAAAAACGTATGTTTTTTAAAAAATTCTTTTCGAATCTATTTATTAATTTCTATTTATTTTGTTGTGAATTTACTGAATTGTTTATTAAAAAATTTTTTTCTTTACATTTTTCTAACACATACAAAAATTAGTAACCCAAAGAATGTCCAAAAATTTAATGTAAATTTGAAACTGCAAAAAAAATATCTCACTGTTTCAAAAAATTCTCGAATTTTCCATTACTAGGTTCAATTTTTTTGTAATATTTTTCATGTTTACCTCTTTCTTCAAAAAACTTCCTTGTTCTTTCTTGATTTTGCCCTCCAAAATTAAGCTCCGCCCATTTTTAGCACATTTTCATAGCCTCTTATCACCACCCCATTTTCAGCCCCAACAAAATCGCAACATGTCAATTTTCACACGTAAAGTGTGAGAATTTTGGTGTCTCTGTGTTTCATTCGAGGCCATATAAGACGGTGGTTATTACTGATAACGGGAGTATTTCTGTAATAAGACTGAAGAAAAGAGAAAAAGAGAGAGTATGTTTTAGAGATGAGAAGAGATAAGCTTTTTGATATGGAGCATTTTGGAGCAAAGTGCTCCAAAATTTTCCTTTTTTTTTTTTGGTTTTTTATGTTTTTGGTTTTTGAGCGGGAGAAGAGGGGGTTTTAAGGCAATTTTTTAGCTTAAAAAAGTGTAGTTTAGGAATTTCAGTCAATTTTTGATAGGTATTCATGTATTTTTTAAATTACGACCTCGATTTGAAGGGTTTGAAATGACTTTTGCGCGAAAAATGTAGGGTTTTTGGAAATTTAGGGATTCTAGAATTTTCTAGAAGCTAATTTTTTGTAGATATGAACTAGGGAGATTGCCAATGTTCATCAAAATCTTCGAAATTATATACATTTTTGAAGAAACTGTATTATTTTGAACTGTATTATTTTTTTGATATTATTTTTCCATATCTTTGAGTATCCTTGAGCGAACCCTATGGAGCTCAACAGAATCTCTTTGGGACTTAAAAAACTTCCAGAATCTTTGAATTTAGTTTTTCAGATTTTTCATAGACCATTTTTCTAATTTTTTTTTCTCGATTTTTATCATGGATTTTTATCATTTTTAATTTAAACTATTCGCCTTAAATATAATTGTAGTGCGATCAAAAGGATATCGTTTTCAGCCATGTGAATATTTTTTGAAACTGTAACTTTTTTTTTGTTTATTTATTGAATAATGAATACTTTTTAAATATTTAGAAAAAAAATACGGTTTCAATATTTCCTGGAAATGCAATTTGTAATTTTCTATTTTAATAGTGGTACTTTTCCAGAAACCCCAAGTTTTCAACGTTTTAAAATTGATTTTAGTCGTTTTTTAGACTTCTAATCGATTTTAGAAAAAAATGCGGTATCAATAAATTACGGTAATCGAAAAGTTGAAAAGCCCTTCTATTTTTCAAGCATCTAAAAAGATATTTCACATGTAATGTACCCCAATTGTCGTACCGGGTTTTGACTGAAATTAGGCTCATTAAAACAAGCACAAAAAGTTATGCAAGAATGCAAAGCCTTTTTTGCTACCGTTTGGTACTTTTTGAGAAAATCGACTTTTTAATAAAATTTTCGAAATTTCAAAAAATCAACTTCAAATGATCACAGTTTTGTTCAAACTTGTTCAAATTTACTAAACTAAAGTGTGTTTTGTAGCTAACATAATGAAATTTGAAAAATCATTAAAAAAATGTTTTTAACACTTTGTGGTCCCCTACTTATGACCCAAAATGCAATGTTGCTCCATTGCCAAAAAGTGCCTAGCAAAAGTTTGACGGTCGAAAATTTGTTTAAACTTATTTTAAACGATTCAGCATGTAAAAATTACTAGATACGCAAAGTTATAAAAAAATTCAACCGTGGAAATTTTTTTTATAAAAGTTTGAAAAAATGAAATTTTGAAAAATTTTGAGAAAAGTCAAATTTTCAATTGAAAGTTGTACAGCAAGTTATAAATTTGTTACTGTTTTCTAATCTACCGATTTATGCCCTTTCAAATGAGCTATAAATCATCAGAATTGCACAATTTTGAAGCAGCTTGTGAAGGTTTGAAATTTACACTAGTATTTTCAGTGACGAGCCAAAAATCGAAAAAAATGAAAATGGAGCTAGAGACTCAAACTTTTTTGTATTTTGTAGGAAATTTTAATACAAATCAAATCGTCAACTGCAACTTTTCTCTACCTCTTCATCCAGGTCGTAGAAACACAGTTTTTCGATAAGGCCCTGTACCGAACACTATTTTCAGTTTTATCAGACTTGGGTGAAAAGTTGAAAAAAAGTTGCAATTGACAATTTGGTTTGTATTGCAATTTCCTACAAAACACAACAAAGTTTGAGTCTCTAGCTCTATTTTCATTTTTTTCGATTTTTGGCTCGTCACTGAAAATACTAGTGTAAATTTCAAACCTTCACAAGCTGCTTCAAAATTGTGCAATTCTGATGATTTATAGCTCATTTAAAAGGGCATAAAACGGTAGATTAGAAAACAGTAACAAATTTATAACTTGCTGTACAACTTTCAATTAAAAATTTGACTTTTCTCAAAATTTTTCATAATTTCATTTTTTCAAACTTTTATAAAAAAAATTTCCACGGTTGAATTTTTTCATAACTTTGCGTATTCAGTAATTTTTACATGCTGAATCGTTTAAAATAAGTTTAAACAAATTTTCGACCGTCAAACTTTTGCTAGGCACTTTTTGGCAATGGAGCAACATTGCATTTTGGGTCATAAGTAGGGGACCACAAAGTGTAAAAAACATTTTTAAATGATTGTTTAAATTTCATTATGTTAGCTACAAAACACACTTTAGTTTAGTAAATTTGAACAAGTTTGAACAAAACTGTGATCATTTGAAGTTGAATTTTTGAAATTTCGAAAATTTTATTAAAAAGTCGATTTTCTCAAAAAGTACCAAACGGTAGCAAAAAAGGCTTCGTATTCTTGCATAACTTTTTGTGCTTGTTTTAATGAGCCTACTTTCAGCCAAAACCCGGTACGACAATTGGGGTACATTACATGTCAGAATTCTCAAAATGAATAATAACATCTTTGGTGATTCAACTTTTGACGAAGATTCTAAAAAAATTAATTTCAATTCGTTTGAATTTCAATTTGGGGGCCCTTCTAATGCAAATTTTACGGTAGTAATATATATATATATATATATATATATATATATATATATATATATATATATATATATATATATATATATATATATATATATATATATATATATATATATATATATGTACTGTGTCAAATAATTTTTCAAACTAATTCAAAAATTGTTCTTGGTTTTATTCTGCACAAATATAAGGAATTATAGAAACTCCAAATTTGTATTTTTAAAAGTAGGGTTACAATAATTTTTATTATTTTCTCAAATGATCGTCCTAATTCCAGTGTTTACAAAAATCGTTAAAACTCGAGAAAATCGATTTTCAAAACGCCAACTTACATTTTTTCTAACTAATTTCAATGAATGCAGAATTTTTTGCTGATTCGAATGCACCTAATATCGCTGCTCAAAACGCATTTTGAAGCGAGTTATGAGCGTTTCCAGTTTTCGTGAGAGACGCAGAGAATGCAGACACACTCACTGTCGAAGAGACGCAGAGAAACGAGACAGTGTCTGCGTGTCTCACGAAAACTGGAAACGCTCATAACTCGCTTCAAAATGCGTTTTGAGCAGCGATATTAGGTGCATTCGAATCAGCGAAAAATTCTACATTCATTGAAATAGGTTAAAAAATTTCAAGTAAAAATCGATTTTTAACGATTTTTGTGCAAAAATATGGTTATTTTCATAAGTTATGGAATTGGGACAATCATTTGAAAAATTTGAGTGATTGTTAGAGAAGATTATTTTCATTTGAGAAGATTATTCACGAAAATAACAATATTTTTGCACAAAAATCGTTAAAAATCGATTTTCACCTGAAATTTTTTCTAACCAATTTCATTGAATGCAGAATTTTTCGCTAATTCGAACGCACCTAATATCGCTGCCCAAAACGCATTTTGAAGCGAGTTATGGCCGTTTCCAGTTTTCGTGAGAGATGCAGATAAAGCAGACACTATCGTTGTCGAAGAGACGCAGAGAAACGAGACAGTGTCTGCGTCTCTCACGGAAACTTTAAACGCTCATAACTCGCTTCGAAATGCGTTTTGAGCAGCGATATTAGATGCGCTCGAATCAGCGAAAAATTCTGCATTACTGTAGTAACTTTTTACTGTACTACTTAAGGGACCATAAAAGTCTACAAAATCTATTCTACCGTATTCCTCACCCCCAAATTCTACCTTTAAAAACTTTTTTTTCTTTTTTTTTTCTGTTTCCAGACCATTTTTACTCTATTGCTATTCAATTTCTTACTAATCTGCTAGTGTGGTATTTCAACTTACCCAAAATTTCATTATTTATCTCTGTTTCTGTGTCCATTTTTACTCTATGATTTCCCGAATTCTTTATTACTTTATTCCCTTTTTTCCACGCAAAATCACATTTTTCAGCTCAGCTAATCATGAGGGCACTAATACCCCTCATCTTCACCTCCATATCCTTTTTATCTGGATTAGAAGCATATCAAAAATATACGAAACCATTGCAAATTATGAAACCGGATGCGGTAAGAATATCCGCTCCCATTTCGCCACCAGTCATTTCGCAACCGCGACATTTCGCAACCTATCATTTCGCCACTGAAAAAGTGCAAACGATTATCGACGCACACGATGAGTTGGATTTGTTGGACGACAGTATTGAAAAAAACAGAAAAAAGTGTCACGCATTTTTAAATGGGTGAAGAGCAAGCTTTTCTTGTTTTCATGGCCCAAACTGCTGCAATATTTAACCAGTTGCGAAATGACTGGTTGCGAAATGTCGGGGAGCCAGAATATCGGATCTATTGAAAATCTGAAAACTAGTACTTAATTTTGTGTGTTGCTGAAACAGTAAAAAGTTTTTTTTTGAATTATTTTGAACCTATAATTTCAAATTTTCAGAACGGAGTCTACGCCTATGACATGAAGGTTGCGAAAAAACTCACAATGTCTTATAACAATGACAATCCGGCAAAGCATGCCACCCCAGTGGATTACGATTACAAAACGGTGAGTTTTTGGGAGGATACTGTAGTTTTAGATCGGTAGGAGAACCCGATTTTTTGTCTGTACTATTTTGTAGTGCTTATCAAGAACTACATTTTGATATAAAGTTTTACACGAAAATCGCATTTTTAATACGAAAAAATTGTATTTGAAAAAAATTTCAAAAAAAAAAAATTTTTTCATAAAAAATTTTTTGATATAAGAAAAACGAAAAAGTGATATTTTATTGATTTTTACATCATTTTGTAGATCTTATCAAGAACTACAAAAAGATATAAAATTTAATACGAAAATTGCATTCAAAATAATAAGAAAGTATATTTGAAAAAAATAATAATTTCAAAAAAATTTTCTGAAATTTTTTTTCAATCAAATTTTTTTCTGTCAATAATTGAATTTTTGTGTCGAAAGTTAAATCAAAATGTAGCTCTTAAAAATAGCTACAAAATGATATAATATTCATTATGCTTCTGGTTTTTTTGTTCAATTCCCAAAAGTTCAAAATAAAAATGTGCTCTGAACCCTAGGAAACCCTGTTTGACGGACTATAGAGAAAAATTAAAAAGTGCTATCTTGATGAGTGTTGCACCATTATATAGATCTTAACAAGAGCTACATTTTGATAGTAAATTCAATACAGAAATAACATTTTAATTAGTAGAAATTGTATTTGAAAAAAATTTTCCAAAAAATTTTTTTTGAAAATTTTTTTCAACTAAATTTTTTTTTCGTTTCAAATGCGATTTCTGTATTGAAATTTATAGCAAAATGTAGCTCTTAATATAATCTATAAAATAGCATAACCTTTGTTATACTCTAATTTTGTACTTTTTCTCTAGAGTTCATAAAACATCGAGGCCTGAAACATATAGAAAGCCAAAAATGAGCTCTAAGTTTGACACACTATAGAGAAAATTAGAAGAATGTAATGTTATTGATGTTTATACCACATTATAGATCTTATCAAGATCCACATTTTAGTATAACTATCTTTACAAAAAAACGCAATTTGATTAGAGAAAAATTGAATTTGAAAAAAACATTCTAAAAAAAAATTTTTTTGTTATCAAAACTTTTTTGTTCGAACTGCGATTTTTGTATTGAAATTTATATCAAAATGCAGATTTTTTCAGAAGCTATGATATAATATTCAATATATTAGCACTTTACAGTGGATTTGTAAAAAAATTTCAAAAATTTTTTTTCAATTTTTTCGCTGTTTCAAAAAAGTTTCTAATTGTTTTGCCTACAATAATAGCGTTTTGACACACAATAATACAATAATAGCGTTTTGATACATACACAGCTCTGTAAAGCAATTTTCAGCAAACCTGGTCAAAACGAAACCCGGATCAACTAAAACCGTGCTTCGAAAATTTTACACTCAACTGGCATTCCTCTCCAGAAGATCAGAATGCGATGACAGATGTATTAGTGGCAGATGGATTACATAAAAGAGTTATTACGATTAATGGAGATATGTGAGTTGAAGGGAACTGTAAGTTACAGTACCCCAAAAGTTAAAATTTCGAAAATTTTCAACATTTTCAACAAAATTTTTGCAAAACTCAAATCGCTATTTTGATGTATTTGAACAGTAGAGGGGCCCCCACTATTAGATTTTACACCATTATAACCGCAAATTTTAGGCCCGGCAAGCCCATCGTGGTCCCCTATATGTCTGAAGTCTGGATCCGTGTAACCAATGCAATTCTGATGGATTCCATGACAATCCACGTTCACGGAATCGATAAACACGGAATGTGGTACATGGATGGAGTGGCCTTCGTACAACAGTGTCCGATTCAAAGTACAAATCGATTCGAATATCGATTTATTGCCGATAATAAGGGAACGCATTGGTATCATGGACATATGCAGACGGATCGGGGGGATGGCATTGCTGGAGGTAGGGGTATCTTGAAAACCAGGGGAGATAGGAGAAAAGTGTCTACTACAAAATTGCTCAGCATAAAATATTGCACATTTTTGTAGTTGAAAGTTTTTTGATAGCTACAGTGGTTCGTGAGGTGCAAGCTGGCAAAGTTAGACAACGAGAGCGCAATTAGTTTTCTGCGTCTCCGCTTTAAAAGCGCATATCTCAAAAAGGGGCGAAGCAATCAAAAAGCTTTTATTTACAAAAATGGGCAAAATTTTATGCTGAGCAATTTTGCAATTGACTACTTTTTGATAGCTTTGCTAGTTTTTGAGATACAGTCGATTCAAACATCACAATTCGAGTTACAACTAACAAGTTCCAATGTAAAGACAGTAATCCTTTCGATGAAACCTTTTTTTTTCTCAAAATAGCACAAAAGCATGCATAAAATCAAAGTTTGAAGTGAGAGACGCAGACAACGAGAGCGCTCTCGTTTCTCTGTGTCTCCCGTTCCCTCGCCGGCACAGACGCTTAACTTCAAACGTCTGTATCTCAAAAAGGGGCGGAGCTATCAAAAAGCTTATAACTGCAAAAATGTTAATAATTTTATGCTGAGCAATTTTGTAGTTAACAACTTTTTGATAGCTTTCAGAGTTTTTTGAGATACGGTCGTTTCGAAAAGCAACAATTCAAGATAAGACTGACGAAGTTCAATATGAATACAGTAATACAGTAATCCGTCCCGTGAAACCGTTTTTTTTTCTTTTTTGATCCAAAGTGTACATGATTTTTGAGTTTTAGCGTAGATATAAGCATACGCAGAAAAAAACGAGTGAGAGACGCAGACAGTGAGAGTGGTCTCGTTTCTCTGCGTCTCCTGTTCCCTCGCCGGCAGAGGCGCTAAATTTTAAACGCCTGTATCTCAAAAATGGGCGGAGCTATCTAAAAGTCTCCAACTACAAAAATGTGCAAAATTTTATGCTGAGCAATTTTGCAGTTGACAATTTTTTGTTAGCTTCGCCCATTTCCGAGTTAAGCGCCTTTAAAGTTCACATTTTTTTCAGGCTTCATCGTTGTTGGCAATGACACTTCTGTTCCAACTTTGGATGATAGAAAACGTGTTATTCCAAGTCGTGAATATTTCATCTTGTTGCAGGTAGGCCTGGCGGGAAATTTGAATTTAAAATTGAAAAAAAGATTTGGCGGGAAGTTTGAATTTGAAATTGAAACTAAATTTTTTCCAGGACTGGGCCACCAAGGTTGGCGAAGAAGCGTGGATGCAATTGGAGGATAAGACGATGAAATGGATGTATGGATATGATGATTTTACAAAGTGTTGGGAGCCAACAAGAACCTCGGATGGAGGTATGTAAATTTTAAGAAAAAAAATTTTCCGAAAAAATTTTTTTTGGAAAATTTTTTTTTCGTTTTTTTGTTTCAAACTAATTTTGACAATTAATTTATGCATTTTTATAAGTTTTTCTTCAGGAAACGTTGGTGGCGCTGTCCCAATTTCTGCAATTCTTCTCAACAATAAGGGATGGTACGATCATGAAATTGTCAAGACGCAACCGTTCAATTTGCCATTGGAACGATTCCAAATTAAGCCGAGTTAGTGAACAACAAAAAAGTTTTCAAAAGAATTTTTAACAAAAAAAAAAATGTTATTTCTAAAAAATTTACAAAAATTTTTATTTTTCAAAAAAAAAAACGATTTCAAACTTAAATTTTTGAATGTTTTTGAGCATTTTTCATTTTATTTTTGTAATTTACGCTGAATGCCACATATTGAATCATTTAAAAATCATTTTAACGAAAAATAAATGTTAGCGAAAAAAAATTTTTGTATGAAAAATTTTACTGTTTCAAAAATATTTTTTACAGTTTCAACTTCATTTTTGAGCATTTTTTTTTCATAATCTACACACAATTTTACGTATGAAAATGTGAAAAAAAGAATTTTTAACGAGAAAAAAATTTTAACGAAAATCATTTTTTACGAAAAATTTTACTGTTTCAAAATATTTTCCACAGTTTCAACTTTATTTTTGAGCATTTTTTAGCATCTTCATTAAGATTTTCATAATCTATACACTTTTTTCACAGATATGAAATCACAAAAAAAGGAAAAAAAAACTTCAAAAAAAAAATTCCAAAAAATTTTTTTTTCAACAAGTTTTTTTTTCAAAATTTTCCTTTTTCAATGATAATTCAAATGTTAACTTTATTTGTTTTCCTTACTATTTTCATGTCTCTTTTATTTTCCAGACGAGGATATTCTCTTCCGTATCGTAAACGGTGGAGTTGCTCAAGAGCTCATGCTCTATGTGGACGGACATCCAATGACCGTAGTCTCAGCCGATGGAGATGAAGTTGTGCCGATGCAGGTAAGAAAACAAATTTCCAAAAATTACAGTATCCTGAAATTTTAAAAAAATTCAAAAAAAAATTTTTTAGAAAATTTTTTTTTCCCAAAAATGTTTTTCCAACTTTCCCATTTCCAGGTGGACCGTCTCATCGTATTCCCCGGAGAACGCTACGACATTCTTATTAAGGGATTGGCCACGCCCACCAAAAAGAGTTACCGTATTCAAGTGGAAACTATTCAGAGATATTTCTTCGATTGGACCGAAATTCCAATTGTTTATGGATTTGGATTCATTGAGTATGAGACAGATGGTTTGAAGGAGGATAAGACTGCGCGTAAGTGGTTGCGAAACGTCTTAAACCCATTTCTTAACTTTTTGACTGTTTCAAAAATTTTCAAAAAAAATTTTTTTTTTCAAAATTTATTTTCAAATTTTAACGTCTTTCTTTTCCAGCAAATTTGATGCATCCGGAATGTACGTCCGCCAAAAAATGCACAGTTTTGAATTGTCCATTCGAAAGATGGACTGCACAGCCCAATTTCACATGCATTGCTTATGATAATCTTCAAAATCCGTTCCCGGAGGAAATTGAACAGGAAATTCTACAGGCATCTGCTTTTAACGGAGGATTTGAGGTGAGTAAAGACCTGCGAAGTGTCACACTTTCGAAATGTCACACTTTCGAAATGTCACACTTTCGAAATGTCACACTTTCGAAACGTCACACTTTCGAAATGTCACACTTTCGAAACGTCACACTTTCGAAATGTCACACTTTCGAAATGTCACACTTTTGAAATGTCACACTTGCGAAATGTCACACTTTGGAAATGTCACACTTTGGAAATGTCACACTTTGGAAATGTCACACTTGCGAAATGTCACACTTTCGAAATGTCGCTCTTTCGAAACGTCACACTTCCGAAATGTCACACCTTCGAAACGTCACACTTTCGAAATGTCGCACTGTCAAAATGTCACACTTGCGAAATGTCACACTTTCGAAATGTCACACTTGCGAAATGTCACACTTTCGAAATGTCACACTTTCGAAACGTCACACTTTCGAAATGTCACACTTTCGAAACGTCACACTTTCGAAATGTCACACTTTCGAAATGTCACACTTTTGAAATGTCACACTTGCGAAATGTCACACTTTGTAAATGTCACACTTTGGAAATGTCACACTTGCGAAATGTCACACTTTCGAAATGTCGCTCTTTCGAAACGTCACACTTCCGAAATGTCACACCTTCGAAACGTCACACTTTCGAAATGTCGCACTGTCAAAATGTCACACTTGCGAAATGTCACACTTTCGAAATGTCACAGTTTCGAAATGTCACACTTTCGAAATGTCACACTTTCGAAATGTCAAACATTTCCAGGAACACTTCATCAACATGCACCACGACTCCCAAATGGACCAATATTTGTTCCAATTCCCATGGGGAATACCGTATTATCATCAGGATGATATGTCTTCTATTTCTACGGTATGTTGGGGGGTACTGGGGTACTGTATTACCTGTATTACTGTATTATTGGAATACGGTTTCAAAAAATTCTAAATTTTGTGGGAATTCGGAATTGCCAATATTATCGGAAGTTTTGAAAAAAAAAACCGTAAGAAAATAACGTCAAAATTCTAAAACCGTAAAAGTTGTGAACATAAAATAATAAAAATAAATAAATGTAGAAAACGTGAAAAAATTGTAAAAACTGCGTTTAAAAAAGCGTTTAAAACGTTAAAAATGTAGAATAACGTAAAAAATGTTTGAAAAATGTAAATTGCGTAAACAAAAGCGTTAAAAAGCGTAAAAAATGTAGATACGTAAAAATGTATATTAAAAACGTAGCAAACTGAAATTCAGAAAAAAAAACGTAAAAAAACTGTAAATACCGTAAAAAAACGAGTGTAAATAGCGCAACAGCATTAAAAACGTGAAAAACGTAAAAATGAATGAAAATCGTAGAAAACGTTAAAAACGTTAAAAAAAACTGTAGGTAACGTTGAAAAAGCACTGAAAAACTTTAAAAAAACGCAAAATCAAAAAAAAAACCGTAGAGAGCGTAAAAAACGTTTAAAAAATGTAGGCGGGGTAAAAACGTTTAAAAATTGTAAATAGCGTAATAAAAACGTTAAAAACGTAAATAAAACTGTACTAAGCGTGAATAGGCGCGTAAAACAGATTTAAATAGCGTAAATAACGTAAAAAAACTCATATAAATCGTAATTTCCAGGCGTGCTCCGATACCGCTTGCTACAAACACCCCGAATCCGACTTGGACACCACATGTCGCTGCTTCTACAACCTCGAACACAAACTCGGCAACATCGTCCAAATAACTCTCTACAATATGGGTCTGGGCGGTTCGATGGGAACCGGATACGCCCATCCATTCCATTTACACGGTCATCATTTTTACGTGATGAAGGTTGGGTGGCCGACGTATAACGAGACGGGATTCATCGATCAAATGAATCCAGATATCGATTGTCCGGGACCAGGTGTTAGTTGTAATGGAAGACAGTGGAGGAATGAGAGTTGGAAGGGCGGGGCTTTGGATGGGATGAATGTGAAGAATCCGACGAAGAGGGATACGATTACGTTGCCAGTGGGAGGTTATATTACTATTAGGTAAGTGAGCAATTTTAGCCTGCGCAATCTTAAAGTAGGATTACACCCTTTTTTTTCACAAATGATCGTCCCAATTCCATTATTTACAAAAAAAAAAAACAATATTTTTGCACAAAAATCGTTGAAATATCGATTTTCACCTGACTTTTTAAAACCTATTTCAATAAATGTAGAATTTTTCGCTGATTCGAACGCACCTAACATCGCTTAAAACGGACAGTTTTGAAGCGAGTTATAAGCGTTTGAAGTTTCAGTAAGAGAGACGCAGACATTTTCTAGTTTCTCTGCGTCTCTCTTACTGAAACTTCAAACGCTCATAACTCGCTTCAAAACTGTCCGTTTTAAGCGATATTAGGTGCGTTCGAATCAGCAAAAAATTCTACATTCATTGAAATAGGTTAGAAAAAATTTTAGGTGAAAATCGATTTTTTACGATTTTTGTGCAAAAATATTGTTATTTTCGTAAATAATGGAATTGGGACGATCATTTGAGAAAATTAAAAAAAAAACTGTAATCCTACTTTAACCTGAGCAATCTAAGCCTGAGCAATCTTAACCTGAGCAATGTTCAGATTCCGCGCCACCAACCCCGGCTGGTGGTTCGCCCATTGTCACTTGGAACTTCATCTAATGGGCGGCACCGGATACGCCTATAAGGTACAGTAATCACTGTAACTACAGTAACCCAAAAATTTATATTTCAGGTCGGTGACCACAACCAAATCTACATGCCGCCTGACAATTTCCCCAAGGATTGTGGAGTTTTCAAAGTGGATAAACTGCCCGAATTGAGGCTTCCATCGCAAGGAGCTAATGGATTTTCAGTTTTTTCAGTTTTTCTAGCGATGGTTTTTGTTATTCATTATTTGTTCTAGAGGAATTTGAAATTGTCATATATTATTTGATTTAAAAGGTAGTTTTATCAATTTGAACATGAAATTATTATTGAAAGTAAAATTGATGTATCGTCAAAATAAGCGGCAAAATAAAAAAAAAAGGAAAAAACGTTAAAAAGTAAGAAAAATGTTTTTGAACCTTTTTTTTCACGTTTTACTTTTTCCTTTTAAAAATGTCACATTATTAACGTTTTTCTACATTTTACGATCATTTACGTTTTTTTTCGAAAATGTTACGTTTTTACGTTTTTTTACGTTTTATATTTTTAGCGTTTCACCTTTTTAACGTTTTAACGTTTTTTCAATTTTTCGTTTTTAAATCATTACGTTTTTTGTTTTTAACGTTAAAAAAACGTAAAAAAAAGGTGAAAACGTGAAAACGTAAAAAAGGTGAAAACGTGAAAACGTAAAAAAATTTACTAACATAAAATAAAAAAAAAATAACGTTAAAAAAAAATAAAGTTAAAAAAAAATTTAAAAATGGAGATTGCGTAAAAAAAGCGCTAAAACCGTGAAAAGTTGTAACGAGCGTTAAAAATCAGCGTTAAAAAACGTTGAAACTGTTAAACCGAAAAAAAAGACGTAAAAATTTGCGTATCGAACTGAATCTTATTTGAAAATATTTGAAACTGGGAAAAAATCGAAAAGAATTAATTATCCAATGCCAAAAGTCATTACTGCCGAAAATCAGCCTTCCTCTTGAATTTGCTCTTGCGATGGTTGTTGCGCATATGTTGGACCAAGTCGCCAGTCAATCTGAAATTTTTGAAATAGGCTCCGCCCCCTTCAAGATTACTGTACCTGAACACCGCTCCACACACCGCACAACAATTCTCATTAACCAAAGAGCTGCCCAGGGCAGTGGCAACGATGGGATTGCTCATCTGGAGCTGCGCTCCAGATGACTTTGAAGACGTTGACGATGAATTTGAAGATGTTGAGGAAGGCGATGACGTCATGTTTGTTTTTGGAATCTGAGGAGGTACGGGAATAAGTTGGGAGAGGAATTGGCGACGCGCCAATTCCTCTAGTTGACGTTGTTGTTGTAGGCGGAGCATTAGGGGAGCCAGTTGGAGGTAGTTCTGGAAATTTGAGGATTCTGGAAGGTACTGTAGTTGCTACAGGCATACTGTAGTATCTACATTACCCTGAAAGAGTTTTAATTGGTCAACTTTGAGGGTCTAAAAAGTGGTTTGCAGATTGTGGATGTATAGAGAAACTAAAGCACACTATTTTTGTAAGGTAGTTATTTTTTCATGAAACCGTAATCTAGTTTTTAGGGGGACTAGAGTTCTGTGACTTTGAAATTTGTACTTTTTGAATAATTATTTCTTATTTTTAGCCTAATTTTGATGCCTCTAGATTTTTATGGTTTTGGACTCAAAGTGCTCCAAATTTCATGAATTTTGATCCTAAAAATGTAGTTTATGGCTGTAAGCTGCTCATTTTTGACTCAGTTTTTACTTCAAAATGCTCTTTTTGGACTCAACTTGGCGGGAAAAGGGAAAAAATTACCAAAAAAACTGGATTTTCTTCTTTTCGATGGTTCTTGGCTCAGGCTTTAATTTGTACAAATTTAAGGCTGAAAATGTCTTTTTTAAGCTGCAAACTACTCAGTTTTTACTTAAAAATGCTGTTTTTAAACTCAAATTGGCTGGAATAGGGACAAAATTACCCAAAAAAAGTGGATTTTCTTCTTTTTGTTGGTTCTGAGCTCAAAATGCTCCAAAACTCATGATTTTTGAGTCTACAATTGTAATTTTTGGCTGAAAATGACCATATACATATGACAGTGAATCGAAAAATTGCTTGTTTATCATATTTCAGACTGAAACGGAAGAAAAATTGAAAATTTCAAAAAAAAAGTTTTTTTAAATTTAAAATTTTCAATTTTTTCAGTTTACGTGACATTTCAAAAGCAAAATTCTTCAAATTTTATGACTTCAAGGCCGCAAATTGCTCATTTTTTGCCCCAAAAATGCTCTTTTTTGACACAAATTAGCATGAATAAGGTCAAAATGACTAAAAAAAGTGGATTTTCTCTGTTTTCAAAGGTCCTAGGCTCAAAAAGCTCCAAAATTCATTATTTTTTGAGTCTAAACTACACATTTTTGACACAATAATGCTCTTTTTGGACTCGAATAGGGCCAAAATGACCCAAAAAAGGATTTTCTACTTTTTTATGAGTTCTGGCTCAAAATGCTCCAAATTTCACGATTTTTGAGTTAAACATGTAGTTTTTGGCAAAAAATTTCACTGTTTCATCAAATTTTCAAAAAAAAGCAAAAAAAAGAAATTTATTATGAAAAAAGAAATTTATTATGACCAAAAGGAACGAAATTTGATTTTGAATGGGATTTTGAAATTTCAAAAAATTTCCAAAATTTTTGAGATTAGGTAATACAAAAAATCGTCATGATTCTGATGAACTTGCTTATTATCGACTTTATCGGTCTAAAAACTGGCTTTTCTTTCAAAAAATATAACTTGAAACAGAAGAATAATTGAAAATTTCAAAAAAAAAAAATTTAATTTCAATTTTCACATTTTTTTTCAGTTTCAAAGAACTTTCAAATCTAAAAATTATACAGCTTTTCAATAGTCGGTATGCTAAGATTTCAAGCTTTTTATCTTGCTCAAAATTCCTGAAATACCTTTTTTGCTCACCTGAAAAACCTCGGGAAACGAAAATTGGCTATTTTTCGATGTTGAAGATGTACAATCTAATGGTTTCTCATCCGAAGAGAGTTCCCTTTGGTCATTTTTCTGATCTTCTTCTTCTTCTTCCTCTTGGAGATTTTCAGCTACCGCCGGATTCCAAATACGGAATTTTTTGGCAATGGGGCCGTCGGTCATTATTGTGAAGGAGTACTGTAGGTGGATCTGAAAATCTTGCTGAAGTAGGAATCTACCGCACTGAAAAAGTTAAAAAAGGTAAATTATATCAAGAAAGTTTGAAACAGAGAAAAAATTATGGATTTTATAGCTGAAAGCAGTAAAATAGGAAATTCGCTGCGTAGCCATTAGAAATTGATACAACACATTTTTTTTGAGAGGAATAGAAAAAGTGAAGAAAGGAGTACAAACGATAGAAATTTGAGTGAAAAAATTTTTTCAAAAATTTTTTTCTTTATCAAATTTTCAATGTCATCTAGCTTGTTAGATTAAAAACAGTTAAACGTCCGGATGCATTTTTGAATAATAATTATAAAAATATGAAAATTGACTTCCCAGAATGAACAAAAAATTACTGTTTCAAAATCTGATCCTTTCGAATTTGACAAGTTTTGAATGTTTGAAGGAATGAAGAAATCGTAAAAATAGCGAAAATAGATATTTTTAAAAAAATTTCAAAGCCTACAGTAATCCGAAGGTCAAAATACAGTAGTAAATAAAATGGTAAGTTAATATTTTAGTCCAGATTGTTTTTTTTTTTCAAAAAAAAAAAACTAATCTAAATTTTTTTTCAAAAATTTTTTTTTCAAATTTTTTCAAAATTTTTGCTCGAAAAACTACAGTAATCCTTGTCTATCCAGATTGCTGTCCACAACACAGCAACACATGAGAGAAAATTAGCGGGAAATAAGTGTGGAAATTTAAATAAAGTAAACCAAAGGGGGTGAGAATAGGGAAATAAGGGGACCCATTAAATTAACATATTCCACTCCGTCTGTTCCTTTTTAGAAGGATTACGGTAGTTAGTGCAAGTATAGTGAAATTGTAACGGAAACATCGAAACAATTGAAAATTTTCAAAAAAAAAAACAATTTTTTTTTCAATTTTTAGAATCCCTTATAGTCAAAAGAGTTTCATAGTAGTATTCTAAATGCAAAAACCTTTTAGAATTCTCAAAAATCTCAAAAACTTCTTCCCCTTTTACGTCGAAATTAAGCCCCGCCTTCTTTTTTTATCCCAATTTCCCCCATATTCCCTCTCTTGGATTACTGTAGTTTCTTATAAATATTCATAAGTTTTTTCCCGCTTTTTCCAGGTAAAAGAAGAAAGAATGGACATAATATTTTTCACATCTGACACAACTATATGGAATCTCATTGAATTCTGATTAGAATATCTCCGATTTTCGGGGTCGTAAGCATAATAAATATGCGCGAAAATAAGGTGGATGGATGGCGTATATTGATGGGGATATTAGCATATAGGGAAGATTCTAGAAGATTTTAGAAGATCCTGGGGTGTCTTTGACGTGTTTTTAAGGAAGAAATAATTTTGGAAAAAAATTTTTTTTGGAAATTTTTTTTTCGAAAATTTTGAAAATTCGAAATTCTGAAGAGTTTTAGAATCTTGGATTCTTAATTCTGAAAAGTTCTAAACAAATGGAGCGCTTTTGGCGTGTTTTGAGGGGACAAAAAATTTTGGAATTTCTTTTGAAAAAATTAAAAAAATTTTTTTTTTTGAAAATTTGAAATTCTGTTCAAGGATCTCTAATTTAAAAGTCTATAGAAATCTGAAGTAGCGCAACGTATAGAGGAATCGGAAATTACTTTAAAAAAACAATGAAAAGTGAAATTTTGAAACCGAAAAAAATTTTTGTTGAGAAATTTTTTGAAATTTTAATTCTTCTGAAAAAATTAGGTTGATTCCAGAACATTGGTTCTAGGGTGACTTTGACCCGTTTTTAAGGAGAAAAATGGTTTGGAAGATGACTGGTGGTCCCTCTAATGACGAATGTAAAAATATTCACTAGTTTTTGAAGTTTACTAGTTTTTTTGAAAAAAAAGGGCAGAAAAAATTTTGGAAAAATTATCGGAATTTTTTTTCGAAATTTTGAAATTCTGAAGAATTCCAGAATCTCGAATTTCAGATTCTAGAGTAATCTGGTGTGGCGCAAATTGTTAAAGAATCACGAATCTCCTGAGAAAAGAATGAAACGAGAAATTTTGAAACCGAAAAAATGTTTTAAAATTTTAATTTTTCTAAAGAGATTACGGTAGATTCTAGAAATTTGGTTTTGGGGTGGCTTTAAAAAAACGAAAATACTAATTTGGGGAACGAATGAGGGACCCCCAAAAGAAAAATTGGCTCTATTGCAGAATAGGGGTCTCTCCAGGTCCCTCTAAAAATAGGGGTCCCTTCAAATTTTTTTTTCTAGTTTTCCATTTTCTTAACTGTTTTTTGAAGTTCATTTTGAAAAGGCTTAGTAACCGCAACAGATTAAGTCTAAAAAATGAAGTTAAAAAATAACCAAAGAAATAAAAAACTAGAAAAAAAAATCTGAAGGGACCCCTATTTTTTTCGAGGGGTCTGAAGAGACTCCTATTCTGCAATAGAGCCGAAAAATTGAAAAAAAATTCACAGTTTCAAAGAAAATCTACACATTTCGAGCATAATTTGTATTAGTAATCTTCATTTTTCATGGTGTGGTGAAGCCTATTCCTAAGGAGATGCAAGTCTTCTCAAACTATTCTGTTTTTCACATTGATCAACGTAAAATTTGAAGTAAATGGCACTTTTAGTTGACAAAAAAACACGAAAATCAAATTTAAAGCTAGTAGGACAGCAAATTTTTCTGAAGCTCGAAGCCAACTATTCTATTTTGGTAGATTTCCGTCCGAAAACAGGCCGAAAATGTGAACTGTCGTAAAGTTTGACGCGTGGTACGCAGACACTACACCTCATGCAAAAAATGCACCGTTTGACCTTTATTTTAAACCACTGTGTTACAAATATTCTATTTTCCAATGTAAATTTGCTTTGAGTATCTAGTAAAGCATGATTTCTTCTTCAATATGGTCCAAAAACCAGCTGAAACGGATCACTTTGAAGCGAGTTACGAGCCTTCAAAGTTTCAGTGAGAGACGCAGACACTATCTCGTTTCTCTGCGTCTCTCTTACCAAAACTTCAAACGCTCATAACTCGCTTCAAAATGAACCGTTTTGGTTGGTTTTTTTGCTAAATTGAAGAGAAATAGCAGATCTTCCAAAAAACAAACCAAAGGTAAAAATTTCAGTGTAAAAAAGAGGAAAATTACAGTTTCACAGATCTTTCAAAATTTTTAACAATTGGTATTGGATAGTAAGTGATTTTTTGTGTTTTTTCTAAAATTCCAACTGTACGAAAGCTGTATTAAAATAGCGTCTTTTTTAAAGCACCTAAAATAATATTTCTGAATCCTCAAAATGGGTCATAACACCTTTTGAGCCAAACTTTTGCCGAGGATTCTAATGAAACTAATTCAAATTCGTTTGAATTTTAATAATGTACCCATTTGGGGGCCCTTCTAATATAGATATTACGGTAGTAATACTTACTGTTTCAAATTTTCTTCAAAACCAACTGAAAATTGTCTCTTTTTGAGTATTTTTTTAATTACAAACTCAAAATCAAAAATTAAGATTTAAAAGTCTATATAAACCCCACAAGATCTTGAAAAAAACCTTCCTTTTTCTATTTCTTTTGATCCCTGAGTACCTCTCTCCCTCCGTTTCTTATTATTCCCTTTTTCCATGTTGTTCACATTAGGGTCCCTCTTTTTCTTAAGAGACTATACTCTCCATGTATACTCTATCAAATGAAGGGGTCTTACGTAAATGGTCTCATTCATATTATGAATGTACCTGACAGATGGTGGGGGTAACCATCGGATTAGGGGGTTTGGAGAGTATGGAACACATGTGTCATGTTGCGTGGTGGAAGAATAAGGGGTTCTTGCGGAGGGTTAGAGATGTCGTATCAAAAAAAATTGATAGAAAATCAAAAAAAGAAGGAGATGCAGAAATTTTGAAACGGAAGAACATTCGAAATCTTTTAATATAATTCAACATTTTGCGCTGATTTTGATTATAGCTATAAAAATGCTCAAAAACTGTTCTCTGATCTAGAAAATCGTCATTAAAGCAGCAAAATAGAGGAAAACAGGTATAAAGTGCCAATTAGAAAACTTAAACCTTATGAAAAACAGCAAGTACAAAAAATATAGTGAAGAATATACAGAATGCTAAGCATCGGCGTCGCAAATTGAAATCGCATTTTTCAGTGTTAGTTGAAATAATAATTTTGAAACAGAGGTAATTCTATAGTTACGCTTTGCTAACATGACTAAAAAGCTACATATGTGTTGTCCACGAGGAGTACACATGAACAAACAAACAAAAACGAACGCTAAGCCTTGTAAGATTGTTCAGGTTCAGATTGCTCAGGTTCGGATTGCACAGCTTAATATTGCTCATGTTAAGATTGCTCATGTTAAGATTGCTCATTTTTAGATTGCTCATGCTAAGATTGCTCAGGTTTAGATTGCTCATTTTTGGATTGCTCATATTAAGATTGCTCAGGTTTAAATTGCTCATGTTAAGATTGCTCAGGTGAATACTGTTAATGGACCACCGTCTTTATTGAATCCGCATTTTAGAGTTTAAAATAATATAAAAATTTGAAACAGTGGAAATTTTTGACAGTAAAATTTGGAAATCTGACCAATTTGTTCAGGCGTATAGAAATTTTTTTTTCATTTGAAAAAAGTGTTGAAAACAATTTACAAACAATGAATTACACATTGAAATCAGAACTGTTGCTTCATCAAGTCTAAACTTTGAAACGGAAAAAAAAGTTGTATTGAAAAAATGATAATTTTAAAATAGAATCTCTATGCATAGCAACTCTAGAAACATAGCAACTTTAGAAACTCGAAAATTTCAAAAAATCTCGGCTTTTGAATTATTAATGTTACTATGCATGGTACAATAAGCTTATTTCATAAACTATACATTGCTCATCATGAAATTTTTTGAAAATTATTCAAACAGAAGTAACAATGGGAAACTGTAACAATTCAAATCGTATTACTTGGCTATTACAAATGTTATATTATTTGGGATTTGTAACAGTAATTTTTTTCATAATTTTTACAGTAATCCAATTCCAAGTAAGAGTCGAAAAAGTCTAAAAAGTGTGCAGTATCATTTTAACATGCGAAATTTTGGGAAAAAAAGTGCATTGCTCATCATAAAATCTTCCAAAAAAACAGTTTTAAAAAGTGTGCAGTATCATTTTCACATGGCTACGCAGCGAAATTTTCGAAAAAGTACATTGCTCATCATAAAATCTTTAATTTTTTAAAGAACACATAGAATACAGCGTAACCTGCCGATATAAAATGACTTTTAAAAAAATTTCTGTTTCAAAAAAATTTCAAACATCATATAAATAAAATTTTTGTTAATGAAAACGCTCCTCAACCAAGAATACTACCGACTGGGAAAATGTTTGTGTCGTATCCCGCTGTGATAGGAATACTAAAGAGGTGTCAAATACTATCGAGGGCGGGGCCCCCCTCAGGGACTAATACATCTCAATTACCATTACCGCCTTTTTGCCGTAATTGTATCAGTTTTCTTGGTTTTTCTACAGTAATCCAAACATTTCCAATTAGTGAGAAATGGATATGGATATAACAGTAATCTAGGCTAATTGAAACTAGGCAATTTTCGCGCCCAAAAAAAGGCGCGAAAAGCGAAGAATTTCTGATTGAAATGGACACCACCAATGTGTCAGTTTTCCATCCATTCCCCCCTGGAGACGTGTTTCTTATGGGTTTTTGGATTGGGAGGGAAAAAGGCGGCATGTTTTTGGGATTCAACAAGAGTGAATGAGTGACAAGGGGGGGGGGGTGAGAATGTGTTAGCTTTTAGGGATGCCAAAGAAAGGGGAATCTTGGAATCTTGGAATCTTGAAATCTTGAATTCTTAGATTCATAGATTCTTAGATTCTTAGATTCTTAGATTCTTAGATTCATAGATTCATAGATTCATAGATTCTTAGATTCTTAGATTCTTAGATTCTTAGATTCTTAGATTCTTAGATTCTTAGATTCTTAGATTCTTAGATTCTTAGATTCTTAGATTCTTAGATTCTTAGATTCTTAGATTCTTAGATTCTTAGATTCTTAGATTCTTAGATTCTTAGATTCTTAGATTCTTAGATTCTTAGATTCTTAGATTCATAGATTCATAGATTCTTAGATTCTTAGATTCTTAGATTCATAGATTCATAGATTCATAGATTCTTAGATTCTTAGATTCTTAGATTCTTAGATTCTTAGATTCTTAGATTCTTAGATTCTTAGATTCTTAGATTCTTAGATTCTTAGATTCTTAGATTCTTAGATTCTTAGATTCTTAGATTCTTAGATTCTTAGATTCTTAGATTCTTAGATTCTTAGATTCTTAGATTCTTAGATTCTTAGATTCTTAGATTCTTAGATTCTTAGATTCTTAGATTCTTAGATTCTTAGATTCTTAGATTCTTAGATTCTTAGATTCTTAGATTTTTAGAAATGGGGTCCTGTTACCAATTAGAGTGACAAAATTTGATAAATAATTAAAAAAATATTGAAACATAATTTTTTTTTGGAATTTTTTTTGGTTTTTTACTTTTTTTCAATTTTTATAAGATTTACTATTCAAAAGCTAATTGTTAATAAAAAATCGGGAAAATTGAGTAATTTTCAAATTTTCTTCATTTTTTTGTCAAGGAATACTGTATTTTCCAAAAAATTTTGAATGATCATTACTGCTGGAGATCCATGGCATTTTTAGCTTTCCATGAAAAACAGAAAATTGTTCGGAAAATTTTTTACATTTTGGATTTCGAAATTACGCGGGGTATTTAGATCTGCAGGTACCGTATTACCAACATTGAAAAAATCATTGCAGTATCAAAACTGACGCGGAAGTTCAAAATGATACCAACAATAATTCCGCTAAAAAAACTATTTTTACAAAAATTTTGAATCTGAAAAAAAAATCAAAAAATGAACCTTCTAGTGCTCAGAAAATAACACAGAAATTCGAGATCCAAGAATCTAAGCAACATAAGGAACATGCATTAAAAAGGAGTCCCTGGCAAGATGAGATAATGGGGGGGGGGGGGGGGGGTACCATAAAAAGGGGCGGAGCTTAAATAGGCGGCGGCTGGAGATGAAAGGAATGGAATAATAAGAATCTGAATGTAATTCTGATGGGGGGAACAGTTGTTAATTGAAAAGAAACGTTTTCTATTACAAAGAATTGCCCAAATTTTATGAAAATTTCCAATTGAAACAGTGAAATTTTGAAAAAATTCAGGGACTTCTGGACATACACACAGATGGAAAAACAGATTCAATGATAAAAAAACGAAGTAATTTTTAATTTTAATAGTATTAACAAAAGCGCAAGCTTACTGATTCATTTAGTCATACTGTAGTTTAAAATTTTCGAGAAACAGAAAATATTTATTTAGAAAACCTAGGGTATCCTAAAACCTCAAAAATGTCTTATAATGCAATTCACTGCGTAGCCATGTAAAATTGATACCGCACAACAAAATCACGGTTGCGAAATGTCCCAGTTGCAAAATAGCTGGTTGCGAAACGTCCTGAAAACTTTTTCTGCAAAATTTCCATTCCAAAACTCTCACATTTCATATACCCAATTCTCCCTCTGAAAATTGTTTTTTTTTCAAAAAATTTTATTTTATGGAAAAAATAAAACTCCCCTATAAAAGTCAAGCGGAAGAAATCAAAATTTCGAATAGAAAAAATGATTTTTCTTCAATTTCTCTTGACTCTATTGACAGTTGGTAGTTATGCTCAAGGTTAGTTCTTATATCATTGCTCAGCTTAAAATTTGGAATTTATACTTAATTTTCTACAATTTTTTGAATTGCTCATCATGAAAATGACTACTTTTCCTCAAAAATCTCACGGTTTAATTAAAATTGAGATATTGCTCAGCTTAAAAATTGAATTCCGCATTGGGGCTGGGTTCAAGGTTAGTTCTTATCTTATTGTTCATTAAAAATTACAGTTTTTTCTAAAACTGAGATATTGCTCAGCTTAAAATGCAATTCACCTAACCTAATTTCTATTGATATTTAAAACCATTGCTCATCCTTAATTTTAGCTCACTTAGTTATTGATTGAGTATTTGATTGCTCATCATAAAAATGACTAATTTCCATAGAAACTTACAGTTTCATTAAAAATGAGATATTGCTCAGCTTAAAATTCAATTCCACAGTGAATTTTAAGCTGAGCAATGCATCAGTTTAATAAAAATTTAAATAATTTCAGCCGCCTGCCCATGCCCTCCAATCTCCTCCACCGCACTTCCCCAAATCGTCCAAAACAATTTTTGGGCCCAAAAACAGGGAGAACTCATCAGAAAGTTCCCAAATTCTCCAGAACCTTCCATGAAGCCAGTGAACCTTACTGAGCAACGATTCGCCTGTTATTATGATCTTTCTTGCGATTTCGCTAGAATATTTCCGATTCAAAATGTGATCTATTTGATGGCCAGTGATGGAGAGGTTAGTTGGAAGAGAAAATTTATGAAGAAAATTAGGCCACGCCCACTTTTTCAATCAGAATTTTAGGCAGAAATAGAAGCCCGGGCTGAATTGAAAAAAATTAGATAGTTGCTTGAAAATTCTTACTTGAAACAGTATTTTTTTTGCAAGTTTTGGTCTGGTTAAATGAAATTTGAGCATTTTTTCAGCTTATTGCCCAAATTATTCTATTCTATTAATTTTTTTCAGCTTATAACTCAACAAGTCCAATTTGGAACATCGAATTGGCCCAGACTTACCTGTAACGGAAACAGAAAATGGGCTCATCAGGGAATGGAGGTTACGTATGGTGGTTGTTTGGCGATTTCTGTGTAATTTTATGATGGAAAAATGAAGATTTATTGCAAGAAAGTGTTTTAGAAAGTTGAATAACGCGCCCAAGGCACCCCAGACAACAAAAATAACACTCTGGCCAAACTTTGACCGCTTGTATCTCGAGAACCGTTATAGCTAGACAAATACTGTAAACTACAAAAATGCGTAAAATTTTAAGCTGAGCAATTTTGAAGTTGACAATTTTTTGATAGCTATAATGGTTACCGAGATAGAGGCACTCAAAGTTGAGCGCGCGCTCTCTCTTACCGTCGAGAGAGGAGAAAGAACAGGGGAAGAGGAGAGACGCAGACGCCGAGAGTGCTCTCGCCGTCTGCGTCTCTCTAGCGGTTGGAACATCAAACGCGTGTATCTCGAGAACCCTTATAGCTATCAAGATGCTTCCAATTACAAAAATGTGTAAAATTTTAAGCTGAGCAATTTTGTAGTTGACAATTTTTTGATAGCATTTACTGTTTTTGAAATAAAGCCATCAAAACACTGTGAATTTGGATTTTGGTACATTTTTAGCAATTTTTTGAAATTTACAAACGTTCACAACAAATTTTCTTCTCCTCCTTTCTCTCCTCACCATCTTAACCATCATGCTCATTCTGAAAAGAAGGCCTATTCATCATATTTGTATTCAATTGGTGGGGCCCCCCTATTGTTGGAACCCCGCAATTAATAATAAGCGCATCTTGAGACGTTATTGTGTCAATGAATAAGGAATTAGTGGTCCCGAGAGTATATTAGAATACATAGGGAAATGATGATTTTGAGTTTGAGAAAAGGGACCGAAAAATACAGAAAAATCCCGTATTTTCTGTAAAATATGAAAAATTATCAAAAAAGCACCCATAAATCATCTTTGAATAGCAATTTAAAACATTTTTTGTACTTTTCCCACTCAGTTTTCGACAAGGAATCGATTAAAACCATTTTCATGTGCAATAGTGCCCTTTTTGAGCCCAAAACTAGAGATTATAGGTCAAATTAAAATTTTCATTCTTCCGAATTCTTCAATGTATAAGTGTATTCAAAATGGACTAAAAACTCAAAAATTTTTCAAGAATAACATTCAACACTTGTCACCCGTATTTCATCATTATTATCTATCATCTCTCCCAAATAAATTTTCTTTTTATTTATTTCTGCTATTATTGTCAAATCCTTATTTTGATTTGAAGTGAAAGGGCGGCATTCGGAAAGAGTGAAAAGATCAAAGGAACGAAATGCCGCGTTTCCGTTTAAAGGGACATGTTGAACATTGATAGGGACAAGCACATGAAAAAAAGGAATTGGTCGTTCTGGGGTGCCTGCGGCGCAGTTAAATTAAAGTAACATTTGTATTACAAGTGGAGGGTCTTGATCAAGAAAGTGTTCAAAAAGCCAAACTAATCAGTGTGTCGCATTATTGGACTGTTCTGATTATATACTAAATAGATGCACATACATTGATTTACCAATTGGAATGAACTGTGTATAAAAGAGGGACAGGAAAAGCGATAATTGAAAATGAAGTTACTTGTTGCTGTTCTATTCATAACTTTAGTTACTGGATCCCTCGGATGTTTACGGACAACAACAACAAACACATGCTCTTGTCCTGATCTTCCAAGTTTTTTTGTCGGTGAGCTTTGTCTTGACAAAACGACTTTCAAGTTATTAAAGGGGAAGAACAAATTTCCCAAAATTTCGAGATTTTGGTATCATTCGATGCAGAATTAGGGCGCGGGAAGAAAATTCTCTTGGACCATGGTCCAAAAACGCCTTATTTTCGAAATACGGGTCAAAAACAGCCCAAAAAAATCAACTGTGAGGGTGCAAATTGGCTATTTTTGGTGACGCGTGAAACCTTGAGGGTGCACGTGAAAAAATTGCACCCTCACAGTTGATTTTTTTGGGCTGTTTTTGACCCGTTTTTCGAAAATAAGACATTTTTGTACTATGATCCAAGAGAATTTTCTTCCCGCGCCCTAATTCTGCATCGAATGATACCAAAATCTCGAAATTTTGGGAATGTGTTCTCCCCCTTTAAAGGTTGTGTGCGGGTTTTTTAACAAAAAGGCTCAAATGGAGTAGAAGTATCTGTTTTTTATAATATCGTGATGAAAACGGTTTAAAAAGTTATTACGACTGCAAAACGCCGTCTACGTGCGACTTTATCATTTTCCGAGCAAAAAATAACAGTTCGTTTCGAAATTTGTTGGAAATCGTTCGAAAAACATCACAAATTAAAAAATTGACCAGAAAATCAGAGTTTGTTCCTTTAAATTATTTAAAACATTATCGTGCCGAGATATCGCAGCCGAAAAAAAAAGAAAAAAAGGAAACTTGCACACCACCTTTCACTAAAACTTCAAGACAAAAATATTAGTTCTCTTTTTCAGCTCCTGAGAATACATTGTACACCAAAGGAGAAGGATGTATGGCCAATGTCACGTGCATCTCAGGGGAAGGAACGTTTACAAGATCATTTTGGAACGAGACAGAGATACCGGTACCGATCGGCAATATCCGTCCTCACTTGGTAAAGATTTGATTGTATAGGAAAATTAAAAAAAAAACATTCAGTACGTGGAATCTGGCACACTGGGAGTACCTGTGAATTTGTACACGTTGCATGGTTACGTGTGTGAGAATGGGGTGTGGTACGTTACAAAATATAGTACATATGGCGTAAATTATATCTGGAATGGTGTGAAAGAACTGAAAGGCGATTTTGATGGTTTGAAGTCAAAGATTTTCACTATTTCTTGGTTTGTTGGGAATAGTAAAGGAAGACTAAATCGTTGATGTTTTCAGTTGGGTGGAATGGCCGTGACGGAAACAAAAGAGTGAAAGTTAAATATTGACAGCTTCACTCTTGAACTTGTCAAATTCTAATAAAATGCATGTTTCAAATATTTGTGTTGCAATCTATCTAAACAGATGAGTTACCAAGTAACAATGACAGATAGACTGAATTGAGCTTCCAGTTTTCAATTTCGAAAAATTTTCCAAAGTGATGTCACCTAGTAACGATGTTAGTAACAAGTGGTGCACATGTACATCAGCTTTTTCAGAAATCGATTTCGGTCGCAGGACCTTTTTTTAAGAAAAGCGTCGCCCGTCGAAACTATCTGGCATGTTTGAAAGCGTGTAACTCGAGACAGAACGGACAAATTATAATGAAATTTGGTCTTGTTATGTAACTTGGAATAGAAAAATACCAGATTTTAAAAACACCGAATGGTTTTTGCAAACAAAAACTGGAGAAAACTTTAATCTACAGCAGTAAATTGCCTAAATAAAAGTAATGTAGATACGTTTCACATGTTTTGCAAATGGTTTTAGGTATGTTTTCACTAGTTTGACATTTTTTGCCACGCTGGGTCAAACTTCCAGCAATTTTTGTGATATTTTTTTCAGCGACAGTCTTGGATTAGTTTTACATTAATCCATTAAAGGGGGAGTGTAGTTATTCTAAAAAATTGAGATTTTTATATGGTTCGATGCAGAATTCATTTTCGGTTCGAAAATTCTCTTGGGCTATAGTCTGAAAATCACGCGTATTCGAGATATCCTCAAAAAACAGGTCAAAAAAATCAACGTAGAGTGGTCAAATTTGATAATTTTTCAAGGGAGAAATTCCCAGAGTGGTCAACGTGAAATCAAATGGAAAAGCAAACTATTTGTGGTGGGAGTAGAAACGAAAGGAAAAATACTTAGTTCTCTTCAGTGGAAGTTCATATGATTGATATCAATTTTTCATGGTCACAAGATTATACAAACTGTGATACCTGAAATAGGCACTTCAGTAGTCCAGTATTCACAATAATAGCTTTTTACTTGTTTTTTTAGTTTTATTTCGATTTTTGATTTTTTTCTATATATTTTCTTGCTAATCAGTTAGATAAGTGTGTCTGGTCTTTGCAAACATGGATGGAGAGTTGGAAAAACGTGTCAAATCACAATATACTGAATCCAAAAAATGGGAGATATTTATTCATCATGGCTCCTCCAAGGGAGTACACTGTAAAGTGTGCTTTTTGCAATGCATCAAAAAGTCGCCAGGATACTATTCGAGTTACGACTGTTCCGAGTGATCTTTGCGAATGGATCAAGAGACTAGGAGCAGATTTCGAATCCAACTGTAAGAAGAGCAAGTCTCCTCACATTTGTCTCTCTCATTTTCCCAAAAAGAAGGTTCTCAATCCAAGATCAAAAGTGCTTCCGTACAAAGTAAGTATTTGAATCCCGATTCGGCTTCTCCATACTGTTTTAGAATGGCTCGTATGTAAACCATGTGGGTTACAAAGACGATAGTAGTGATGTTGAAAAATCGGATAGCGAAGATGAGTTCTACACGGATAGTGAATTTGAAGAAGACCTTCTTGATGTATGTTTATTGTTTTTTGCACAATAGCCTTACTAGAAATGTTTGTGTTGAAGGGCAGTGAGGACGAAACCGACGAGGGCACATTTTCATTCGATACTGAAATTCAGTACGAAAACGTTTTTGTTTGCTGGAAGAATTTGATTCCACTGATTTCGATCTGTCTGGCTTGCTGGCGAAATGGAGCGAAAAATTATGCTGATGTTGAAACTAATAGAAGAGGAGCGGCAATACAAGTTAGTCCAATAAAGTTTACAGAAATCAAATGAGAATTTAGGCGAAAATGCACTGCTCTCAGTGTGATAGCTCATGGATCTGGAATTCGTCTGAGACTTGTGAAAAAATCGGAAAAAGAGGCCCCAAGCAATTTACCATAAATAAGTGGCTCGTGGCTGCAATTGCCTCCACAGGAAACGGTTTCACCGTATGTTCAACATCTAATAGCTATTATAAAAAATAACTTTAGAAAATGAAAGATTTCTTCAAATCCATGAAAGTTCCTTTTCTGGGTAAAGAGAGATATCATCAAATATTCAAAATTTTCGTTGAGCCCTCCATCAAAGTTGTATACAAGAAACAGAACGCATCGATAATGTCGAGGATTTGTCAGAGAATTTCTGAAGTTTGCTATTCATTTCACTACACTATTCCACAAAACTTGATTATAGACTGGACCAATCAATCTCTCGGGTGACGGTCAATTTGACAGTAGAGGATACTCAGCCTATATTTGTCGCTTTAGTCTTATGGACATTTCATCGAAACTCATATTGGATTACCAAGTGTGCAGAAAACCTCGTGGCGGAAATTCAAATGCTTTGGAGAAACAAGCCCATGAAATTGTGTTCCCCAGATTATTGAAACGACTACAGGATTTGACAGATGTTCTCAATCCGATTGCCTCACTCACCACCGATCGCTGTGTCAATTTGACAACATCCATGAAAAGTTTCCCCGCAGTCCGCCATTTGTACGATGCTTGGCATTGGATTCGGTCGGTGAGAAAAGACATAGGAGAGGTATAAGTTGCTAGAAACTTCCATGGAGTGTGTACTTTTCAGAAATATAAGCAAAAGCAGTTTATTCCGATGAAAGCTTGGGTGCGTCCGCTGATCAATCACGTGCATACTTCAATTTGCTCTTCTGGAGGAGATGGACCCCTTGCATTTCAAAAAATAATGAGTTTCTTCCATCACTGTCTTAATATTCACAAAGACTTCAAAGTACTTCATGAATGCACTATATAATAAACAAAAACATTTCAGGATATAGAGAGCATCAAATTTGATCGAGTCACTGAATTCGCACATGCTCCATCCCAGGCTGCATCAATTCCCAATGATAAGTACATCGACATTTCTAAGCCTGATCATCTCAAGGCTTACAAAGTCATGATGGACATTCTCACAAAAGGAAATAGGCAGAGAGACCTCGATTCAGTCTCACCTCACCTGGCTACATCTGCACTCGAATCATATCATTCTCTCGCGACTCACTACACACCTAAAGAGAAATTCTTGTTTGTTGAAGTTTTGATACTAAAAAAAATCGAATTTCAGTGACAAAACGTCTTATGAAATCCGCTCGATGATGTCAGTATTACACTGGAACTCCCTCCAACTCGAAGAAATGGATGGAACACGAAAAAAGATATGCCAGAATCCTTATTGGTGCAAAACCAAGAAACAGATTGTTCAAAAAACCAGAAAAACAAAAGGAAGTCATTCGTGGAGACAAGAAATCATTCAACTTTCACTAGACGAAGCTTTGATTCAGTCGGAACTAGACGAAATGGAAAATGTTGATGCTCGCGCCGAAGCTGAAGCCAGAATGTACAATGTTTCTCTATAGAGTTCCCTCCTTCTGATTCCCTTACCAGTCCCAAAATAAAACAAGTAAAAAGCTGTTATTATGAATACTGGACTACTGAAGTGCCTATTTCAGGTATCACAGTTTGTATAATCTTGTGACCATGAAAAATTGATATCAATCATATGAACTTCCACTGAAGAGAACTAAGGATTTTTCCTTTCGTTTCTACTCCCACCACAAATAGTTTGCTTTTCCATTTGATTTCACGTTGACCACTCTGGGAATTTCTCCCTTGAAAAATTATCAAATTTGACCACTCTACGTTGATTTTTTTGACCTGTTTTTTGAGGATATCTCGAATACGCGTGATTTTCAGACTATAGCCCAAGAGAATTTTCGAACCGAAAATGAATTCTGCATCGAACCATATAAAAATCTCAATTTTTTAGAATTACTACACTCCCCCTTTAAATCAAGTCAATTTGAGAGCATTTGAAAACTTTTATAGTCACTCAAATAGTTGTTGAAAAATCGCACGGGTGTTAACTTCGACGGTTTTCGTAGCTTTTCGCTATTTTACAGGTCCGTTTCACATGTTTTCTTGATACCATCGGATTTTACGCACAATTCGACATTAGACAACATGTTGTATTTATTCGATAAACCATTGTTGTCGCGTCAGTAAAGTTTCTGCGGCTCTGTCCCAGAATAACGGTCCTTTACATTCTCAGCGGTCCTTTGTCAAAATAGAGGTCCGTTGATCAAAATAAAGGTCCTTTGAGAAATTGAACGGTCCTTTGGTCAAAAAAGCGGTCCTTTGAGAAATAAAACGGTCCTTTGAGAAATAAAACGGTCCTTTGAGAAATAAAACGGTCCTTTGAGAAACAAAACGGTGCTTTGAGAAATAAAACGATCCTTTGGTCAAAAAAGCGGTCCTTTGGTAATAAATAACAGTCCTATGAAAAATTCGCGGAGAAAATATTTTTTCGAAGTACAGAGCCGCTTCGGGCTGAATCGGTCAGTACTTCGAAAAAATATTTTTTTTTTCAAAATCGAAATTTCTTTTGACCATCTTGTAGAGTATTTTAAGGTTCATATTTTCGAAAATTTTGAACGACCTAAAACTATTCTCAACCGAGCTATGTTCAATCTGCTAAACGTACCATTTTGTGCTCCGACGTCCATATCTCTGGAGCCGATCATCCAAAATGAACCAAACTTTTTGTGATGTCTCTTTGATCTATTAGCAACATTTTTTGATAAAAATGGAAAAAATTAAATCACCTGAGAAAAAGTTAATTTTTTGATTTTCAAATCACGCCTACATCATGTAGAATTCTGGAGCCCGGAGCAAATTTTGATTTTCAAAAAACTATCGGTATTACTCCCAGACTCTCTGGCTACAAACGTGCAAAGTTTCACAATGATTGGACATGTTTGAGCAAAGTTATTCACTGAATACAAAAGGTACCCTCACCATTTCTCGCCACTGTAGGTATATTCTCCAAACATTCAGCAGTGATACGGCCAAGTTTCAGGTCAATCGGTCAAGTTGAAGCATAGAAAATCGACCTAAGAAAAAAGTGTTCTCACCAATGCTCACCACTGTAGAGTATGGCCCAATCTCAGAATCCAACACATTTCCCATATTTTTCCAAGAATAACATTCAACACTTGTCATCCGTATTTCATCATTTTTATTAATATTCTGCTCCAAATAAATTTTATTTTTATGTATTTCCGCTATTATTGTCAAATCATTATTTTGATTTGAAGTAAAAAGGCGGCATGTGGAAAGAGTGAAAAGATTAATGGGAAGAAATTCCGCTTTCCGTTTAAAGCGACATATTGGACATTGATTGGGACAAGCAAAGGAAAAAAGAAATTGGTCGTTCTGGGGTGATTTTACCGCGGTTAAATTAAGGTAAAATGTGTATTAGAAAGGCATGGTAGTCTATTTTTCCAGCACTTAAAATAATATTTCTGATTTTTCAAAATGGATCATAACATCTGTTGGAGAACGATTTCAAGTCAATTTTTGACGGGGATTTTAATAAGAATAATTTCAATCCGCTTCAATTTCAACAATGTGAGCTCACCGAGCAGTCCTTCTATTAAAGGTTCTCTTCTAATACAAAGTTTACGGTGGGCTCAAAATTTGGGAGAACATGTTTTTTGAAATGCTCTGCATGTGAGAAGGTGTTTGTTTCAAAAAATTCTTACAAAATTTTATGAGAAAAACTCTTCAATAAACCATTGTATAGCAGAAGGACTAAGTTTTGTGGCTCTATTCGACTTTGATGGCCCCAAGCGAAAGTTTTCATGATCTCAAAAAAATAAATGTGTTCCTAAAAAACAATCGTGGCCCCCAAGCTCATAAGTGTTTTATGGCCCCAAAAAAATGTTAATGGCCCCAACACATTTAGCCAACTCGAATTATGATCTTTTACGAGCTCTTTGTTGAAAATATTGCTGGAAATTTCATTCGACAGTGCTGTTGTAGGTATTTCTGAAGAATTTTGCATAAAAAGTATTGGGAAACTCATCAATAATCCCGTAAGAGAACCTTATTTTAGTCGGCTGAATACATTGGCGCCTTAAAACTATTCTGACCTACCATTGGGGACACAATTCATTTTTTTTGGGGCCATCAAAGTCTAACAGAGCCATTTTTTAAAGTAGGATTACAGTCATTTTTTATTTGTACTCAAATGATCGTCCCAATTCCAGTGTTTACGAAAATAACAATATTTTTGCACAAAAACCGTTAAAACTCGAGAAAATCGATTTTCAAAACGCCAACTTACATTTTTTCTAACCAATTTCAATGAATGCAGAATTTTTTTCTGATTCGAATGTACCTAATATCGCTGCTCAAAACGCAATAGAAACATTTTTATCAACAAATTTTCAATTGTCGCGCCGCCCGCTGCCGAGGCAGCGGCGAGCGCGACAGCAGATTTAAGTCGGCAGCGGGCGGCGCGACAATGTGCAATTTTGTTCATAAAAATGTTTCTAGAGCGTTTTGAGCAGCGATATTAGGTGCATTCGAATCAGCAAAAAATTCTACATCCATTGAAATAGGTTAGAAAAAATGTAAGTTGGCGTTTTGAAAATCGATTTTCTCGAGTTTTAAAGATTTTTGTGCGAAAATATTGTTATTTTCGTAAACACTGGAATTGGGACGATCATTTGAGAAAATTAAAAAAATGTCTGTAATCCTACTTTAAGTGTTCAAAAAGTCAAACTAATTAGTGTGTCCCATCATGCGATTATTCTGATTACATAAACAATATATGCGCATACATTGATTTGCCAGTTGGAACGGACTGCGTATAAAAGAGGAGAGGGAAACGCTAAAATGTAGAAGCGATAGTTGAAAATGAAGTTTCTTACTGTTGTTCTATTCACCAGACGGGCTACGCCCCTCTGGGGCCCTTCAGGCGAAGTGAAATTTTTAGAAATGAAAATTTTGAAATTTTGAAAAATAATACCGTGAACTCGCCACTCTCTCCCCTTCGATAAGAAAAAACTACTGAATGGTCCCAAAAATGGGGTTTTTGCGCTCTCCTGACCTCATTTCTACATGAATCGAAAAACAAAATAGACGGGCATCATTAGAGCTCAACTTCTGATAACCTGACAAAATTTGAAATAAATCGGCCCAGTGGGAACTGAGCTAGGGCGGGATACCTACGCAGTACAGACACACACACACACAGAACTTTGCGTTTGTTAATAGTAAAGATAACATTGATTACTGGATCACTTAGCTGTGAAGAAAAACCCTCATGTGCATGCCCTGATCTTTCAACTCTTATTCAAAGTGAGTTTTGTTTTGACAAAAAGACTCTCACGTTATTTAAGGTAGCGCTATAGTTAGCGAATTTTCAACAAAAGGCTCAACTGAAGTAAAACGATCTGTATTTTCACAATATCGCGATGAGAACGCATAAAAAAATTCTTAAGACCGCAAAAAAAATGTCAGCGTGCGACTCTGTAATTTTTGGAGTAAAAAATAACAATTTGCTTCAAAATTTGATGAAAAAACAAGACAAATTAAACAATTGAGCTGAAAATCAGGGTATGTTCCTTTAAGTTTCAATATATTACGACAGCATTTTTGTGCCAAGATATCGCAACCGAAAAATCATGAAAACTCAGCCAAAAAAAAAACGCTCAAAATTAGCACTCGCCCCCTTTAAACTAAAACATCAAGAAAAAATGTCAGTTTTCTTTTTCAGATCCTGAGAATACGTTGTATACCAAAGGAGAAGGATGTATGGCCAATATCACGTGCATCTCAGGGACCGGAACGTATACAAGAGCACTTTGGGAAGAGACAGAGATACCGGAACCGATCGACAGGGTCACAGATGCCATTATCATGGTAACGATTTAATTGGATAGGAGGACGACCATGACATGTTTTCAGCGTGTGGAATCTGGCACATTGGGAGTACCTGTGAACTTATACACTTCTGATGGTTACCTGTGTGAGAATGGGGTGTGGTACGCTACAAAATATCCATATGGCGTAAGATACCTCTCAAGCGGGAATGTTGAAAAAGTATTGAAAGACGATTTTGATGGTTTGAAGTCAAAGATTAATAAGATTGTTTGGTTTGTTAGAAACATTGAAGAAAGGCAAAATTGTGAATACTTTCAGTTTGGAGAGTTGGCCGTGATGGATAGCAGAAGAATGAAAGTTCAATACTCATAATTTCACCTGTGACCTTGTCAAAGTCTAAATAAAATCATGTTTCAAATATTCGTGTTTCAATCGATCTAAACAGTTTGTAAGTAACATTGACTAGCGCCACTTCGCGTCGCTGGACACGGCTGCGCCGTGTTACTTATAAAGAAGTACCTACTAAAAAGAATGAAGGCTTTTAACGAAGAACAGTTTCGGTTCAGAGTTTTTAAAGAATGACAATGATATAGAACTCTAAATCTGAAACATAAAATGAGGCGAATATTCAGTTCATCATTGTATCTTTCGATAAAATGAGATAGAAACTGTATGAAAAAGTCGTTGCAGGTGCTAATTTGGGACGAAGTCCCCGAACGCGATTTTAATCTGGGCCGAAGACCCATCTAATGATTGGCCGTAGACCCCGAATGCGATTTTATTTTGCGCCGAAGGCCCACCCAGTGAGGGGCAGTAGGCTCCGAATGCGATTTTAATTTGGGCGGAAGGCCCATCTAATGAGGGCCGTAGGCCCCGAATGCGATTTTAATTTGGGCGGAAGGCCCACCCAGTGAATAGCCGTAGGCCCCGAACGCGATCTCAACTTGGTCCAAAGGCCCCTCTAATCTATTTTCTGTAATAGTGGGGTTGAACCTCTTCAAAGTGAAAAATTATAAAAAAATCACCCATAAATGATCTTTGAATGGCAATTTATTACATTTTTTGAACTTATCCTGCTCAATTTTTGACAAGAAATCTATTGAGACCACTTTTAAATGCAAAAATTCCGAAAAAAGGCCAATTTTTGAGCCCAAAACTAGAGATTATAGGTTAAATTAAAATTTTCCCCGTTTCAATGTAAAAATGTATTCAAAACGGACTAAAAACTCGAAGAATAACATTAAACACTTGTCACCCGTATTTAATCATTTTTATCTATCATCTCTCCCAAATAAATTTTCTTTTTATGTATTTCCGATGTTATAGTCAAAAGTAACATCCATATTTTGAATAGAGAGCGGCATGTGGAAAAGCGAAAAGATCAAAGGGAAGAAATGCCGCGTTTCCGTTTAAAGGGACATGTTGGACACTGAAAGGGACAAGCACATGAAAAAAAGGAATCGGTCGTTCTGGGGTGCCTGCGGCGCGGTTAAATTAAAGTAACATTTGTATTACAAGCGGAGGGTTTTGATCAAGAAAGTGTTTAAAAAACCAAACTAATCAGTGTGTCACATTATTCGAATGTTCTGATTACATAAACAATATATGCACATACATTGATTTGCCAGTTGGAATGGACTGTGTATAAAAGTGGGACAGGAAAAGCGATAATTGAAAATGAAGTTACTTGTTGCTGTTCTATTCATAACTTTAATCACTGGATCCCTCAGCTGCTTACAAACATCAACATGCTCTTGTCCTGATCTTTCAACTCTTTTTTGGGGTGAGCTTTGTCTTGAAAAAATACATTTGTTTCTACCTCATTTGAGACTTTATGTTATCAACCCGCAAACTTGGGGACAAATATGTCAGTTTTCTTTTTCAGGTTCTGAGAATGTGTTGTATACCAAAGGAGAAGGATGTATGACCAATGTCACGTGCATCTCAGGGAACGGAACGTTTACAAGATCACGTTGGAACGAGACAGAAATACCGGTACCGATCGACAAGTATACTATCTCTGTCATGGTAAAGATTTGATTGTATAGGACCATCAACAAAAAAAAAGTTTAGTTCGCGGAATCTGGCATACTGGGAGTACCTGTGAATTTGTACACGTTGTATGGTTACGTGTGTGAGAATGGGATGTGGTACGCTACAAAATATCCATATAGCTTTAGATACATGTCGAACGAGTTTGTTTTTGTGAATACTTTCAGTTTGGAGAAATGGCCGTGACGGATAGCAAAAAAATAAAAGTTAAATACTCATAATTCCATCTGTGACCTTGTCTATGTCTAAAAAAATGCATGCTTCGAATAATAGTGTTTCAATCTATCTAAACATATGAGTTACCAAGTATAAATGACAGGTTTAAGGACTGAATTAACCTCCACATTTTCAATTTCGACAACTTTTTCAACACATAGTGACGATGTTAGTAGCAAGTGGTACACATGTGCATTAGCTTATTCTTTGGTCGCAGGATCGTTTCAAGAAATGCGTCGGTCGCCGAAAATGAAATTTGAAAAGCCATGGCGACCGAACTTCGCCTTTTTGGCCCGTCTATCTAAAAGTTATTTAAATTCATTTTACTGAAAAGAAGACAACAGAGTCTGTAGCCGAACCTCAGAATCCAACCCATTTTCCATATTTTTCAAGAATAAGAGAATTCATCATTTTTATCTATTATCTATACCAAATAAATGTTTTAAAAATGGATATACGCTTTTATTGTCAAAACTAACATCCATGTTTTAATTTGAAGTGAGGGCGGCATATAAGAGAGACCAATTTTCAAAATTTATTTTTTTCAGTTTCAGAAACGTCGAATTTGAAATATAATGAGATTTTTCGCAAATAACTCGTAACTTTCATTGGTGTTAAGATGTTTTTGCGATTAACTCTGATTCCATCAGTTGTATTGGGGATCCCTTGAATTTGCTCGGATTATGGGAAAATGAACAACATTCACAGATTTTCATTTATTTGAGTTTCAACAGATTTTATAGTTTTTTTAACGCTGATAATCATACAAACGGGGTAGTAGCCGTAGCCGAACCTCAGAATCCTACCCATTCTCCATATTTTCCAAGAATAACATTCAACACTTGTCATCCGTATTTCATCATTTTGATCTATCATCTTATCCAAATAAATTTTCTTTTTTTTTAATGTATTTCCGCTATTATTGTCAAATCCTTATTTTGATTTGAAGTAAAAGTGGGCGGCATGTGGAAAGAATGGGAAGATCAAAGGGAAGAAATGCAGCGTTTCCGTTTAAAGGGTCATATTGGACATTGATAGGGACAAATGAAAAAAGAAATTGGTAGATCTTGGGTGACTTTGCCGCGGTTAAATTAAGGTAAAATGTGTATTAGAAGTAAGGGGTTTTGCCCTCTTTTTTCCAGCACTTAAAATAATATTTCTGAATTTTCAAAATGGATCATCACATCTGTTGGAGAACGATTTCAAGTCATTTTTTGACGGGGATTTAAATAAGAATAATTTCAATCCGCTTCAATTCCAACAATGTGAGCTCACCGAGCAGTCCTTCTATTAAAGGTTCTCTTCTAATACAAAGTTTACGGCAGGCTCAAAATTTGGGAGAACATGTTTTTTAAAATGCTCTGCAAGTGAGAAGGTGTTTGTTTCAAATAATTCTAACAATATTTGATGGAAAAAAAGCTTGGCTCTTTTCCAGAATAATGGTTCTTTTCTGAAAATAACGGTCCGGCGCGAAATATTAGGTTGTCTCATAAGTTTTCTACCATAAATGAATTCGCCCTCCTGGCAAGGGATGAGGGAGTACTAGGTTAGTTTTGTATGGTTTTTGTAGTCAGTATAATGAGCATTATGTTAGCAATTTTTCAACCCATCATTGCTTTTCACTCCCAAGATACGCCGCAAAAACCGAAATGACTCATTTTTCGATTTTGAGACCAAAAAAGTGTCGAAAGTTTTCCAAGAGTTGATGGATTGTCTCTTTATTTTCTGTCAAGCAAGGTGAGATAATATTCTGTAATTTTGCAAAAAGGCTTACAGTTTGGTAAACGATGAAAAGTTTTAGAAGAGCTGAAGTAAAAATCTTCCGATTTGGAAATTTGCCAAAAAATCGTTTTTTTCTTATAACTTTTTTGAAAAGAGGCTGTGTAGTTTAATTTTTTGGCACAACGTTGTAAATATTAGTAAAAGTCTAATACCGGAGCCTGGTCTTCAGATTTTACCTAACGCTCAGAAAAACGAGTTTTTCCGTTTTTCTCATATTTTTGTTCAAAAAACTGTGTTAACCAATATCCGAGTTTCATGATGTTAAGTTTATGAAAGAAGAAGAGTTGGGTAATAACATACTAAAAACCCATTTCATAAAACTTCTTCCAAAGCAAGATACAAGTGTGCTCAAATATGCGATTTGAAATCTCAAATTTGACCTGTTCAAAAAGTTATCTCGTTTTTCCCAACAAAGAGTACCAATGTACTTTGAATACCATAGGTGATAGTAGAAACTCATCAGGTACCTACTACCAAAATGACTTTACCTGAGAACACCCTTGAAAAAAATTAGACGCAAAAACATTTATGGTAGAAAACTTATGAGACAACCTAATATTAAGGTTCTCTGAAGAAATAAAAAGGTCCTTTCGAAAAACAAAAACGTCCTTTGAAAAATTCGTGGATTAAACAGGCTATTTTAAGACTTAGGCTTCATGCATAGCCTTTTCCATGTCCCAAAATAATCGTTCTTCACACTTGTTTTACAAATTCTCTATTTTAAAAGACCGTTATTATTCTCAAAGGACCTCTATTTTGGCAAAGGACCGCTGAAAATGCAAAGGACGGTTCTTCTGGGATAGAGCCAAAAGCTTTTAAATGAACCATTGCATAGCCGTAAGTGTTGCTAAGTGTTCAAAAAACAAACTAAGTGTGTCACATTATTCGAATATTCTGATTACATAAACAATAGATGCACATACATTGATTTGCCAGTTGGAATGAACTGTGTATAAAAGAGGGAGAGGAAAAGCGATAATTGAAAATGAAGTTACTTGTTGTTGTTCTATTCATAACTTCAATCTCTGGATCCCTCAGCTGTTTACGAAAAACAACAACAACATCAACATGCTCTTGTTCTGATATTTCAACTCTTTTTGGCAGTGAGTTTTGTTTTGACAAAAAGACTCTCATGTTATTAAAAGTGGTGTGCGGGTTTTTAGGAAAAAGGCGCAAATGGAGTGAAGATATCTGTATATCATATGACACGGCATCCTCGATTGGAACTACGTTTCACGGCTGCTTAACTATCTAGGACATAAAAAGAATCAATTCTTTTCAAAAACTAGCAAATTTAACACTGAAAAATACGCGTTTTGTGTCATAACTTGAAAACAAAAAAGTAATTCAAAAATCGGCTCGCCCCAAGTTGTTCAGAATTTTTTCGGCTTTCTTATATGATAAAAATCGTTTTTGACTATTCACTTACGACTGACCAGGGAACGTTCTCCAGGGGGGTCAAAACTTTTTGATGATATTTTGGCAAAAGATAGTAGGTGATGTGTCTTGAACAACTACGAAATATTAGCGGCCCCTTTTGAGGTTCAGAGGAAAAAATTGAATTTTTGTGATTTTCTGAAAATTTTTGGTCCGAGCTGTTCTAAGACCGATATTTTCGTTCGTATTGAAGATATTTGCGATTCCTTTTTTGTATCTTGTAGCTGAAAATATGCTCTTCAAAAAAGTCTCTTAATTCAACATTCCATCATGCATCGGAAAAATACTACTGCACATTATATGCAGTCATCCAAACTACCACTACTTCAAAAATCATATCCCAGGGATAGGGGGAGTGGTGGCACCATGTTGGCTGGAAAGCTCATGGCTAACAAAGTATAATAGCATACAAAAACATATAGGTCACCGCGAAGTTACGAGACTTTTTTCGATTTTTTCAAAAATTTTCGAAATTTCATCGTATACCTATACGTTGCATGTTGTACAAAAATTCTCAAAATCGGAAAGTTGCCGAAATTTAAAAGTGGTGTGCTGTTTTGAAACAAATAAGTGCTAGTTAACCACACAACGCTAAAACGAAGTAGCTTTGAAGCGATTCAATGTTCGCAGTTTTTTCGGCAATCGACGTATAGGTACGATGAAATTTCGAAAATTTTTGAAAAAAATCGAAAAAAGTCTCGTAACTTCGCGGTGACCTATATTTTTTTGTGTGCTATTATACTTTGTTAGCCATGAGCTTTCCAACCAACATGGTGCCACTACTCCCCCTGGCCCTGCGATATGATTTTTGAAGTAGTGGTAGTTTGGATGACTGCATATATTGTGCAGTAGTATTTTTCCGATGCATGATGGAATGTTGAATTAAGAGACTTTTTTGAAGAGCATATTTTCAGCTACAAGATACAAAAAAGGAATCGCAAATATCTTCAATACGAACGAAAATATCGGTCTTAGAACAGCCCGGACCAAAAATTTTCAGAAAATCACAAAAATTCAATTTTTTCCTCTGAACCTCAAAAGGGGCCGCTAATATTTTGTAGTTGTTCAAGACACATCACCTACTATCTTTTGCCAAAATATCATCAAAAAGTTTTGACCCCCCTGGAGAACGTTCCCTGGTGAGATATATCGCCTCAAAGTATCAACTGGGGATATTCAGAACAGTGGAGCTGACAGTGAGTGAAACTATTGAGTGCAAACTACGGCAAAAGTGGGTTCAAAAAAATCAGAAAGACATGAGCTGTATTTTTTGAACGTCGAAAATGTTCGAAAAATACTGTGGTTCCTGAAATCCAGGTCAATCGTTCAAAGCTTGCAAGGATTGTCTTCAATTTCGAGTTCACGAGAAAATTATATAAAATTTAAAAATTTTGAATTTCCATTCGAGGATTCCGTGTGTGAACGCTTAAAAAATTCTGACAACCGCAAAACGCCATCAACGTGCGACTTTGTAATTTTCGGATCAAAAAAATAACAGTTCATTTCGAAATTTGTTGGAAATCGTTCGAAAAACACGACTAATTAAAAAATTGACCTAAAATCAGAGTTTGTTCCTTTAATTTATTTTAAACATTGTCGTGCCAAGATATCGCAGCCGAAAAAACAGAAAACTTGCACAGCACCTTTCGCTAAGCCTTCAAGACGAAAATATTAGTTTTCTTCTTCAGACCCTGAGAATATATTGTACACCAAAGGAGAAGGATGTATGGCCAATGTCACGTGCTTCTCAGGGACCGAAACGTATACAAGATTACTTTGGGAAGAGTCAGAGATACCGGAACCGACCGACAATACCGGTCTATACATGGTATAGATCGGATCGGATAAGACTACCAAAAAGTTTTTTTTTTTCAGTTGGTACAATCTGGCACACTGGGAGTACCTGTAAATTTGCACAGGATGCATGGTTACATGTGTAAGAATGGGGTGTGGTACGCTACAAAATATAGTACATATGGCGTAACTTACCACATGAAGGGGATGGGTACTGGAGAAGTGGGAGGCGATCATGATGGTTTGAAGTCAAAGATTAATGGGATTGTTTATAATAATAATAATGTTTATTGGATGAAGGGCAAGTGCCACTAACTCATACAATCGAAAAGAAAAATAATAGTTAAATATTGGTACAGTTTAAATAATGGAATTTACTAAGGTCGAGATTAGAAATATTGTTTTTGAAAGCAACACATGAATTCTTAGTGGGAAATATAAAAGGAGGGAGGTTGTTCCAGACTTTAAGAATCCTATTTGAGAAGAATTGGGCAGAAATTTTACTAGAATTGGATAATGTACAGCGAAGAGTTTGTAAGAAACAGTGAAGAAAGGCAAAATTGTGAATTTTTCAGTGGGGAGAGATGGCCGTGATGGATCTTTACTAATAACAACCAGTGATTTTCGTATGTCTGTCTGTATGTTGCAGGTTGTAACTCAGCCCAAACTGAACCGATTTTCATAATTTTTTTACAGAAAGATCAGAAATTTGTCTACGTTGATGCCCATATGTTTAGATATTTGATATCTCAAAAATTGAGCAAGTTACGGCTCTTTTCGTGAATTTTCAGTACTAATTTCGGTATCGAAAATGTGTTGCAAGTCATAACTCGCTTCAAAGTTAACCGATTCTTTTGAGAATTTCACAGTTTGTTCCTGATTATCTGAGGATGATGCACGACTTTTTTGTTTTTCGAAATTCCAATTTTAAAACCTTCTGGAGCACTTTTCTGACCAACTGGGTTCATTTTCGCATGCGCGGCGGCAGAGAGACAGCGCACACACAAAGTATAGTGGCCGACGCGAACCCGGTTGATGTCGGCCGCTTCTCTGAACTACCCCCGCCGACGAGAGAGGGGAAGCCGGTTCAATTACCCAAATTTGGGGTGAGATTTGCGAGGGAAAGAGATAAAGGGGTCGAATTTTATGCCATTCTGTTCGTCTCGCCACGAGGAGACAGAATATTTAGGAAAATTTTGGAAAAGTTGAGGTTGAAAGAGTGTTATCGTGGTTTGAAGTTCCAAAATGTGTCTAATCTGATTCCAAGAAGTGCTAAACGTGTCGTTTTGTTGTTCAGAAGGTTCACAGTTATAAGAAAAAGAGCCGAAGGCTCTGAAAACGGAACCGACGGACGGTTCACTGTTTTAAGAAAAAAACCAAAAGCTCTAAATCGGAACCGAAGGTTTCCTGCATTGAAAAAAGAGCCGAAGGCTCAAAAAACGGAACCGCAGGTTCCCTGTATTAGGAAAAAGAGCCGACGGCTTTGAAAATGGAACAGTAGGTTCAAAACCTAGAGTAAGCAAAAGCCAGGTGGATGAGCCCCGAAGGGGCGACAGCCACCTGGTAGCAATAACAATGAAAATTCAATATTCATAATTTCACCTGCGATCTTGTCGAAAGTCTAATAAAACGCATGTTTAAAATAATAGTTTTAAATCTATCTAAAGAATTTGTTTACTTGGTGAGTGACCAAGCAAGTTACCAAATAGCAAGTGACAAGTTTATGGACTAAACTAAGCTCCCCGTTTTCAATTCCTATAATCTTTCGAAAGTGACAGCAGAAATCGGCAACAGAAAATTGTCTAAATGAAGATGATGCAAATCTGTTTTACATGTTTTGCAAATGGTTCTAGCTATATTTTCACTAGTTCGTCATTTTTTACCCCAAAAAAAAATAGCATGGATCTTCACTTCGACGGTTTTCGTAACTTTTCGCTATTTAACAGGTCCGTCTCACATGTTTTCTCGCTACCATCGGATTCTACGCATAATTTTACATGAGACAACATTTTATGTTTATTCGATAAACCATTGTCGCGGCAGTAGAGTTTCCGCTCCACGACTTCCACTCAAGCAATTTAGAAACACCGCTAAAGTGACGTCATTTTCTGCCGCTATAAAAGAAGGGAAAATAGCCAGAAAAATAGATTTCAATGGAGTAGTCCCTCGGAGTCACTTGAAGACTATGCCCTCGGAGTGCTACGGATGCCCAAGAAGGTTCAAGCCAATAAACCAAGATGTAAGCTGACCCGTCAAGACGCAGCATCTTGCCGACGCCATGATTATGCGTACGGACCCTATTGCCGATGACCCAGCAAACGATCCTCATCTACCGTCCATCCCATTGCCTCCTGCTCATCCAATCAATTACCTAGGAAGTCTCCAAGTGTACAACACAGGTCAACTCATGGTCTCCGTTAAGAAGAACCAACTGAGAACTCCTGTTAAAGTATCCTAATAAACTTTGTTCACACTCTGTCTTTGTATCGTTCTCGACACTGGGTCCACCAACCCTTAAGGTGTCTTGACAATTGTATATCAGTAAGACTGAGTTTTATCTTAAAATACCTTAAAATACCTCATTTCTGTGTTGACCTCAACTTTGAGGGCTCATATCTCAAGTTACCTCAACATTTCACCTTATATTATTTCAGATTTGAGCTTTTCAGGGTCAATTCAGTCTACGACCAAAGTTTCAGGAAAAGTTCAACGCACGACTTCGCGTACCCCCTTTTAAGTTTATCAAGAAAGTGTTCAAAAAATCAAACTAATCAGTATTCGAATATTCTGATTTCATCAACAATATATGCACATACATTGATTTGCCAGTTGGAATGAACTGTGTATAAAAGTGGGACAGGAAAAGCGATAATTGAAAATGAAGTTACTTGTTGCTGTTCTATTCATAACTTTAATCACTGGATCCCTCAGTTGCTTACGAACATCAACATGCTCTTGTCCTGATCTTTCAACTCTTCTTAAAAGTGAGCTTTGTTTCGACAAAACGACTTTCACGTTAGTAAAGTTGGTGTGCGAGTTTTTAACAAGAAGGCTCAAATGGAGTAAAAATATCTGTATTTTCAAAATATCGTGATGAAAACGCTTTTCAAAATTCTTACGACTGCAAGACGCCGTCAACGTGCGACGATTTTCGGAGCAAAATATAACAGTTCGCTTCGAAATTTGTTAGAAATCGTTAGAAAAACATGACAAATTAAAAATTGACCTGAAAATCAGAGTATGTTCCTTTAAATTTCAATCTTTACTATTAACAAACTCAAAATTCTGTGTGTCTGTCTGTCTGTCTGTGCTGTGTCCGGATCTTGCTCTGAGGTCATTAGAGCACAACACCTCTATTGTGGGACCATTCAGTAGTTTTTATTATCGAAGGGGAAAGAGTGACGAGTTCACGGAATTATTTCTTCAAAATTTCAACGTTTTCCTTTCTGAAAATATCACGTTGCCCGAAGGGCGCCAGTGGGGCGTAGCTCGTCTGGTATATTACCATAGAATTTTTGTGCCAAAATATCGCAACCGAAAAATCAGGAAAATTTAGCCATAATACGATATTATTGAAATACATACATTTCTAGCTCATTTGAGCCCATGTTGAAAACCCGCACATCGCCTTTAACTAAAGCTTCAAGAAAAATATCAGTTTTCAAGACAAATAGTCAGTTTTCTTTTTCAGATCCTCAGAATACGTTGTACACCAAAGGAGAAGGGTGTATCACCAATGTCACGTGTAGCTCAGGAGGTGGAACGTATACAAGATCACTTTGGAACGAGACAGAGATACCGAAACCGATCGACATGTTACCTTTCTCTGCCATGGTAAAAATTTGATTGTATAGGAACATCAACTAAAAAGTTTAGTTCGTGGATTCTGGCACACTGGAAGTACCTGTAAATTTGTACACGTTGAATGGGTACGTGTGTGAGAATGGGGTGTGGTACGTTACAAAATATAGTACATATGGCGTAACTTATTTCACGACCGGGAATGATTTGAAAGAACTGAAAGGCGATTTGGATGGTTTGAAGTCAAAGATTGCTACTATTTATTGGTCTGTTAGAAACATTAAAGAAAGGCTAATCGTTGATGTTTTCAGTGAGAAGTGGCCATGAGGAACAGCAAAAAAACAGGAAGTTCAATACTCATAATTTCACCCGTGACCTTGTCAAATTCTAATAAAATGCATTTTTCAAATAATAGTGTTTCAATCTATCTAAACAGATGAGTTACCAAGTATCAATGACAGGTTTAAGGACTGAATTAAGCTCCACATTTTCAATTTCGACAACTTTTTCAACACATAGTGACGATGTTAGTAACAAGTGGTGCACATGTACAGTGGCGAAAAATGGTGAGTGTACCTCCAAACTTTTGATAATAACTTTGCTGAAACATGTCCAAAAGACAAGAAATTTTGTGGAGACATTACTGATTAGATTAGGAAAAGCTCTATAAGTTTTTTGAATTTCAAAAATGTTTCGTTTCTTCAGAATATCATCAGAGGTTTGTTATAGATCATATAGACAGCAAAGAAAATTTGGAGCGATTTGTATGATCGGCTCCGAAGATATGGACGTCCGAGCACAAAATGGTACGTTTTGCTAATTGGCCGTATCAACGCTGAAAATAGTCTTCGAAGTCTCAAAATTTGGGAAAATATGTAATTTGAAATACTCTACAAAATGGCAACTAGCGACGCTTCGCGTCGCTGGACACGGCAAAATCGGAAAGCTAAAATGGACGAATTAGTTCATCGTTGTGACCTTAGGTGCTCCGCACCTACAACGACTTTTTCATTCATTTTCTATTTCATTTTATCCAAACGCAATCTGATGCGCGTACCGCGCATATTTGCAATAACACTGGGTGGTTAGATAATAATAAAATCCGGCAAATCAAAGTAGCCTCGATTCTTGTGTCTGAGAACTGCACGCGACACGCCCTCTCCCCATGGCATAGAGGAGAGTGAACGCCGTTCGAAGGGCGAGCACGATTGAAAATGAAAAATGTTCACCTATTTTTTAAGCGAAATTTCGGAGAAATCGCAAAATATCTCGAGTTCTAGTAATTTTCCAGCAAAACAACATACATTTTCTAAACCAGCGTCAAATTCTCTAATGGAATCATGACAAACTTTCTGAAATATTCTTGATGTTTGCCTGAACCATGTTTTTCCTGATTTTCCAAAAACCTTTCTACTAAAAAATTTACAAATTTTATATGTTCCATTCCGTAATTTTTTTTTGCGCATCTTTCCAAAAAAAAAATTTCCTTCCAACTCCCAAAACTGGCCGAGATACAGTCGAAAAACGAAAAGTGGGCGGAGCCTAATTTGGGAAGGGAAAGAGCCATTTTTAGACAGTTTTTGAGCTCATCTCGGTCAATTTTGTAAATTTTTAAAATTTGATTTTTTTACTCAAATTATAGTGTTTCTATTTCTGTGCTCACCAAAAATCAGCTTGATACCTTTTTCCGTTCTCTCAGAAAACGCAAAAAAGTGAAAAAATGGTCAAAAACAGTGGTCCTCATATTTTTATGGCTGGAATTTTTATTTTTTAAATTCTAAGTTTGGTTTTTTTTTCTTCCCCTGGCCAGTTATATCACCAATATATACTCCAAATTTCAAGTTTGTAACTCAATTTCCCGAGAAACTGTAACGATTGGAATAAAAAAATCCGTTTTTTTCCAAGCCAAATTTTTTGACCAAAAAACCGGCTTTTGGAAAACGGAGCATTTATTGGCTCAAAATGATCGGATAATACTGTTTTTTAGGTTTTCACAAGCGGCTTAATACGGTCAATTCAACAAAAAAAGAATTTTTCAAAAATATTGAGTTTGAGCAAAGTTATAAGCATTCGAAAATGACAAAAAAATTTTCGACAAATTTTCTACAAAAAAAATCCTCAATTTTTTCGACAAACTCCGCCCCCTTTTTTGGCGACACTTACTTTCCGCATTTAATGACGTAGCAGAAAAGAAAATTCAATTTTGAGCAAAAAAATTTTTCTTGATGTACTGTCCCCATTCGGCCTAAACGAGCCCCATGCTTCGAAAAAATTTTGTTGCTCAAAATTAAAATTTCTTTTTTCTATCTTGTAGAGTACCTAAAGGTACACGTTTTTCCATTTTTCCAAATTTTGAGACTCCTGGGACAATTTTCAGCGTTAATACGGCCAATGAGCAAAACGTATCATTTTGTGCTCGGGCGGCCATATCTCTGGAGCCGATCATACAAATCGCTCCAAATTTTCTGTGGTGTCTATCTGATCCATAACAAACATTTTGCACTTTAGAACTCCTTATAGAAAAAATTTTGAAGAAAGATAATATTTTTGATTCTGACGTCACCGGCACTTCTGATGATATTCTGAAGGAACGAAAATTTGTTGAAATTCAAAAAACTTATAGAGCTTTTTCTAATCTAATCAGCAACGTCTCCACAAAATTTCTTGTCTTTTGGACCTGTTTCAGCAAAGTTATGATCAAAAGTTTGGAGGTACACTCACCATTTTCCGCCACTGTACATTAGCTTATTCAGTAATCGGTTTCGGCCGCAGATCTTTTTCCAAAAAGGCGTCGGTCGCCGAAAATGAAATTTGAAAGGACACCAATTTTTTCTAATGCATGTTTGGGTCGTTAGTAACATTTCAATTACAAAAATTTTGAAAAAAAATTAGAAAAAAATTATTTTTTTTCGCGCTTCCAAAATACTGTGATACCTGATGGCATTTTGAGGTGACATGTGGCTGTGGACAGACAAAAAATGCTTGTATGTTCTTCAAACATTCAGTAGTAATACTGCCAAGTTTCAGGTCAATCTGTCAAGTTTAAGCATAGAAAATCGACCTAACAAAAAAGTGTCCTCACCAATGCTCACCACTGTAGAGTATGGCCCAATCTCAAAATCTAACCCATTTACCATATTTTCCCAAGAATAACATTCAACACTTGTCATCCATACTTCATATTTTTGATCTATCATCTTATCAAAGAAAATTTTCTTTTTATGTATTCTCGCTATTATTGTGAAATCCTTATTTTGATCTGAAGTGAAAGAGGGCGGCATGTGGAAAGAGTGGAAAGATCAAAGGGAAGAATTGCCGCGTTTCCGTTTAATGGGACATGTTGGACATCGATAGGGACAAGCAGAGGAACCAAAACACTGGTAGATCTGGGAAGCCTATGGTGCTGTTCAAGTACCGTAAAATCTTTATTATCATACCATATTAAAAACAAGAAACTAGACATTCTGAAAATGATTTTGAGCGGAGATATGAGCCCTTAAAATACTACATTTTAGTTTTGACATCAATTTTGAGGGCTCATATCTCAAGTTACGTCAACATTTCGCTATATATTACTGCGGACTTGAGTTTTTCAGGATCAATTTGATCTAGGATCGAAGTTTCAGAAAAAGTTCAACCCACGACTGCGCGTAATTTTTATCAAGAAAGTGTTCAAAAAATCAAACTAATCAGTGTGTCACATTATTCGAATATTTTGATTACATAAACAATATATGCACATACATTGATTTGCCAGTTGGAATGGACTGTGTATAAAAGAGGGACAGGAAAAGCGATAATTGAAAATGAAGTTACTTGTCGCTGTTCTATTCATAACTTTAATCACTGGATCCCTCAGCTGTTTACGAACAACAACAAGCCCATGCTCTTGTCCTGATCTTCCAAATTTTTTTTTCTGTGAGTTTGATCGTGAAACCTTTTTTTCATGTTATTAAATGAAAAATTTACAATCTTCAAGACAAATATATCAGTTTTCTTTTTCAGATCCCAAGACTCCGTTGTACACCAAAGGAGAAGGATGTATGGCCAATGTCACGTGCATCTCACAGACGCCGACGTATACAAGATTATTTTGGAACGAGACAGAGATACCGGAACCGATCGACAATAACGGTCCTGACTTTGTAAATATTTGATTGAATAGGAACATCAACAAAAAAAAAGTTTAGTTCGTGAGTACTGGCACACCGTGGGTACCGGTAAATTTGTACACGATGCATGGTTACGTGTGTGAGAATGGAGTGTGGTACGCTACAAAATATCCATATGGCATAAATTACGTGCTCGAGAAAGGTTATACGAAAGTGGAAGGCAATTTTGATGGTTTGAAGTCAAAGCTTATTGAAATTGTTTGGTTTGTTGGAAATGGAAAAGAAAAACCGACATTATTAATATTTTCAGTGCTTGGTCGTGAGGAGCAGCAATAACAATGAGAGTTAAATATTAATAATTTCATCTGTGACCTTGTTAAAGTCTAATAAAATGCATGTTTCGAATTGTTTGTGTTGCAATCGATCTAAACAGATGAGTTACCAAATAGCAAGTGACAGTGTTATGGACCAAATAGAGCTCCCCGTTTTCAATCTCAAAACCTTTTTCAAAGTGATATCACATAGTAACGATGTCAGTAGCAAGTGGTACACATGCACATTAGCTCATTCAGAAATCGGGTTCGGTCGCCGGACATTTTTCCAAATAGACGTCGGTCGCCGAAACAAATTTTTTCCAAAATTTTCCCTAAGTGGGTGAAGTCAACCAAAAAAACGCAATGACCGCATGGCTGCGATCGTTTGCCAAATTATTCCGCCTAATTTGGAGAAAACTAAGCGACAACCAGTGCAAAGCGGTTTTTGAGGGTGTTAGAGTCATTTTTGAGCAGTTTTGTTGTGATATTTGAAATCAGCGCAAAATTTCGCAGTGTGTATATTCACTGTTTTAACTAGAAATCGAAAATCAATATTTTTAACTGTTCAATATGCACAATAACTTTATTCGATACAACAAAGACAAAAAATCACTTTGGTCCATCTGCAATCATCTCCGCATCCGCGACAATACTTCCCTTCCGATCCGTGATATTCAAATAGTACCTGTACATGTACCGTGTCTTATTTCTCACCGCTGGCGACGGTGGGAACGTCATCAGAATCGTGTTGTATCCCTTTTGATCGGCCTTACAATTATGCTTGAATTCCACGACAGGCTGCCACATTGGCGCACGTCCCATGTCTTTCTCGTAGAATCCGGTTACCGTAATATGAGTGATTCCGATGTTCGACTCTCCGGACTGCTTCGCGATGGCTCCTTCGCGAATCGGGCGATCCGGGTCCTCATCGCGGATGTTGAAAGTGATATCGTAGGTGTACTGACGAGCGTGACCGCACATGAAGGAGATGTTGAAAGCGAAGGTGTCGTATTGAGCGGAAACGTGGCACGGGGCCAAGAGAAATATGAATAGGAAGAGGAGGAACATTCTGGAAGGTTTTGGTTCCAGAAAATGGGGAGGGGAAGTGAAGGGAAGAGCTTTTATGGAGGGGAGTTGATTCGATTAAAAATGGTGGTGGGAAATTTTTGCAAAATGGGCTTAGTTTATGACCAAAAAATGTTAAGACAAAGGCAAGCAAACGACAATTGAGTTTTGGAAAAGAAAAACGTTTATTTGGAAATGAAAATTTGTTTGAAAGGTCTAATGTTTAGCAAGAATTGTTAACATGGAATAAGACTTTCCATCAGTTGGCGTATGGAATCCAGTAGTCGATTCGGCTGAAAGTTGATATTTTTTGCTATGAAAAGCATTCTTCACCTTACTGCCAACTGTTAACTCGAATCTGAAGTATCTGTTGTTTCGAATCGGAATATTGATAATCGAGTGTAACTGAGTAGTTGGTATCAGTGAAGTTGTGACTATCCCAGATATAGTTGGTGTATCCCTTAAACGTGGTTCTTGACTAGGACAAAGATTTTTGGTTTTCTTACCCAAAGCCATTTGTACTCAAGAGTCAAAGTGTATGTGTCAGTGGATCCATGAAAAGTTAAACTCATATTCTGGAATGTGGACATTATTCCTGAAATATATTAGTGAACATGGTGACTTGTATGACAAATTTACCTGAATCTTGAACAGTGATAAAGATGAAATGCATACATGGAGGTGCAGACATAGATGGTAGAGTAACAGATCTATTTCCAGAGACAGCGACATTTGTCGAATACGTAATGTAGGGCGATTCATCCGAAAGATCAATAGCGCCGTCAACCTGAAAATGCTATCATGAAAAAAGATACATTGAAGAGTGCTCTAGTGTGTTCGTTTTACGCTTTTCAAAACAATCAAATTATGATTAGGAGAAGTTCCAAAAAATAAAACGTTTTTAAGCACAGAATTAATCAAAATTCTATAAATAAAAGAGAAACCATACAGAACCATCCCATTGACGCTCTGCAAATAATCCGAGTCCATTCGTTTTGGTTGCCAAATTATACATTGTCTGAGGATAGAGGCCTCCTGAACTGTTTGTTGGGATCAGAACATTGACAACAGAGTGACTCTGACGAATTCGCGCAACTAAGTTGTCAATGTCCAATTCATTTGGGTATCTCTTCAAACAAATGTGAATGACGGATCCACAAACAGGTACTTGAGTGTTATCCAGGAAGCTTTCAATAACTTTGAGTACATCACTTCCGGTATTTGAGCCAGAGTATCCTAGAGATGGATTAGGCCAGTGAGAATAGACCGAAGTGTTGAAAGAGCTGAAATTTGGTTTTTGAAGGCAAAACTATGGGACCAGATGCTATAAACAACTCACTCCCAATCAGAATGATATTCAATGCTATCTGCTGTCTGTTTCATGTCCATTCGGACGTTTGCATAGAATGCAAAATCTCCAAAATAGAAGTCCGCGTCGCTGAATGTTTCATTAAAATCTTCTGAATCGAAATCAGTTGAGTAAGCCAAGAAGTGAGTACGTGGAGAAGCTGGAGTGCAGTTTCCTGAAAAAAAAACAACATGAAAACCAGATTTTCAGCTAATAAAATCTGTAATAATAAAATCCAATCGACTCTGAAACAATAGTCTGAAAAGGTTTTATGATTAGGTGCTTCTGATAGTGTATTTTGAGGGGAAAGGGATGGTTGGGAACTGTCGATTTGGGGAAAGGGGAGAAGTGATAAGGAATAGTTGTGCGCGTGTCATTATATGTAATTCGTTATCAGGCTTCTACATGAGAACGTAAAGAAAGGCGGCGCTGGGAATCGATTGGATCTAGAGCAGTGTTAGAGAACATTTCATTGATACGGCTTTCTTGGGTTGAGAAGGAATACGGATGTTCACAAACCGAGTAATGCCATGGCGAAAGACCTCCTTTGACCAAAAGAATTGAAGAATCGGAGGTATCGTTATTATCGAACCCTGGCGGGTTAGGTCCGTTGAGACGGAAAGGAAACGGACATCGGAGAGGATACTGGAGGTATAGAACTGTTGATTCTTGTCTGAGGAAGCCCGCTTTTATGGTGGTTTTCCACATGTAAAATGGTTATCAGGGAGATTGTCCTGGTCAAGAGTTCGAAGCGTCACTTTCTTGTATATCTTCTTTTTTCTCAGATCAAGTTCACGTGATAATGAGTGTGTAAATTAATTGTATTTACTGAAAAGGCTCGTACATGGTTTAGGGAGAGATGACATCAAAAAAATATGGATTTTCCAGAAAATTTGAAAAAATTTCAGTGTGAAACATATTTTGGCTTGAAAATCAGATTCTCAGTCGTTTTAACGGAAAGAAAAAACTATTTTTCAAAATTTTCCCTAATAAATTTCTTTGAAACAGTAAGAGGAACCTTGTGCAGTCTTTTCAGGCAATTACGTACTGCCAATCTGGAGATAGTAAGCTATTGAGTATATTTTTCATATATTTTCATTAATAACTCTAGATTGGAAGTACGTAATTACCTGCTATAACTGTTTCAAAGAAATTTTTTGGAGAACATTTTGAAAAAATAGTTTTCTTTCAGAGAAAACGACTGAAAACCTGTTTTCAAGCCAAAATATGCTTCACGCTGAGATTTTTTCAAAATTTCTAGAAAACCCACATTTTTAAAATTTTATTTGTCCCAAAATTAGACGCAAGAGACTGTGTACAGTGAAATTTTTTCATTTTCAGTGAAAATTCAGATTTGAAAAAATTCCCTTGGCGAATGTTCCGTGCGTTATAAAGCAGATTTCAAACATTTTACTGCTTAAAAGATCGTTGAAAGTGAAATAATTCCCTTCATGGATCGACCTACTACTAATTCAAAAATTTTCACTGTTTTTAATAAATTTTGAAACCGTATTATTTTTGAACTTTTTGTTGGATTTCTCTTATATTTTTTCAATTAGAATAGTCTATTCTTCTTCTTCTCGAGCCTTCTTCTCCCTTCCCTCCTCCCCTCTCCACACTCTCTCCCTCCCTTTCTCTGCGTCTCTCCGCGCAGAGGGATCGATATTATGCACAACGCATTGCTGCTCTTCTTAGAAGAAGACAAGAAACACAACCACCTTTTACTCCAGATGTCTCCTCTCATTGTCTGCGTCTCTCTAGTTTCTCTTCTCTCTTCTCGAGAGAAAAGAGAGTCGCTTCGCTACATCTTCTTCCGATTACTTCTTCTTCTTCTTCTTTTTCTTCGCGGTTTTCGGGAATGGAACAATTTTAGTGGTGACCCCCCTTCCGGGGGGCACAAAATTGCTCCGTTTGTACACTTTTTTGGTAGAGAATACGTCATTTTTTTTCATAAATATTTTGTGGTACCGATTTTGAAGCTAAGAAATAGGGAAAACTATATATTTTCGTTGGATTTTTAGCATTTTTAATGGATTTTCCGATATTTCTTTCCATATCAGCCTGTCAACCTGAAATTTTCAGAGAAATTAGACATTTTTTCACTGTTTCAATGGAAAATTTTAGATAGTGGGAATCAATATTTTTGTTTACTACTGATTTTTTCTCATATGTTTCTTTTTTTCATGGTTTTAAATCAAAATTATTACTGTAGAATCTTTTGTTTCCCGATTGATACCCATATAACGGAAATTCGCTGCGTAGCCATGTTAAAATGATACTGCACGATTTTTAAAGCCGTTTGAGTCTGTAGGGATTTTCAAAAATTCCAATTTTTTCACTGTTCCATAAAATTTTCATTACAATCTTTTTGGTTTAACTTTGTTAGACATATTGCAATTTAGTATTCCGAGCCAAAAATTAAATTTTTCACTCAAAAATCTACTATTTCGAATCTAAATGAATTGAATTCTGTTTCACTGGAATCGGAGCCTTGGAAAAAATAAAAAATTTTGATTGCTCATCATAAAAATTAAATGTCTGCTAAACATTTTTTACCCTCAAATCTCTTGGCTTCATTCCAAAAACTACCTTTTTTTTGAAAAATTGAAAAATAATTCTGTTTCACCAAATTTCCAAAACCTATCTTCTCTCAAACTAACATTACTATCCTCCTCTCATGACTCCGCCCACATTATTCATTTTTTAATATATTTTTTTAATTTCAGAAAGTCTACAAAAATGCACCACCATAAGCAACATCGTCATCCTTGAAACAAAAAAACCAATAACATCTCTGAAAATCTGAAAAAAAGACAAAAAAATGGTGGAGATAATGAAAAAGTCATCGAAACAGGAGACAGTAAAGGTTAGTGGGAAATTTTTTCATCGAGAAATTCGATTTAATAATTTTTATTTTCATTAATATTATATTTTGGTCGATAGAAACTGTAGAATTTCGATGCTTATTGACTACTTTTGAAAAAAATTTTACCCTTTCAAAAAAATTTTGAATTTTCTGCTTGAATTTTTTGATTAGTTTCTACTTTTGAAGAATGTAGCATTTATTTTTTCACCTGGCAATTTCATTTTCAGGGGTGTAATTTTCAACCATTATTTCTTATTTTTGTGGGCTCAAAATTGTCATGTTTCATATTTTTATGGGCTCAAAAATGTCAGAATTTGATAAAATTGTTGAAAACAGTGTCAAAACGCGCTCCATAGAGAAAAACAACAAAAATTTTTGGACTCCTCGTGGACAAGTTGAGCCTCAATTGAATTGCCTAAAGAAAAACTCTACTCCAGCTCAAAAAATGGGGGCGGAGTCCATTTTTTTCTATTTTTTTGGAATAAATTATCATGAGAAATAATGTAGTGTTTTTGAAATAAAAATTGAGGAAAAAAAAATTAATTTTCAGGTCATCGTCCGATGTCGACCATTATCCAGTCAGGAGCTCGCCAATGGGCATTCAAAGTGAGTTTTTTGTTTCAATTTTAGACCCTTGATTAACCATATACAATTGAAACTTTCAGGACAACTGAAATTTTTGAAAAAATTTTGAAACTGAAAAAAAATTTTTTGGAATAAAAAACGTTTCGGCTTCATTCAAATCTAATAACGAAATAATCAAAGCTTTATTCGCTATTGTGATTAAGTAATTGTCCAATATCATTCTACTATGTGCTACGCAGCGAATTGCAGTATTAATATTTCAATACTGTTACTGTTCTACAGTATCCCTAGTAAGCCTAAGCCTAAGCCTAAGCCTCTAAGCCTAAGCCTCTAAGCCTGAGCCTCTAAGCCTAAGCCTCTAAGCCTAAGCCTAAGCCTAAGCCTAAGCCTAAGCCTAAGCCTCTAAGCCTAAGCCTCTAAGCCTAAGCCTCTGAGCCTAAGCCTCTAAGCCTAAGCCTCTAAGCCTAAGCCTCTAAGCCTCTAAGAATCTAAGCCTAAGCCTCTAAGCCTCTAAGCCTCTAAGCCTAAGCCTCTAAGCCTAAGCCTCTAAGCCTCTAAGAATCTAAGCCTAAGCCTCTAAGCCTCTAAGCCTCTAAGCCTAAGCCTCTAAGCCTAAGCCTCTAAGCCTAAGCCTCTAAGCCTAAGCCTCTAAGCCTAAGCCTCTAAGCCTAAGCCTCTAAGCCTAAGCCTCTAAGCCTAAGCCTCTAAGCCTAAGCCTCTAAGCCTAAGCCTCTAAGCCTAAGCCTCTAAGCCTAAGCCTCTAAGCCTAAGCCTCTAAGCCTAAGCCTCTGAGCCTAAGCCTCTAAGCCTAAGCCTCTAAGCCTAAGCCTCTAAGCCTCTAAGAATCTAAGCCTAAGCCTCTAAGCCTCTAAGCCTCTAAGCCTAAGCCTCTAAGCCTGAGCCTCTAAGCCTAAGCCTCTAAGCCTAAGCCTCTAAGCCTGAGCCTCTAAGCCTAAGCCTCTAAGCCTAAGCCTCTAAGCCTAAGCCTCTAAGCCTAAGCCTCTAAGCCTAAGCCTCTAAGCCTAAGCCTCTAAGCCTAAGCCTCTAAGCCTAAGCCTCTAAGCCTAAGCCTCTAAGCCTAAGCCTCTAAGCCTAAGCCTCTAAGCCTAAGCCTCTAAGCCTAAGCCTCTAAGCCTAAGCCTCTAAGCCTAAGCCTCTAAGCCTAAGCCTCTAGGCCTAAGCCTCTAAGCCTAAGCCTCTAGGCCTGAGCCTCTAAGCCTAAGCCTCTAAGCCTAAGCCTCTGAGCCTTTCTTCATAAAATATATATTCCAGAATCGTCCATATGCGTCCACAGCGTGGTCAAATCGAACTGAAAAATCCAAAAGAGCAGGATGAGCCGACGAAGGATTTCACTTTTGACGCGATTTATGACGAAAAGTAAGTATTTTTTTTAAATTTTTATGATGAGCAATAATCTTGTTTCACTTTTTAAAAGTTACAGTACTCCCAGAGTTCCCTTGTATCCTATGAAACTCCTAAAAAACAATAAAATCCGTGTACTCCTCGTGGATAAAACCTTCCGAATTTTTAGCTCCACCCAATCCGACCTCTACGAAGAAACCTTCCGGGATCTAGTCGATTCCGTTCTAAACGGCTACAATGCCACCATTTTTGCATACGGTCAGACAGGAACCGGAAAAACGCATACGATGGAGGGCAAATCGCACGATCCCGAGCAACGGGGCGTCATTTACAAGTGCATCGATCACATCTTCGAGCACATGGCCGCGTCGCACAATCAAGAGTATCTAGTGAGGGCGAGCTATTTGGAAATTTATCAGGTAGGTTGGGGCTTTAAAATAGAGAGAATTTGGAAAAATGAGCCTGAATTTATGTTTCTAGGTGAATTTTGAGCCGAGTTACGGAGTTAGAGGCTTAGGCTTAGAGGCTTAGGCTTAGAGGCTTAGGCTTAGAGGCTTAGGCTTAGAGGCTTAGGCTTAGAGGCTTAGGCTTAGAGGCTTAGGCTTAGAGGCTTAGGCTTAGAGGCTTAGGCTTAGAGGCTTAGGCTTAGAGGCTTAGGCTTAGAGGCTTAGGCTTAGAGGCTTAGGCTTAGAGGCTTAGGCTTAGAGGCTTAGGCTTAGAGGCTTAGGCTTAGAGGCTTAGGCTTAGAGGCTTAGGCTTAGAGGCTTAGGCTTAGAGGCTTAGGCTTAGAGGCTTAGGCTTAGAGGCTTAGGCTTAGAGGCTTAGGCTTAGAGGCTTAGGCTTAGAGCAGAGATGAGCGGAATTCCGCCTTCCGCCTTCCGCCTTCCGCCTTCCGCCCATTTTTCCTCTTCCGCCTTCCGCCTTCCGCCTTCCGCCAAAATTTTCTCACTTCCGCCTTCCGCCTTCCGCCTTCCGCCAAAAATCGGAAAAATTAGGCGGAAGGCGGAATTTCAAATTTTTTTTCAAACTTGCTAAAAACAGTGATTTTTCGGTTATTTCATGCTTGAAACCCTGAAATTAAGCGAAACAGCAGCAAAAACGTCTCTTTTATGCAGGAAACTCCGAGTAAAAGTAGGCGAAATTCCGCCTTCCGCCTTCCACTTTCCGTCTTCCGCCCATTTTTTCTATTCCGCCTTCCGCCTTCCGCCTTCCGCCAAAATTTTCCCTCTTCCGCCTTCCGCCTTCCGCCTTCCGCCATTTCAAAAATGCTCTTCCGCTCATCTCTGGCTTAGAGGCTTAGGCTTAGAGGCTTAGGCTTAGAGGCTTAGGCTTAGAGGCTTAGGCTTAGAGGCTTAGGCTTAGAGGCTTAGGCTTAGAGGCTTAGGCTTAGAGGCTCAGGCTTAGAGGCTTAGGCTTAGAGGCTTAGGCTTAGAGGCTTAGGCTTAGAGGCTTAGGCTTAGAGGCTTAGGCTTAGAGGCTTAGGCTTAGAGGCTTAGGCTTAGAGGCTTAGGCTTAGAGGCTTAGGCTTAGAGGCTTAGGCTTAGAGGCTTAGGCTTAGAGGCTTAGGCTTAGAGGCTTAGGCTTAGAGGCTTAGGCTTAGAGGCTTAGGCTTAGAGGCTTAGGCTTAGAGGCTTAGGCTTAGAGGCTTAGGCTTAGAGGCTTAGGCTTAGAGGCTTAGGCTTAGAGGCTTAGGCTTAGAGGCTTAGGCTTAGAGGCTTAGGCTTAGAGGCTTAGGCTTAGAGGCTCAGGCTTAGAGGCTTAGGCTTAGAGGCTTAGGCTTAGAGGCTTAGGCTTAGAGGCTTAGGCTTAGAGGCTTAGGCTTAGAGGCTTAGGCTTAGAGGCTTAGGCTTAGAGGCTTAGGCTTAGAGGCTTAGGCTTAGAGGCTTAGGCTTAGAGGCTTAGGCTCAGAGGCTTGAAATGGCTCATTTTTTCCCAAGTTTTTTGTATTTTTTGTACAATCCAATAATTTGGTGTTTAGGAAGAACTCCGCGACCTTCTTGAAGCGGAATCATCGAAAAAGTTGGAAATCAAGGAGCGACCCGATGGAGGTGTGTATGTGAAGGAGTTGACGGTATGGATTACTGTAGTTTTTCTCTAAAAATTGAAGGTTTCCAGTCAAAATTAACACGATCCGTGGCGGAGATTCAGGAAGTTATGGTTCGGGGGAATGCACATCGATCTGTTGGGTAAGGAGGATTTTTCGGAGTTTTGAAAACTTCGAAAAAAATTTCGGTTTCAAAATTATTTGCAAATTTGGAGGCGTTAGGTAGACTTTGGTTTTTCTAAAGATTTTGGTTTTTCAAAAGATTTTGGTTTTTCAAAGTTTTCAACGAAATTAACGCAGAAAAATGGCCCCAGGAGCCCTAAAGGCCTAAGCCTCTAAGCCTAAGCCTCTAAGCCTAAGCCTCTAAGCCTAAGCCTCTAAGCCTAAGCCTCTAAGCCTAAGCCTCTGAGCCTAAGCCTCTGAGCCTAAGCCTCTAAGCCTAAGCTTCTAAGGCTAAGCCTCTAAGCCTAACTCTAATTTTCAGCCGCACCAACATGAACGAACACTCTTCTCGCTCGCACGCCATCTTCATCATCACCGTCGAGTGCTCCAGAATCGGCGCCGACGGCGAGAGCCATATTACAGTAGGACGTTTGAATCTCGTCGATCTCGCCGGCTCGGAACGTCAATCCAAGACAGGGGCCACCGGAGAGCGCTTCAAAGAGGCCACCAAGATCAATCTATCCCTGTCGGCCCTGGGAAATGTTATCAGCGCTCTGGTGGACTCAAAGTCCGCACATATACCGTATCGCGACTCAAAGTTGACTCGATTGTTACAAGATTCCCTGGGCGGGAATTCAAAAACCGTAATGGTGGCCTGTATAGGCCCGGCCTCGTATAACTTTGAGGAGACTCTGGGGACCTTGAGATATGCGAATCGCGCCAAGAATATCAAGAATCAACCCAAGATCAATGAGGATCCAAAGGACGCTTTGTTAAGAGAGTTCCAGGAGGAGATAGAGATGCTCAAAGAGCAGCTAAAGCAGAGGAAAACGAGGTCGAGGGGTGCTGGAGACTTTTATGCTCAAGTAAGATTTTTTTATTTTCTCAAATTTGAGTATTTACAAAAACAACAATATTTTTGCACAAAAATCGTTGAAAATCGATTTTTATTTCAATGAATGTAGATTTTTTCGCTGATTCGAACGCACCTAATATCGCTGCTCAAAACGCATTTGGAAGCGAGTTATGAGCGTTTGAAGTTTCAGTAAGAAAGACGCAGACACTGTCTCGTTTCTCTGCGTCTCTTCGAGCGTCTGCTTTCTCTGCGTCTCTCTTACCAAAACTTCAAACGCTCATAACTCGTTTCAAAATGAGCCGTTTTAGTTGGTTTTTTCGCTAAATTAAGGAGAAATTGCAGATCTCCAAAAAAAAACCCCCACGTAAAACAGGAACTGTCGTAAGGTTTGACGCATAGTACGCAGAAATGCACAAAACTCACGTTAAACTGTACAGTTTCACCTCTTTTTAAACCACTATGTTCATAAATCTACATTTGTTAACAAAAATTTCTTTTATGCATCTAATAACGTGTTATTTCTTCTTCAAAATTGTCCAAAAACGAGTCAAAATGGACCACATTGAAGCGAGTTATGAGCGTTTAAAGTTTCCGTCAGAGACGCAGACATTGTCTCGTTTCTCTGCGTCTCTTCAGCGGCACTCTCGCTGTCGTAGAGACGCAGAGAAACGAGACAGTGTCTGCGTCTCTCACAAAAACTTCAAACGCTCGTAACTCGCTTCAAAATGAGTTTTGAGTAGCGATATTGGGTGCGTTCGAATCAGCGAAAAATTCTACATTCATTGAAATAGGTTAGAATAATTGATGTTCAACGATTTTTGTGCAAAAATATTGTAATTTTCGTGAATGCTGAAACTGGGACATTCTTTTGTGAAAAATAGTTACTGTAATCCTACTTCAGGAGCGAGCAAGATTGGAGGATGATTTGGAGGCGATTCAAAAGGATGACTCGTTGATAAAACAGGAAAAGGATCGGCTGATAATGGAGATTCAAGAGAAGCACAATCTCCTGGAGAAGGAGAGATTGGAGCAAGCGAGAGTCGCAGAGAGGATAGCTAATATTCAATCAAGGCTCATAGTTGGGTCTGAGGAAGATGGGCGGCTCGAGACGAGGACTAAAGAGCAACATGCTCAATTGGAAAACAAAAGGAAGGAGCTCGCGGAGCAGAAACGGAGGGAGAGGGAGATGGTAGAAGCTTTGGAACGTCAAGAAGAGGATACTGTAGATTTGAAGCAAACGTTTTCGGATTTGAGGCAAGAGGTTGAGGCGAAGACGAAGAAGATGAAGAAATTGATGATCAAGTTGAGACAGGTGAGGTTTTTTTGTACTGCTCGTGGACAAAGGGAGGGGGGGGGGGGCAAGGTAGTTTTAGTTTTATTAAAATAGTTAGAGAGAGAGAGAGCCTATTCGAAATTACGGTAGTTTTGCAAGATGTAATTTTTTGATTCCTCTGAAACTGTAATTTGTATATTGAAACTGTTATATTGGAAAAATTACAAATTTGGGCTCAGAAACAGAATTTTTTTTGGAAAATTGGGCAGTTTTTGAGGACGTTTCGCAACCGCTTTGCTCAAAAACATAGATTTTAGCTCAAAACATAGCTCAAAAATATGAAAGTTTAGCTGAAAACGAGCAAATTAGAGTCCACAATTAAGATTCTTAGATTCTTAGATTCTTAGATTCTTAGATTCTTAGATTCTTAGATTCTTAGATTCTTAGATTCTTAGATTCTTAGATTCTTAGATTCTTAGATTCTTAGATTCTTAGATTCTTAGATTCTTAGATTCTTAGATTCTTAGATTCTTAGATTCTTAGATTCTTAGATTCTTAGATTCTTAGATTCTTAGATTCTTAGATTCTTAGATTCTTAGATTCTTAGATTCTTAGATTCTTAGATTCTTAGATTCTTAGATTCTTAGATTCTTAGATTCTTAGATTCTTAGATTCTTAGATTCTTAGATTCTTAGATTCTTAGATTCTTAGATTCTTAGATTCTTAGATTCTTAGATTCTTAGATTCTTAGATTCTTAGATTCTTAGATTCTTAGATTCTTAGATTCTTAGATTCTTAGATTCTTAGATTCTTAGATTCTTAGATTCTTAGATTCTTAGATTCTTAGATTCTTAGATTCTTAGATTCTTAGATTCTTAGATTCTTAGATTCTTAGATTCTTAGATTCTTAGATTCTTAGATTCTTAGATTCTTAGATTCTTAGATTCTTAGATTCTTAGATTCTTAGATTCTTAGATTCTTAGATTCTTAGATTCTTAGATTCTTAGATTCTTAGATTCTTAGATTCTTAGATTCTTAGATTCTTAGATTCTTAGATTCTTAGATTCTTAGATTCTTAGATTCTTAGATTCTTAGATTCTTAGATTCTTAGATTCTTAGATTCTTAGATTCTTAGATTCTTAGATTCTTAGATTCTTAGATTCTTAGATTCTTAGATTCTTAGATTCTTAGATTCTTAGATTCTTAGATTCTTAGATTCTTAGATTCTTAGATTCTTAGATTCTTAGATTCTTAGATTCTTAGATTCTTAGATTCTTAGATTCTTAGATTCTTAGATTCTTAGATTCTTAGATTCTTAGATTCTTAGATTCTTAGATTCTTAGATTCTTAGATTCTTAGATTCTTAGATTCTTAGATTCTTAGATTCTTAGATTCTTAGATTCTTAGATTCTTAGATTCTTAGATTCTTAGATTCTTAGATTCTTAGATTCTTAGATTCTTAGATTCTTAGATTCTTAGATTCTTAGATTCTTAGATTCTTAGATTCTTAGATTCTTAGATTCTTAGATTCTTAGATTCTTAGATTCTTAGATTCTTAGATTCTTAGATTCTTAGATTCTTAGATTCTTAGATTCTTAGATTCTTAGATTCTTAGATTCTTAGATTCTTAGATTCTTAGATTCTTAGATTCTTAGATTCTTAGATTCTTAGATTCTTAGATTCTTAGATTCTTAGATTCTTAGATTCTTAGATTCTTAGATTCTTAGATTCTTAGATTCTTAGATTCTTAGATTCTTAGATTCTTAGATTCTTAGATTCTTAGATTCTTAGATTCTTAGATTCTTAGATTCTTAGATTCTTAGATTCTTAGATTCTTAGATTCTTAGATTCTTAGATTCTTAGATTCTTAGATTCTTAGATTCTTAGATTCTTAGATTCTTAGATTCTTAGATTCTTAGATTCTTAGATTCTTAGATTCTTAGATTCTTAGATTCTTAGATTCTTAGATTCTTAGATTCTTAGATTCTTAGATTCTTAGATTCTTAGATTCTTAGATTCTTAGATTCCTAGATTCTTAGATTCTTAGATTCGTAGATTCGTAGATTCGTAGATTCCTAGATTCTTAGATTCGTAGATTCGTAGATTCGTAGATTCCTAGATTCTTAGATTCGTAGATTCGTAGATTCGTAGATTCGTAGATTCTTAGATTCTTAGATTCGTAGATTCGTAGATTCTTAGATTCTTAGATTCTTAGATTCTTAGATTCGTAGATTCGTAGATTCGTAGATTCTTAGATTCTTAGATTCTATCATTTTGTTAAAACTTTTTCAGTTTCAAGTGGAACTAAATAATTTCTGACCTCAAAATTTTTCTAATATGTCTTTTGGATGGATCAGAAGTTATTGTCACTGGAGCGCAATTACATCATCTTTTTTTCAGACCAAAAACGAGATTCGCGATTTGTCTCAAGCTCAAGCGGAAGATCGACAAAATTTGGATGAGACTATCTCAGAAATACACAAGGAATTGAAATTGAAGTGAGTTTTTTTGGAATTTGAATTTCCCGCCATTTTCATTCTCGTAATTGCCTTGAATTACGCATTTAAATGATACAACACTTTTCTTTTTCTTCTTCTTTTTCTTCTCAGAAATTCCTTTGTAATATGATACTCGATTTTCCCAACGTATTCTGTTTCTTTTTCTTCTTCTTCTTCAAAATTCCGCCCGATTTTTCTAGAAGAAACTAACATTTTCTGTATTTTTATAAATAACTGTTTCAAAATAAGATTTTTCTAGAGAAAACACTTTTGAAAATCAGTCCAATTTGAGTTTTGCAATCGAGCAATTCCGATTTTTGAAAAATAACCGTATCATTTTTTTTCAAACAGAAAATTTTAGAAAAAAGTTTTGATACATCAAAAAATCCTTGCGATCTGAAATTTGGCTCCCTGATATTTCGAAAGTGTGAAATTTCGAAAGTGTGGCATTTCAAAAGCAAAATTGTATTGCTACTGGGCCGTTTAATTAAGCATCCTTTTAAACAGGCAAAAGTGTTGAAATTTTTGCTTTCGAAACGTCGCACTTTCGAAATGTCGCGGAGCCAAATTTTTTGTCAATTACTTCAATGTAAATATAATATACCAAGGGCTAGTAGAAATTTAGTTTTATGGTACATAACGATTCAAAAAATTTTGAAACTGTACATATTTGTATTGATTTTCAGTTGAAATAGGATAACTTTGAGGTTCTCAAAAAGTGGTTTTCAGACATCCCATTTTTTTGAAATTTTGTGAGTGTATAGAGCAACTCAAAAGCTATGTTTTTTTAGTTGACAACTTTTTTATAGGACCACAATCCAGTCAGTTAGGCCCTTTTGAAAGCCACCCCCTCGAAATTCGTCGTATTTTGGAGCCCTTTGGCTTCCAAGCCTCCTAACTAACCAGATTGTGGTCCTATCAAAAAGTTGTCAACTACAAAAACATAGCTTTTGAGTTGCTCTATACACTCACAAAATTTGAGAAACATCCGACATTTGGAAACCACTTTTTCAGACCCTCAAAACTGACCTATTTACACGGAAAAATCCTTTTTTTTCAGTACTGTAGCTGAAATCCAATTTCCAGACTCCTAATCGTTCAAAACTTCATTCCGCCCGACGTTAGTGACCGTATCAAAGATCGTGCCGAGTGGGATGAGAATGAGTTTCGATGGAATGTAACCGCTTTCCCATCAACGTCGTCGACACCAGTGAATAACGGACCAACAGCTAATGGTACGGTAGATTTGTTCACGAGGAGTACAGAAGTTTGAGCAATTCTGGTTTAATTTGGTGGGAAACTGTTTTACTGGACATCTGGGAACACATTTAGAGACTTTTAGGAAAAAAAATTCAGAAAAAAATTTTCTCAAAAAAAAAAATTTTTTCAAAATTTTTTTTTTCAAAAAACTATTATTTTTTTACAGTAATCGAAGTGAACGAAGACGGTATCCTTACTCGATCCTCTGGTGCGGATAGTGGTGTCTCTGTGAGTGGCGGAAACGGAACGCCAGCCACAACGTCGTTGGATAAAAGATTGGTGAGGGGTCTTTTTTTTGGTTTTCTGTTTTTTTATGCATGAAAAAAAAAGAAAAAAACAGATTTCTGATCCTTTAGGGAAAGGGGAAAGAGTCATGTGAGATTCGGGGCCCCATTTTCTGTTTTTTGTTGAGATTTTGGGGTCCCTTTTTAAATAGGACACTGGATAGAGAAGGTTTTCTTTCAAGTTTTTGGAAAAAGAACTTTCTAAATCAAATTTTTTTAAAATTTCAGTTGTCCAATTTTAAATTTTTTGCTGTTTCAAGGCGAATTCTTTTTTTCAATGGTTGAGATGAAATGCTAATTTTGATTTTTTTTTACTTGTAAATTTCCAGGAAATTTTTTGATTCTGAAGGTATAGAATAATCAAAATTTCAAAAAGTTCCACCGTTTCAAACTTTTAAGCTGAAAATTTCGGATTCATGTTTTAAAATTTCCGGGATTCTTTTAAATTTCAAAGAATCTGAAAAACCGCATTTTAAATATTTAAACCCAAAATGCAATACCCCTAGAAACCAGAATGTAAGATACAATCAAATTTTCGAGACCTTTTCTGTTTCAAATTTCAAATTTGAACCACGAAAAGTTGAGATTTTTGATTTCCTCGCCAGTTGAAGTTTGTGACCGTAATTTTCTATGTAAAAATGTAAAAAAATCCCATATCGTATTTTTTCTTTTGTTTTGAGAATATGTAATTTTGAATCTAGTTGAATCAATAATACAAAAAAATAATAATTAGAAATTAAAAGCGGGAAAACGATATGCATCGTATCGAAATTTTAAAAAAATTCTGTTTCAAGTCATCGATTTGAAACTGTGAAATTAGTACAAGTTATTAGATTGCCAAAAATTTCATCAGACATGTAATATCTCAAAAACCATCATAGCTATCAAAAAGTGGTCAACTACAAAGTTGCTCAGCGTAAAATTTTACACGTTTCTGTAATTGAGAACTTTTTCCTAGCTCAAACGGTTCGCGAGATAAAAGCGGTCAAACTTTGGCGCGATATATCCTTTGGAGAGAGCGTGGGAAAGGGGGAGATGCAGAGACTCTCGTTGTCTGCGTCTCTCGCCTTGAAACTTTGAAACCTCATAACTCGCTTTAAAATTGTCGTAGAGAGTTGGTTTTGATGCATTTTTGAGAGGATTTTTAGTAGATTTTGATGGAATGCTAAAAAAATGAATGCTAATACTGCAAAAACCCATGAAATACTAGTGGTTCAGTCTAACTAAAAAAGAAGGAAAGTTTTTGAAACAGAAATTGTATTATACATTGGCATTCTTATAAGCCTTCCATTGCAATCCCTTGATCAATACTATATAATTTTTGATTCTTATTCTGAAACAGTAAACTTTTTCAGGTAGCAACACCCGGCTGCCGTCGACCAATGTCCATGTGTGAACGAGTGTTGGTGGAGAGGGCCCGTGAGCAGTTTAGTAATCAGAGACGACCTCCGATATCGGGTAGGTGGATTTAGGGCTCCCCGACGTTTCGCCACCGGTCATTTCGCAACCGCGACATTTCGCAACTGACGTCGATTTCGCAACTACGACATTTCGCAACCAGTCATTTCGCAACTAAGACGTTTCGCAACCGCGACGTTTCGCAACCGGTCATCTCGCAACCGGTCATCTCGCAACCAGTCATTTCGCAACCAGTCATTTCGCAACTGGTTAAATATTGCAGCAGTTTGGGCCATCAATGTCGGGGAGCCGGATTTAGAAAGAGTTATTATGGAAAAATTGCATTGAATGGTTTTCAAAATTAGTTGAAATTGCAGAAAATTTGGAACAGAAAAAAAACTTCGAAAAAAACCTCTGTTTCTCAAAAAGTTTGTTTGATATTGAAAAATTGTAGATTTTAATAGCGCAGACCAATTCATATTTCTGGCTCCAAAAACTAAACTTTTATGTTTTTTGAGCCAAAAAACATAATTTTTGTGATTTTTTAGTTTAAAACCTTCATTATCTGTTTTTTTCAATTAAAAACGTCTAAAAAATGCCTAAAAATGAGCGAAAATTGTCCAAATTCAAATTTGCGGATCACGTCTCAATTTTTGGTTGAGAATCTCATTCTGGGGTTTAAAATACAATTTATTAATAATTTTTAGTCAAAAATCGCCAATTTTCAAAGTTTTTCAGGCTGAAAACACTGAAAAATAACTAAAAATGAGCCAAAAATCAACTATTTTGACCAAAAATAAGATAACATACATCTTAAAAAGATAGAATCATTGAATGGTTTCCGATCTAGTTGAAGTTGTAGTAAATTTGGAACAGAAAAAAATTTCGAAAAAAAACTGCTGTTTCTCAAAAAATTTGTTTGATATTGAAAAATTGGAGATTTTGATTGTGCATTTGATTTTGATGGCCATTTTGATTGTGCGTTTTCGGGCTCAAAGGACACAATTTTACGAGATTTTTGGTCTTTAAATCCACAAAAAACGTTTTTTTTCGCTCAGACAGATATATACTCTTGTAACAATAATAATATATTTGACCTTCCTTGATTCCTCCCTTTTTCTCTTATCTTTTGTCTTCCTCTTTCTTCATCAGTTTTCCTCCGGAAAACTGGATGTTTCTTTTCTTTTCTTTTTCCCGGCTGTCACTATCTATTTATCTATGCAGTATAGAAAAAGGGGGGCTCTTTTCTTCGTCTCTTTTTCTTTTCCCTCTCTCACTCTCTCATCATTTGTATGTACTCAGGGCCTCGAGGGCAATTGTCACTTTTTTTTACAACACATAGATAAATAGACACCATTTTTTCCAATTTTTAGGCCAAAATATAACCTGAAAAAATTACAGTACTCATTTAACTTTTCTCAGGCACCAGCTCATACGTGGAGGCTCAAATCCCCGAGGAAACTATTCGATTTTGCGGTGAAAACGTGGTGGTTTTCAACGCGCTGGAACGGTATGTACCGGATGTGACCGACGCGGATCCGGCGACTTTTTCCACGATGGTAAGGTTTTTTGGAATTCTTAAAATTGGTAGAATATAATTCGATTAATGAGAAATTTAGATGAAAAATATACATAATTGATTTGAAACAGAAAAAAATGACAAAAAATCCAAAACTTTGTCCACTTTTTGTTATGAAAACTAAGTTTTGAGACAATAAAATTTTTCAAATACTATAATTTTAGTATAGCTATCAAAGAGTACAAACAATTTTCTTAAAAATGCATCAAAAACCAACATTCTGCAGCGATTTTGAAGCGAGTTATGCTCCTTTAAAGTTTCAAGGCGAGAGATGCAGACACTCTTGTTTCTCTGCGTCTCTAAATCTTTCATCGCATGACTTTAAAGGCGCATAATTCAAAAATACAAAAAATTTGCTCAAAAACGCACCGAAAACCAACTCTCCACGACAATTTTGAAGCGAGTTATGCTCCTTTAAAGTTTTAAGGCGAGAGACGCAGACAACGAGAGTCTCTGCGTCTCCCCCTTTCCCACGCTCTCCCCAAAGGGTAGCGCGCAGCAAACTTGAAACGTTTATATCTCCCGAACCGTTAGAGCTATCAAAAAGTGGTCAACTGCAAAAATGTGTAAAATTTTATGCTGAGCAATTTTGTAGTTGACAACTTTTTGATAGCTCTGATGGTTTTTGAGATATACAATCTGAATTTTTCGTTTTCGGAATACTGAGTTTTAGTTCGATTTTAATATGATTTCGAGCTGAAACAGTGGATTTTTTGCTTTAAAAATGTCTCTAGGTACTTGATCAAAGTCCAAATCCCCGCACTCTCACATCATTTTTTTCCCCGGAAAAAAGTTTATTATAAATATCTGAAAACCAAGGATTACATGTGCACATGCACACATGATTAGTGTCGTTTTATAATCCCTCATCTCATTTTTTTGCTTTAGTTTCTTTCTCTGCGGCTTTCTAAATTTCTAGAAAGAGCAACTTTCATTTCCGAATATTTCCGATTTTCAGAAAATGCACTTCTGCGTTTTTCAAAATGTTCTTTGAATTTTTTGAAACAGTAAACTTCAATCGCTTATATCTCAAAAACCATTAGAGTTATCAAAAAGTTGTCAACTGCAAACTTGCTCATCGTAAAATTTTACACATTTTTGTAGTTGAGCACTTTTTGATAGCTCTTACGGTTCGCGAGATACAAGCGGTCAAACTTTGGCGCTCGCTATCCTTTGGAGAGACAGTCTGCGTCTCTCGCCTGGAAACTTTGAAGTATCATAACTCGCTTCAAAATTGTCGTAGAATGTTGGTTTTGATGGATATTTGGGAAAATTTTTTGTATTTTAAGCTATGCGCCTTTAAATTTATGAGACAAGAGAGGAGAGACGCAGAGAAGGGAGAGTGTCTGCGTCTCTCTCACGCTCTCCCTCTCTCTTATTGTCTGCAAAAACGGTTCCTAGGCTAATTTTTGATGCTGAAATCTATTTTCATGTTTATTTTTATCAATTTTCAATGCCAACTCCTAATTTTTATTGATTTTTTTCAGTCAGAACGACGTCCATCAATCGAGAATCTGACGATCGACGCGTCGAAGGTGCTCGTTCCCATTCTGAACCACCAGGGAATGGGACATCAGTCGACAATGTCATTGAAGTGAGTTTAAAATTATTTGGCGGGAATTCAAATTTTGAAATTTTGAAAATCCAAAAAAGAAGTTTTCATGAAATTTTTTTTCAAAATTTTTTTTCCAGAAATTCAAAAAACGGCTCAGCCCGCAACGACACGCAACACATGCCGCCAAACAACGGCACTTCATCGATGAGAAGAAGTCATCATTATTAGGAGAAGAAAACGAAGAAGAAGTAGAAATGGAGAATATGAATATGAGTGGAATAGAATATGTTGATTATCTTATTAGTGTGAGTTTGGGGACGAAATTTGGGGCGAAAAATGGGAAAATTGAGAAAATTTGGGTACGATACAAAAAGTGCGATCGAAAAACCTATAAAATAAGTCGAAAAAAATTTGCGAAAAATTTTTTTTGAAAAAATTTCGACAAAAATTTTTCTAAACATTCGCTATTTTTATACTTCCTCTGTCTAAATTAGCTGAAAAAGCTGGAAATTTCATTTTTGGACTTCAAAAACGCACTCACCAAGCACTTGAAAAACGAAATAATAACCCAAAAAATTTTACGAAAAAAAATTTTTTTTTTTTTCGAAAATTTTTTTCCGAAAAATTTGAATTTTTTCACTTTTTCCGGTAAAATTTTGCTTAAAATTCTAAAAATTATCCTCTCCCACTTTCAAACCCTACTCCAAGACCTTAAAAAAAGAGAAATAGCATCGAAAATTTTGTAAAAAAAATTTTCTTTGAATTTTTTTCTAAAATTTTTTATAAAAATTTTCTATTTTTCCAATTTTCTGTGTCGAATTTAACTTCAAAATTTCAAAAATTCTATTCCAAACCTTCAAATATTTCAGAAAACCGAAGAAATGACGAGAAAATTGAACGAATCCTCATCCACCGAAGATTCTGAGGGTATTTGTGCAGACATTGGGGGCGGTGCTTCAACACCGTCCACCTACCGTAATCCATCCACGTCTTCGGGACGTGGGTCGATGACGTCATCATCGATCAATATTGATCGAATGTTTCTATCGACTATGTGCACCCCGAGAAGACCACCTTCCAGGATTCCAGCACTGATGACGAAGAGTTTGCATTCGCCGAGGTACGTTTGGGAAATTGCTCATCATAAAATTGCTCAGTTAATTAATTAGAATTAATTTCCATTATTTTGGTGCAAAAACCATCAAAATTGGACTATTAGAACTAAACTTGTGGCTCTACCAACATTTGGAAGAAACTTTACCTTAAAATTGTTATAACTCAAAAACCATCAAAGCGATCAAAAAGTTGTCAACTACAAAATTGCTCAACGTAAAATTTTACACATTTTTGCAGTTGACCACTTTTTGATAGCTTTAACAGTTCGCGAGATACAGACAATCAAACTTTTGCGCGCGCTATCCTTTGGTGAGAGCGTGGGAAAGGGGGAGACGCAGAGACTCTCGTTGTCTGCGTCTCTCGTCTTGTAACTTTGAAGCGCCACAACTCGTTTCAAAATCATCGTAGAGAGTTGGTTTTTGGTGCGTTATCAAAGACAGAGTGACAAAAATTATCAAAGACAGAGTGACAAAAAATTTTTGGTTTCTCTGATTTGAAAAATTTGAAACAGTAAATTTAGGGTGAAAATTCTGGACTTTTTTTCCGTTTCAAGTAAAGTATAACATCCTGAGTGCTTGGATAAGACATTTTTTCATAACAATTTTTAATTCCAGATCCCATTCGACCCCCAACCATCAAACCAATGGATCTTGTGAACAACTGTGTTATTCAACGTACGATGGATTCCATATTGAACTGAGAAGAAAAGAAACCGAGATGTTATTGAGTCGAAGTCAAGAGAGAAGACAGATGAGAGCGAGTAGTTATGATCCAAGGTAACAATTTGAAAAGTGGCGCATATCTCAAAAAGGGGCGGAGCTAGTAAAAAAGTTTCAACTAAGAAATTGCTCAGCGTAAAATTTTACACATTTTTGTAGTTGAAAGTTTTTTGCTAGCTCCGCCCACTTTTGACAAGGGGCTTCCTCGAACTCTTGAGTTGAACTTTTTCTGAAACTTCGTCCCTAGACTAAGTTGACCCTGAAAACCCCAAATCTGCAATAAAAAGTGGCCAAATGTTTACGTAACTCGAGATATGAGCCCTCAAAGTTGCAGCTAACAGTGCTTTTGGCCTACTTTGAGAACCCATAACTTGGCTCAAAATCACTTTCAGAAGGTCTAGTTTTTTGTTTTGCACTCAGAATTTTATACCAAACAATGTCCTATACTTTTTTGTAGAAAAAAATTTTGAGCCAGAACAACGAAAATTTCCGACCAAATGGGTGCGGATTGCTTGTTTTGCCATTTCTTTTCGTCCAATTTGGTGATTGAAAGTTGAAATCAAAAGATAAATGTTTGCAAAAAAGTGTTCATGAATTTCATGTATTTTTCTGTCGGATAGGAACCTTTTTATAGGTCAAATGATGACTGAAAATCCTAGAAGGTTTTTGGCCCTAAATAGGTCAGCCAAGTAAAAAAAAGTTCGGAAAATGTCATGAAACTTTAAAAAACCTTGTTACAAACATATATAGTTTGTTTCATTCCATCATTTAGGGAATTGGAAAAATAAAGTTGGTAACTCCAGATTGATCGAAAAATTTCCCACCCAAATGGTGGCAAAATTTCAAAGTTTTGGCTCAAAAATGTTTTTGTTCAAAAAGTATTGGACTTTGTTGATCGGCAAATTCTGAGTCTAATACAAAAAACTAGACCTTCTGAAAGTGATTTTGAGCTGAGATATGGGTCCTCAAAGTACCCCAATTTTAGTGTTGGCTGCAACTTTGATGGCTCATATCTTGAGTTGCGTGAACATTTGGCCACTTTTTATTGCAGATTTGGGCTTTTCAGGGTCAACTTAGTCTAGGGACGAAGTTTCAGAAAAAGTTCAACTCAAGAGTTCGAGGAAGCCCCTTGTGAGATATAAACGTTTGAAAATTAAGCGCCAAAGAGCGTGACAAAGGAGGAGACGCAGACTGCTCTCGTCTCTCTGTGTCTCCCCCTTTCCCACGCTGACTCTCCAAAGGATAGCACGCGCTAAAGTTTGACTGTCTGTATCTCGCGAACCGTTAGAGCTATCAAAAAGTGCTCAACTACAAAAATGTGTGAAATTTTAAGCTGAGTAATTTTGTAATTGACAACTTTTTGATAGCTCTAATGGTTTTGGAGATACAGCGCTTTTAAGGTGTGCGATTTTCTTCTAGCGCCATAACTTAGGTTCTAATGGTCCAATTGCAATGATTTTGGTACCAAAATGATGGTAATTTTAAGCTGAGCAATATTATTTTCCAGATGCCTTCTCGCCCTGCACCCCACCTCCACTCATCGTCTCTCCACATCGGCTTCCGCTCAGATGACGTCATCCATAATTCATCCATCGTCTTCGTACTCACGTCTTCTACCAAAACGACCACAATGGGTTCGACACCAACCGCCGAATCAAGTACTGTTGGCTGAATCTACAGTATCCCTGGATACTGTAGATTTTTGGAGGAGTTTGAAGACGTCCGGAAAGTTGGACGGATTCTATTTGGATTCTGATGAGAATTCAGAATCTGAGAATTCAGAATCCGAAGACGTTATGGTGACTCCAAAACGAAGAAAAACACAGATTTCAGTTCGAAAACTGAAAGAGAGACATCGAAAGAAATTTAGGTGGGAATTTTTGAAAAATTTGAAAAAGTTTTTTTTTTTTGAAAATTTTTTAGTTGTTTTATTGAAAAACTAAGAGAAGTGATACTGTAGTTTGGGGAAAATGTTTGTAGAGTCGTTGAAATCGAAATTTTTTGAAATTTTTTTTCAACAAAAAATGAAAATTTTGTCGAAAAAATGTTCAAAAAAAAATTTTTTTTTCAGAATCCGACGTCTTCCCTCCTCATTATCGTCAAAACCTTCAGAATCCCCTTCAGATTTTTCCGATTTTCTCTGCGTCTCTTCTCCATTCTTCTATCTCCTCATTGCATTTCTATTCCGAATTTTACTATTTTTCACTGAAAATTTCTTCTAAAATTTTCTCGTCGTTGCGGGCAATTTTTTCCCCATTTTTTCTGGCTCTGCGACATTTCGCAAGTGTGACGTTTCGAAAGCATAAAAAAGAATTTTTTCGAAGTGTCGCGGAGCCATTTTTCCTCATTATCAGTATTGATACGGTTTCCCGATTCGAATTTTTTGTGTAATTTCAGCTTTTCCATCGATCGATTAGTGCTATTTTCCAGAAAAATCTGGAATTTTTTGGATTGATTCTCACAGAAATTGGTACAATGTTATTATTTGTGTGGTTTCTCGGAAGTCGAGAAAGAAATAATAAATTTTGATACTTTTTTTGCTGTTTTTTAGACAGTTTTACTTCGACAATCAAAATAATTTTAAAAATCTGCAATTCACTGCGTAGCCACGTTAAAATGATACAGCGCTTACTTAAAACCCTGCCGATCTTACTGTAAGGAAATAGAGAAAATTCTTTAAAAAATGCACTAAAAACGAGCCAAAACAAAGCATTCTGAAGCGAGTTATGCGCTTTTGAAGTTTCTAGGGAGAAATAGTTTGGGGAGGGGAGAGACGCAGAGAAGCGAGAGTAGTCTGCGTCTCTCCCCTTCATACACTATTTTTGCGCGTCTTACTTTAAAGGCGCGTAACTCGCTTCAAAATGATCAGTTTTTGTTGATTTTTAGACCATTGGATTTGTTATAAAATGTTCTATATTTTGGTATGAAAACGAATCGATTTTATAAATTTTGGCGACAATTCAAAATAGTAAAAAAGCTTCCACCTAACTGTGAACTGAAAAAAGAAAAAATTCTGTGAAAAACGCAATTAAAACGAGTCAAAACGAAGAATTTGGAAGAGAGTTATGTGCTGTAGAAGTTTCTGGAGAGAAATAGTGTGGGGAGGGAAGAGACGCAGAGAAACGAGAGTACTCTGTGTCTCTCCCCCTCCACACATTATTTTTGCGTGTCTGACTGTAACGGCGTGTAACTCGTTTCAAGATGATCCGTTTTTGTTGATTTTTGACCATTGGATTTGTCATGAAATTTCCTGCGTTTTGGTACATTGTAAAATCCTTAAAAGATATTTTTGAATTCTCAAAAGGGATCCTAACATCTATTTTGAAACATATTTAGTGGGACAACTTTTGACGAGGATTCTAATAACACTAATTTCAAGTTGTTTGAATTCCAGGAATGTGCTCAATTTTTAGCTCCTAAGGGGTGCCTTTCTAATATTGATTTCAAGGTATTCTCATTCCCTTTGTTTTGAGTTCATTGAGCTATTTTGAGCTCATTGGTGTGCTCTTTTAATACCAATTTTACGTTAAATATCATTCAAGGGGTACTAAAGTAAGTAGTGTTCCAAAAAAGTGGGATATTTGTATATAGATCGATTCAGAATACGGTAGACAAGAGAAAACCTCTTGAAGCTATCACAGTGCCTATAAATACGATATAGGTTCCAGGCAAATGGATTTTCAAAAGTTTTTTTACATTCAGTAAATACCAGAAGAAGTTCCACAGTCAACTGTCAAAAAAAAGCAACTACCGATTCAAAAAATTTATGAAACAGAAAATTTTCTAAGTTTTTCAGTGCCATCCCAATAATAATACCTCCCTAATAATAATGACTAACACATTTTTCTGTTATCAATTTTTGATTCTGTTCTCTCTTCATTCCCCCCAGCCCCCCCCCCTTTCTAATGACTCATCATTATTTCACTTTGCCAAAAAACTATTTCCGTTCCAATTATACATCTTAAAATTGGCGGAAATTCGAATATCCAATTTTCATGTCGTCGCTTTTCATAAAAATCTTTTAGCCTACAAAATCACACAAACTACAACTACATATTGATGAACACTGTTTGCTCTCAAGCACACATTTCTTCTTTCCATGTCTGCGTCTCTTTGATTTTCATACTCTCTCGATTTTTAGAAACGAATATTTACTTTTGTTGTATTTGGGGAAGACGAGTTTCTTTTCTTAGTTTTCTCGGGAGTTTTCGATGGATTTTTGAAACTTTTTCTAGAGTTTTTCAAGTTTTAAAAAATGACATTTGAAAGGTTTCAGTACATAGAAATTCATAAAATTTTCACTGTTTCAAAAATTATTAAAATTATTACACATTTTTCTTTCATTGATATATAAAGAATTGATTTTGATTTTTTTTTTTGCACAAAAAACGAGTCAAAACGAAGAATTCTGAAGAGAGTTATGTGCTGTAGAAGTTTCTGGAGAGAAATAGTGTGGGGAGGGGAGAGAAGCAAGAGTAGTCTGCGTCTCTCCCCTCCACACACTATTTTTGCGCGGCTAACTTTAAAGGTGCGTAACTCGCTCCAAAATGATCCGTTTTTCTTGATTTTTAGACCATTGGATTTGTTATGAAATTTCCTACATTTTTGTACAAAAACGCTTTAATGGTGCGCCATGATACTCTTTTTTGTAGTGATTTAATAATCATCCAGTACATTGTTACTAATAAAAAACGCACCAGAAACCTTTTTTTTAAGATCCAAGTTATGTTATGCCTAATTGAATCGAATTTATGCACTTTCTGTAGAGAATTTGAGCAGTTAGGCTTATATTGTCCACGAGGAGTACACTGCGCCACACTTGCGAGAGAAAGTAAACACTTTGGTTTCAGATAATTTTCGATGGAGTTATTCAGAATATTGAAAAATTTACTGTTTCAAAGTTTGGAAATCTTATCCCTTTGATTTTCAAATAACGGTTTTTCATAGAACGATGCTTTCCTTACTACTCAAAATCAATGAAAATTTGATTATAGAAGTTATGTACATCAATGAAAGAAAAATGTGTAATAATTTCAATATTTTTTGAAATATAGTAGTGAAAATTATGAAATTTTTAATATCATATTTATGTACAGTCTGTGTAGAGTACTCTAAATTGTTTTCTGTTCCAAACTTTCTTATATTATAGTATTCTCCGAGTGTTCCTTATAATTCATTGAATAGGAGTTACAGAGTTTTAAAAAATGCCAGACGACATACCAAAACTACCAAGGCAGAGAGGAAAGAAAAATCAACCGAAAGGTATGTACTAATTTTTGAAAAAATTATTTTTTTTTCAGTTTCAAAAATATTTCATGAGTATTTTGAGAGCTTAAATTTGGATACACATGCGACACCTTTGATGTAATTTTCTGGCTTTCAGAAATTTTTTTGAGCATTTTCATTGTGATATTCGAAATCAGCGTAAAATTTTGCACCATATTTCAGACACCGCTTGGAAACAACAAAAACTGCCAGCTCTTCGTCCCCACTACAATGTCACAGCTGCGATTCCAGTGACACTAATTACAGGAGTGGCCACATTGGCCATGGGGATAGCACTGTATTTTGGACATAATGGGTGTAAGTTTACTTTCGAAATGTCACACTTTCGAAATGTCGCAGTTTTGAAATGTCATACTTTCGAAAAGTCACATTTTCGAAATGTCGCACTTTCTTAATTTCACACTTTCGAAATGTCGCACTTTCGAAACGTCACACTTGTGAAACGTCGCACTTGCGAAACGTAGTACTTTCGAAACGTCGCACTTGCGAAAAGTCACACTTTCGAAATGTCGCACTTTCGAAATGTCACAATTTCGAAACGTCGCACTTTCGAAATGTCACACGTTCGAAATGTCGAACTTTCGAAATGTCGCACTTTCGACATGTCACAATTTCGAAACGTCACACTTTCGAAACGTCACAATTTCAAAAAATTTCATTATTTTTTCTGTTTCCAAAATACATTTTTTTTGAGGCTGATTATTTGAAAATAATTTCAATTGCTCCAGGAAAGATCCACTTCAATTTAATTTCCACAATTTTAAGATGAGCAATCCACATTTTTTCAGCTCTTGAAACCGAAATCATCTACACAAATTGTTCCCTCCCGAATGGTACCCATATAGAAAGAATAATAAGGACAGAATTGGGAAATGAGACATTCAAATGCTCATATTCAGTAATGTTGGATGAGGATTTTAAGGTGAGGATTACTGTAGTTTTGAAAAATATTCGATATACTGAGTAAAATTAAATTAGTAGGAGCGTTATGTATAGATTAGAGTATTAAAACTGTAAAAGTTGAGTTTTTGGTAAGGATTACTGTAGATTACTGTAGATTACTGTAGATTATTGTAGGTTATTGTAGATTACTGTAGATTACTGTAGATTACTGTAGATTACTGTAGATTACTGTAGGTTACTGTAGATTACTGTATAATACTGTAGATTACTGTGAATTACTGTAGATTACTGTAGATTAATTGCAGTATCAGTATCTGCATAGCGGTATTAGTAATTTTTACTCTCTAATTTTAGCCTAACATTTCATTTAAAACAGAAATTTTTTTTCAAAAATTTATTTTTTCCAAAAATTTTTCCATAAATTTCTCCCCTTCCAGGGCGATGTAAAATTCTACTACGGTCTCGATAAATTTTACCAAAACAATCGACTTTATTTCAATTCACGAAACGATCAACAATTACGCGGGAAAATCAATGAAACCGATGGATGTGATCCTCTACAGCACGTGGAGTTTAATAATACAAAAGTGCCAATTGCTCCATGTGGATATGTGGCGGATTCGATGTTTAATGGTAAGAGTGGTTTTATGATGAGCAATGGGGGTTTTGGGATGGAGGTTAGAGAAGAGAGACACTGAGCAATTTTATGATGAGCAATCGATATTTGAAATATTTCCCTCTCTGGCATCGAAAATTAAGAAATGCTCTCAGTTGCTTTTCGGACGTCGTTTCTTGAGATATATCGAAAACTGAGCAATATGAGCAATTTTAAGAGAAGAGTTTTGCGAAATCAGGCTCCGCGATGTTTCGAAAGTGTGACGTTTCGCAAGTGTGACATTTCGAAAGTGTGATATTTCACGAGTGCATCGTTTTGCCATTGAAATGACACACTTTCGAAATGTCACACTTGCGAAACGTCACACTTTCGAAACGTCACACTTGCAAAAGTTCACACTTTCGAAATGTCTCACTTCCGAAGCGTCATACTTTCGAAACGTCATCTTTCGAAACGTCATCTTTCGAAATGTCGCGAAGCCCGAAATCGCATTGAAAATCCAAAATTGCACGAAAATTTGTAAATTTTTGAAACAGAAATAATGTTTTTGTCCTATTTTTTGTGCTATTTTGTCTCTCCTCTCGTCTATTTGAAGTTAATTTTCTGAAATCCAATTAGTATCCCTGTTGGAATACAGTGGTTTTTTAAGTCGATCTTATTCTCAAACAAAGATTCTGAGCAATTTTAAGAGAACAGCTTTCAGCCGACGCACTGAAAAATCAAAATCGCACTAGAATTTGTAAAAATTTGAAACGGAATATATTTTTTCGCTCTGTTTTTTTGTGTTTTTTGTTCCTGTTCTTGACTGTATGAAGTTTTTTTTCTGGAATCAAAGTAGAATCCCTGAGCAATTTTATGATGAGCAATTGTTTAAATTTTAAATCATAATGAGTGTGAGTTACATGAAACCATCCATTCACATCAGAAATTCAAATGTTCACTAGGATTTCAAAATTTTTTGAAACAGAAGACATTTTTCTGCACTTTTTTGCGCTTTTCTGTCTCTGCTCTTGACTATTTAGTTTTTTTATGCAATCATAATAGTATTCCCGAGCAATTTTAGTATGAGCAATTGTCCTCTTTTCTTATTATCGAGCTATTTTATGATGAACAATGGGTGGTTTTTGGGGGGATGTTATTGCGATTTTACAGTCAGTGGGTTCTATTCTCAATGTAAGAAACTTTAAGATGAGCAATGTGCAGTTTTGTAGGGAAGAATAACGGAGAAAAGCACTGAGCAATTTTAAGATGAGCAATTTTACGAGAAGAGTTTTGCCTTTTTAGCAGTGTAATCTAAAAAGTGCACTGAAATTTGTAAATTTTTGAAACATAAATAATTTTTCTCTCAAATTTTTTGTGCTTTTTTGTATCTGTTTTTGACTGTTTAGTTTTTTTCAATCATCAGAGTAGTATGAGCAATTTTATGAAGAGCAATCGAAAATTGTAATGTTTCACTCTTCAGCATTGAAAATTCAAAATTGCACAAAAATTTGTAACTTTTTTGGAACAGTGAAATAACCAAAATAAGAACGTTGTTTTTCCTAGAATCACAATGTTATTCCTGAGCAATCTTCCTTTTTTCTCGTTTTCAGAGAAGATTCTGAATTTAAGGAATGTGACTTACATATTTTTATGGGATTAGTAACTTAAAAAAAAGGGTTATTGGAGTTTTTTGAAACTGGAAATTTCAGAAATTCCCTGAAAATTGAACAATTTTATTGTGAGCAATCTACTAAGTCAGTAGCTAGACTCAAATATTACTAGAAAATTTGAGTTTTCTGAAAGGGGATTTTTGAAATTTAGAGATGAAAAAATTTCGGAAGCAAATTTTACTGTTTCTTTGAAATTTTAATTGGGATTACGGTACTATGAAAGTCATTTTTTCCTTTACACATATGAACAAAACGGAATTTTATTGAGAAATTTCAAAAAAATTTAGAATTCAAATTTCGAAAAAGATAAACAGGCGGAAAATGTGTTTATCTACTACCTAAATTTTTCCAAATATATAAGACTGAGAAATTTTAGGATGAGCAATGTTGAGAAACAATCGGATGAGCAACAGCCAGCTTAATAACAGTTGAAAAACTTGTTCAAATTTTGAAAAAAATTTGAAACAGGAAGGAAATTTTCGATTTGAAGAAAAAAATTGTACAGAAAATTTTGATTTTAAGATGAGCAATTGTTTTATTTATACACTGTAGAGCGAAAGTAGTAAAATTGTTTAGGACTAAAATTTAATTTCTTTTTTGAATTTTTTGAAACTGAAAATATTGTTTTCAAAAAATGTTTTTTCCTGTTTCTTTGATTTTCCGAATTATTATTGGGTGCTTTGAATGAAAATCAATACTGAACGATTTTGAAATGAGCAATCCGATTCTGAGCAATATTACCATGAGCAATCCAAATCTGAGCAATTTTAAGATGAGCAATCCGAATCTGAGTAATTTTACAATGAGCAATCCAAATCAGAGCAATTTTACCATGAGCAATAAAAAAAAACTGAGCAACTTTACCATGAGCAATCCAAACCTGAGCAATTTTAAGATGAGCAATCCGAATCTGAGTAATTTTAACATGAGCAATCTAAATCTGAGCAATTCTAAGATGAGCAATCCTAATCTGAGCAATTTTACAATGAGTAATCCAATTTTTTGCGATTTTCAGACACTTTTCAACTATTCTACGTGGACAGTGTAACGAATGGAACGACGAGGGTCCCGTGGACAACTCGTGGAGTTCTCGGGGAGACTGAAATGAAACGAAAGTTTAGGAATCCAGTGAGAACTGGAAATCAAACACTTTGTGATGTTTTTGAGGTGAGAAAATTGGAAAAAAAATTTTCGAAAAAAAAATTTTTGTGGGTAATTTTGTTTCAGTTTCAAAAATAATAGTAGAAAAAATGGTAACAAAGGCAAGTTAATCTTCAACACTTTCTCCGAAGACAACAATTTTTCAAAAAATTTTTTTTTTCAGGGCACAATTCAACCGCCAAACTGGCGGCACCCTATCTGCCAGCTGGGTTTAAATAGTACTGATCCCGATGTAGGCCTAGGATTTGAGAATATCGACTTTATGGTTTGGATGAAGGTGGCCGCACTTCCCAAGTTTCGAAAGATGTACAGGATTTTGAATCGACAGGTAATTTTTTTGGGGAAAATTAATGCGCCGAAGGTGCCATAGGCTCAGTTTGGGGATGAAAAAAACATAACTCGGCATACGAGGAGTATTATGAAATGTTATGGCGGGATTTTTAAAAAATTTTGAAACTGAAAAAAATTTTAAAAATTTTTTTCAGGTCGACTTATTTAGTAATGGACTTCCCAAGGGAACATATCAGTTGGTTATTGATTATAGTGAGTTTTTGAATTCAAATTTGAAAGAGATTACGGTTTCTTCAAAAAATTTTGAAGATTCTAAAAATAACTATTTCAGGTTTTTGAAAAATTGGCAAATTTTTGGATTTTTCAATGCATTCGTAGTCCAATAATTTCCTATTTTCTCTCCAGAATAATGTGCTGTATCAATTTTCAGTGGCTACGCAGCGAATTGCAATTGAAATCAAAAATTTGTCACTATTATGTGTTCAAAAAAATCTCAAGGAAAAATTCGAAAAAAAAAGACTATTTCAAAAATTTTCAAAAAAAGGAAAATTTCTGGTTTTTTCAATTAATCATTCCCAATTTTCCTCCAAAACATAATATACTGCACGGTCTCCCAGACGTGAAATTTTTTCTAAATTTGTATATTTCTCTGCGTCTCTAACCATTCACTCTCCAGTGATTTTTTGCACTGAAATACCTAAAAACTGGATTGAGGCGCCTGTGGGCTAGAAAGTTCTGAAAAAATGAGGGTTACCTGAAAACACATAAAGAATTTGACTGAGTGTGTTTTTAAAGCCGAAAATTGTCGGGAAAGCACTGTTTTCCAAAATAGGTCATTAGTCACAACTAAAGAAAAAAATCTAAGCATTTTAGCTTGTAGAAGATTTCACTAGGATCATTTTCCACTATAAACCGTTTGATTTGAAGCAGAAATAAGAGCGCAATGCTCAAAATAAGCGAAACCAAAGATTGACCTATATTCAGCCGCAATGTGGAAATTTTGAGTTTATAATTTTTTATGGAGCTCTCCTAACATCTAGAGTCATATTGTTACCAAATGAGCACACTTTTGTAAACTTTAGACGTCGTACTCCATCATACAGTAATCCGAATGAACAAGGTCAGTCAACTTTGACCCAGCATAAGTCCATCACACCGTGGTCAAATTTTAAAAATTAATAGCTCAGAAATATCAGAACAATAGTTGTGACAATCGCTCCGCGTTACTTTTTTGAATAAGGGTCTCGTTCTTTCAAAAAATTGACAAATGTCCCAAATTTAGGCCTATTTTTCAAGTTTTGAACTGAAACTTGTACCCCTACATTTTTTCGCGAGTTTTCAACCAAATCTTTTGGATGATAGCTTAAAATGTTCGTCTCAATGCCCTCTACAATCGCTCCGTCTTCGATTTTTGATTTTTAGTTTTTCCAGGCGGATCTAGGTCAATAGAACAATGCAATTTCATTTCTTGCTCTTTGTGTGCAGGATGATGTAGGAAATAATGATTTTCAACTATAAGACTTTAATAAAACTTTATGTCTTGCTATTCCAGCTAAAAATTTTTACTCACATAGCACTTGAACCTAGAAAATCTCATATATCGAGTGCCAGTCAACAACTGAGATTTTTAAAGGAACAAACGCTCCAAACTTCTTGAAACTTTTAGTAGGCGACCATTATGCATTCTATAATCTTTTTGCCAAATTTCATTTAAAAATTTCCACTTTTACTGAATTTTGACAAATTACTGTAAGTGCTAATAATTAAAGATTAAATTTGATGCAAACGTGCTCTGTTGGCACGTGAGAGAGAGTGAGAAACGCAGAGACAATTTTAGAAAAAAAAAATTCAAAAAAATTTTCACGTTGGGAGGCCGTGTACTGTATCACTTTTAAATGGCTACGCAGCGAACTGTGGTATGAAAATTTTTCCACTATTTTCTGTTCAAAAAAACATCGAAATTCTGAAAAAAACAATTACTATTTCAAAAATTTTCAAAAAAAGGCGAATTTTTGGATTTCTTCAATCCTTTCAAGTAACGTATTCTAATAATTTTCAGTTTTCCCTCCGAAACAGAATGTGCAGTATCATTTTTAAATGGCTACGCAGCGAATTTTAATTGAAATCAAAGATTTCTCACTATTATCTGTTCAAAAAAAAAATTACTATTTCAAAAAATTTCGAAAAATTGTCAAATTTTTGGATTTTTTCAATTTCATCAACGCAGAGTAGTCTAATAATTCCCATTTTTCTCCAAAACAAAATATACTGTATCACTTTTAAATGGCTACGCAGCGAACTGTGGTATGAAAATTTTTCCACTATTTTCTGTTCAAAAAAACATCGAAATTCTGAAAAAAACAATTACTATTTCAAAAATTTTCAAAAAAAGGCGAATTTTTGGATTTCTTCAATCCTTTCAAGTAACGTATTCTAATAATTTTCAGTTTTCCCTCCGAAACAGAATGTGCAGTATCATTTTTAAATGGCTACGCAGCGAATTTTAATTGAAATCAAAGATTTCTCACTATTATCTGTTCAAAAAAAAAATTACTATTTCAAAAAATTTCGAAAAATTGTCAAATTTTTGGATTTTTTCAATTTCATCAACGCAGAGTAGTCTAATAATTCCCATTTTTCTCCTCAAAAAAAATGCTGTATCATTTTCACATGGCTACGCAGCGAATTGTAATTGAAATCGAGAATTTCTCACTATTATGTGTTCAAAAAAATCTCAAGGAAAAATTCGAAAAAAATCCACTATTTCAAAATTTTCGAAAAATGTCGAAATTTTTGGACTTTTCGGTTCATTCGTATTAGTCTAATATTTTCCTATTTTCCCTCCATAAAAATGTGTTGTATCAATTTTTAGTGGCTACGAAAAAAATCGCAAAAAATTAAAAAAAAAATTTTTGGCATTTTTTTGAAAAATTGCGATTTATTTGAACACATTCTCAATTGATTTGCTGTATTGATTATCTTTAAAAACAAAATTATAGAAAAAATATTTTATTTGTAAATAATTTTTAGGCTCCGCCCACAACAGCTAAGCCAAAAGTAGGCGGGGCCTAAAAATTTGTTTAAAAATCAAAGTTTTGGTCTTCTAAAACAGATTTTATGGTATTTAAGCCACGCCCCTTTTTTATTTTCATTTTCAGATTACCCGGTCTACATGTACGACGGCGACAAATCCTTCATAATTGCCAGTGAAAATTGGGTCGGACCCCGAAATCTATTTCTTCCTGTTATCTACTTGGTTGTTGGCACATTCTTACTATTGGTCACTATTTTGTTTATTTTGATTTGGCTGAAACAGAGACTTTCGAGGGTTCATCCTACCTAGGATTCTTGTTATTACCAAAATTTGTTGGAATTTTGGCGCGAAATTCGATTGTTATTTTGAACTGGTAGTGTACATCTTATATTGATACGGGATTTCTTGTGTATAGGGTTGTCATCCGGGCGGCGATTTCGCCGTCCACACCCGCCCGGGCGGCGAGCCACCCGATTGCCGCCCGTTCGCCGCCCGACTATAAAAACGTGACATAATCGTGGAACTTTTTCAACGCTTTTAAGATTAAAATTATTAAAAAGTTCACGCAAAATTATCCGGGCGGCGATCGGGCGGCACCGGGCGGCAGTCCCCCCGGGCGGGTGGCGGGTGGCCCGTTTTGCCCCCCGCCCGGATGACAACCCTACTTGTGTATATCGTTATTTTTTAGTTGTAACTTGCTAATAAAATCGATTTTTCATTCAATTGTGTATAAAAAAATATAAATTTGAAACATAAATTATTTTTTCCAGCAAAAAAAAACACGGTTACAAAAAATTAGCAGATTCTGGCTGAAATTGTGAGGGAATAATGTGTATTATTGCATGGCTTTGTTTTGGGCGAAAAAACCAACCGAAACGGTTCATTTTGAAGCGAGTTATGAGCGTTTGAAGTTTCCGTGAGAGACGCAGACACTGTCTCGTTTCTCTGCGTCTCTTCGAGCGTCTGCTTTCTCTGCGTCTCTCTTACCAAAGCTTCAAACGCTCAAAACTCGCTTGAAAGTGGTCCGTTTTAGTTAGTTTTTTTTTTTGCCAAAAAGAAAGCCACGCAAAAATGCACAGAATTCACTTTAAACTGCACCGTTCCACCTCTTTTTGAAACCAGTATGTTCAAAAATTCTATTGTTGAATGTGAATTTCTTTTTGGCATCTGGTAATCCATAATTTCTTCTTCAAAATGGTCCAAAAACCAGCTGAAACGAACGATTTTGAAGCGAGTTATGAGCGTTTGAAGTTTCCGTGAGAGACGCAGACACTGTCTCGTTTCTCTGCGCCTCTTCGAGCGTCTGCTTTCTCTGCGTCTCTCTTATCAAAACTTCAAACGCTCATGACTCGCTTCAAAATGAACCGTTTCGGTTGGTTTTTTCTTTGATTTTTTAGAACTGGTAGTGTGTATTATACTTTGTTACGGGATTTTTGAAATGAAAATCGTTATTTTAAACTTTTAATGCAATTTAAAACTTTCAACGCAATAAAATTATTCAACTTTTACTATGAAAATGTTAATTTGAAACAGCATCTTTTTTTTCGAAACAAAAAAATTACGATTTCAAAAACTTTTGGAAGAGATAGTCGACAGAGACACAGACAGTCGTTTTCAATGTGTTTTACCTAAACTATTTTTGATGAATTTCAAGGTTTTGAAAACGACGATGAAGCTTTCGGCTGAAATTGCGGGGAATTCTGTGCATTTTTGCAAAAAAAACCAACTAAAACGGACCACTTTGAAGCGAGTTATATTATTCATTCGCCGCCCCCTGAACCCTCGCCCAACGATGCTCCGCTAAATTTCAGTGCGTTGTTGCGCGCTGTTGATCGAATTGCACTGAAATTTAGCGGAGTGTCGTTGGACGAGGGTTCACGTTGTGGCGAATGAATAATAAGCGTTTGAAGTTTTGGTGAGAGACGCAGAGAAAGCTGACGCTCGAAGAGACGCAGAGAAACGAGACAGTGCCTGCGTCTCTCATGGAAACTTTAAACGCATGTAACTCGCTTCAAAGTGGTCCGTTTTAGTTGGTTTTTGGACCACTTTGAAGAAAAGATCATGCATTACTAGATACAATCTCTGTTTGTTGGCTACGCAGCGGATTGCAGTATCACTTTTTCAGGGATACTGTAAGTTGGTGAGCATCGCAATTCTTCTTTGAAGAATATTAAAAAAAATAAATTTCTTTGAAGAATATTAATTTCATTGGGTATACTGTAGATAAACTGATTTTGGATTACTGTAAAATCGAGGGAACGTTCTTCCGATAATATTCGTATTCTAGGAAGTTCAAAAACAATACAAAAGAAAGTACGAAAGTGTCTTACCCTTGAAATTAAAGTAATTGTGAAACTGAAAAAATAAGTTCAATTGTAAAAATGTTTACTGTTTCAGAATTTTTTGATACTGTATAGAGAGGAATTGTTAGTGTTCATTCAAAGAATTTTGAGATTACTGTAGTTTTTAGCTTGGTATGGATTACTGTAGACTACTTTTTCTTTCACGAAAAGTTTCCCTACATGTGTGTGACCCACCCATTTTAGTTCCTGTCTCAATTCTATATAGTTTCCCCTCCACATTTTCAAATAAATAAACACGCCCTTTTTACTCGATTCTAGTTCCTTCAATTCCTTATCACAAAACTGTACCCAAAATCATCAATTTTCAGGCCCCCACCCATATTTATAGTATATTTTATGACGAATTTTCAACTTTTGATTTCTGTAGTTTGGTTTATTGGTGTTTTGACGGAAAAAAAAAACTTTACAGTTTCAAAAAACCTTGTAAAAAATGGCATTACAGTCTATGCTGTTAGAAAGAAAATCCCCAGCCGTTTTACAGTTTTAAGACCTTTTTTGATTTTTGAAATACCGTAGGACAGCAAGTTTATAATTGTCCACGAGGACTACACAAGATTTCTTACTGCGCCTAATTTCGCTGCTCAAAACGCATTTTAAAGCGAGTTATAAGCTTTTGAAATTTTGGCAAAGAGACGCAGACATTTTCTAGTTTCTCTGCGTCTCTCTTACTGAAACTTCAAACACTTATAACTCGCTTCAAAATGCGTTTTGAGCAGCGAAATTAGATGCATTCGAATCAGCGGAAAATTCTACATTCATTGAAATTGGTTAGAAAAAATTTCCGGTGAAAATCGATTTTTTAACGATTTTTGTGCGAAAATATTGTTATTTTCGTAAGTAATGGAATTGAGACGAACATTTGAGAAAATAAAAAAATGACTGTAATCCTACTTTAAAAACCACTTATCTAAAATTCGAATTTTCGTTCTGACGAGGTTTCACAATAGAAGGGCATGTCCCATTTTTAGGAAAAAAAAGGTTTTTTTTACCGTTGACAAGTTTTTGCTACCGTTCACAAGTTTTTCTGAAAATCGACTTTTTATAAAATTCTTTGAAATTTTGAAAATTCAACTTCAAAAAATCATATCTCCGTTCATAGTTGTTAAAAACGGATAAACTAAACTGTTTTGTAATCAGAAAACAATGAATTTTGAAAAACAATAAGAAAAAATTATTTTTATGTTTTGGTACTTATTGTTAATGTTAATTTCAACAGCAATGCTTTTATCAGCGATGATAGTTCAAAACAATTAAAAAATTACTGACGAAAAAATTCTGTTCCAATTCAATTTCTTATAAAAAGTTTGAAAATGTAAAACAATGACTGTTTTGTCAGACAAATACTATCTTTTCAAGGATTAGGAAATGGTTCATTTCAGAAATTCTGTCTATCACTTTTTTTTTTAATTCTTGTGAAAAAATTTCCAAATTAGTAGTATCATTTTTTTTCGAATTTCCGCCAGGGAGAGCAAATTTAGCTCAAATACTATATTCTATTTCGTTTTTAAATACTTCAAAAACGTCATAAATTATCAGTTTATAATGTAAATATGCATACCCTCCCTTTTTTCTTCTTCCTTGTTTCAGAAACCTCTATTTATTGGAAGACAAATATTTCTGTATTTGTCATGTTTCATTGATAAAATATTTGGGCGGATGTTTATTTATGTAGAATTGAAAACCTCGATTTGAAATTCAAACTACAAGAAAAATTGAAAAAAATTAAATTTTTCAAAAAAAATTTTTTTTGACTAAAAAAACTGAATTTCAGAAAAATTGGCCTACATATCGTTTTTTGGGACTGAAAATTGGAATACAGACTCAGAATTAGTCCCTGAACTAAACTAGAATCTCTAAAACTTCGAATTTCAAAAAAAAATTTCAAAAAAATTTTATCCATGGAAACATCAAAAAATCCAAAAGTTGTCTCAAGTTTTAGTACCTCTTGAATTTTCGTTTTTTGTTGTGTTTTTAGTTTGATTTTTCGAACTTTTCATCCCTTTTGGTGAAAAGAGACACTTTTTATAACTATCTTTCTATTGTTGTGTTTTTTTCGAATTTTCGAAAAAAAATGTTGAATTTTTTTTTTCAATTTTTTTTTCTTTTTTTGCAGCTAAAAAATGCGATATTCTACAGAAGAAGAAACGGGTCTGCTATTCGAATACGGGCAAGAATTAAGTGAGTTTTTAAAAATCCTGAAATTTTTACGAAAATTTTCCAATAGAGCGAACTTTATGACCTCAGAATATATTATTCAAAATTCTACTCTTTTTCAGGATCTCTAAAATTCCGACGGAAATTCAATTTGTAAGTATTTTTTTCTTCAAAATTCAGTAAAAAATTCTCTGCAACTTCAGAAAATCTCTATTCTATTTCATCTCAATATTTTCACTAATATTTTTTATCACTCTTTACACAATGTTTGGTTGGCAGAAAGGAGGAGGAGGTAAGTGATTTTTTGAAAATTGAATTCAGGAGCTTACGAGCTTCAAAATGAGCCCAAACACGACTAGGCTAGCTCAATATTCAAAAACCGCTACGCGACCGCGACGCGCGGTCGAAAATCGAAATTGAGCTAGCTTAGTCGTGTTTGGGCTCATTTTAGAGCTCATGATGTTTAAAACGAGATTAGAATGTAAAAACCAAACTATAAGCCCAAGAGCTTCAAAGCCCAAGAGCTTCAAAATGAGCCCAAACACGACTAGGCTAGCTTATTTTTGAAATTCGGCTTGGACACGCGACGCGACCGCAACGCATGGTCGCGTAGAACGGTATGTATGCTCATTTTGATGCTCTGAAGCTCACAAACTCCATTTTGACAATATCAACCTATTTGAAACATCAAGAGCTTCAAAATAAGCCCAAACACGACTAGATTAGCTCAAATCTGATTTTCGACCGCGCGTCGCGGTCGCGTTGCGGTTTTTAAAATTGTGTTTGGGCTCATTTTAAAGCTCACCAGCTCCTGATTTTGAATTTTTCACTTTCCAACCTCTATTTCCAGCCTCTATTTTCAGTGTCAATAGCAGTCCTCCGGAATTTAACCCTCCCGAGTTATTCGAATTATTTCAACTCTATTAATGATACAGTAAACTTTGATGATCCAGAGGACTCCGAAATTTCAAAAAATTTCGACATTACTGTAGAAAATTCCACAGAAATTCCATTCCAAGACGATTGCTCATTGCCAGTTTTTGATCCGTGGGATCCGAGTATCAAACCATTTGTATTAGATGTGGATAAAACGAAACATTGCGATAGGACATGGCGACCGTATACAGAATTAGTAAATGGAACATGGAGAGTGGTCCAGGAAAAAGTGGGAAGGAGTTGTATGGCCAGGTGGGTTGAAAATTTTAAGTAGAAAACCTGAAATTTGAATTTGGGACGCTGAGAGCTTCAAAATGAGTTCAAACACGACTAGGTTAGCTCAAATTTTAAAAACCGCGACGCATGGTCGAAAATCAAAGTTGAGCTATCCTAGTCGTGTTTGAGCTCATTTTAAAGCTCTCGATGTTTCAAAGACAACGAAACAATTGAAACCGAATTTGCCAGCCTAATAGCTTCAAAATGAGCCCTAACACAAAATGGGGAACGCGACGCGACCGCAACGCATGGCTCAAAAATTGAAAATTGAGCTAGCTTAGTCGTGTTTGGGCTCATTTTGAAGCTTGTGAGCTCAAAAAGTTGAATTTCACAGTCGCAAAATTTAAAAAAAATTCGGTTTCAAAATTCCTGGAAAAATTTCAAAAATTTTTCCTGTGACTCGCTTGTCGATCGGCTTCTGGAGAAATTCAAAAATCTATGTTTCGGATTTTGGAAATTTCAATTTAAGACGTTGAAAGCTTCAAAACGAGCCCAAACACGACTAGCTTAGCTCTATTTTGAATTTTGACTTGGAGACGCGACGCGACCGCGACGCATGGTCGAAAATCGAAATTGAGCTAAATAGGTCGTGTTTAGACTCATTTTGAAGCTTGTGAGCTCGGAAAGATTAATTTTATATTTTCAAAATATTAGAAAGTTTTTCAGTTTCAAAATTCCTGGAAAAATTTCAAAAATTTTTTTTGTGACTCGCTTGGCGATGGCCTATCTCACCAGTTTGAAAATCTTAGCTTTTGAAATAAGGAAATTAGAATTTAAGACGTTCAGAGCTTCAAAATGAGCCTAACCACGACTAGCTTAGCTCTATTTTGAATTTTGACTCGGACATGCGACGCGACCGCGACGCATGGCTCAAAAATCAAAGTTGAGCTGAATATGTCGTGGTTGGGTTCATTTCAAAGCTTTCAAGCTCGAAAAATTAACTATCACGCTTTCAAGAATTAAAAAAAAAGTTTTCCGGTTTCAAAATTTTTTAAAAAAAGTTTTTCGGTTTCAAAATTTCTATAAAATTTTCAACATTTTTCTGTGACTCGCTTGGCGATTGGCTATCTCATCAGTTTCAAAATCTTAGCTTTTGAAATATGGAAATTTGAATTTAAGACGTTAAGAGCTTCAAAATGAGCCCAAACACGACTAGCTTAGCTCTATTTTGAAATTTGACTTGGACACGCGACGCGACCGCGACGCATGGGTCAGAAATCAAAACTGAGCGAAATAGGTCGTGTTTGGGTTTATTTGAAAGCTTGTGAGCTTGGAAAGATTAACTTTATATTTTCAAAATATTAGAAAGTTTTTCAGTTTCAAAATTCCTGGAAAATTTTCAAAAATTTTTCCTGTGACTCGCTTGCCGATGGCCTATCTCACCAGTTTGAAAATCTTAGCATTTGAAAAATGGAAATTTAAATTAAGGACGTTGAGAGCTTCAAAATGAGCATAAACACGACTAGGTTGGCTCTATTTTAAATTTTGAATTGGACACGCGACGCGACCGCGACGCATGGGTCAAAAATCAAAATTGAGCTAGATTAGTCGTGTTTGGGCTCATTTTGAAGCTAGTGACATGGTTATATCAAACTATACTTCAAACCCCATATTTATGACCACAAACTCAATTTTTACGGTTTCAAAGTTTTGATTTCTAAAAGTACTGTACTTCTAAAAAATAATAGTTGCATATTATGCATCGTAGAATTTCTCAATTTCCAGATGCCTTTACCTTCCCAAACTTTCGGGGCCTTCAAATATCTCAGATTGGTTCCAACCGGGACCCGTGGATTGTGAATTCCTTGAAGCCGCGTGTTGGGAGGACAATCGAGAAGTTTATGGCTATATTCACACTCAGGCTATTCCAAGGTGAGTCCAGATTTGAAATAACTATTGAAAAATGATGGAAAATTCCAGAAAAGACAAACCCGAAAAGCCCACCATCGATTTGAAGGATCGCCCAGATGTTTTTGTGTTCGTTGTGGATTCATTGGCTTCGGGAATGGCTAAACGGTAAGAAATATTGATTAGATATTATTAAATTTGAATTTGGGACATTGCGAGCTTCAAAATGAGCCCAAACACGACTATTCTAGCTCAAATTTTAAAAATCCCTTGGGCACGCGACGCGACCGCAACGCATGGGTCAAAAATTGAAATTGAGCTAGATAGATTGTGATTAGGTTCATTTAGAAGCTCTTGACATAGCGATATCAAATATCTTGTTTTCAAAGCTCAAAAACACGCGACGCGACCGCAACGCGCGCCTCAATTTTTAAAACTACAGTAACCTAGTCGTGTTTGGGCTCTTTTTGAAGCTCTCAATGCGCCAATTCACAAAATTTTATTTTCAGATCTCTCCCCAAAACCATAGAATACTTCAAAACCAAACATCAAGCCATCGATTTCCCCTACTTGAGCCAAGTAGGCATTCGAAGCCAAGTCAATGCCATTCCACTTTGGTTTGGTAAGAAAACACGCTCCACTGATAATTTTCAAAATTTTTTAGGTAAACAAGTGGAAGCCGGTACCCTAAAAGGTGGAGAGCGGATACAAGTGGATTGGACTGAAGAGGAGTACTGTAAGACGCCAATGGATGATAAACCGAATATGTTTCGGGATTTTCAGGAAGCTGGGTATACGGTAGGGGTTTGAAATTTTGAAATTCAGAATGGGAAGATGAAGAGATTCAAAATGAGCCCAAACAAGATATAGCTAGCTGGATTTTGAAATTTTGCAGGTGCGTTGCTGTCGCGTCGCGTGCGCCAATTTTCAATATGAGCTAAACTAGTCGTATTTGGAGTTATTTTGAAGCTTACAGCAAGCTTATTAGGATAATAATGTTTTTGAAGGTCGAAAACAAACAAAAATACAAATATGCCCCCTTGCAAAATCAGAACACGCGACGCGACCGCGACGCATGGCTGAAAACTCAAAATGGAGCTAAACTAGTCGCGTTTGGGCTCATTTTGAAGATCACAACAAGCCTAACTCAAATTTATTATATTTGAAGCGTTAGAACAATTTTCAACATTACTACGCCCCTTTGAAATTTAAGACACGCAACGCAACCGCGACGCATGGGCAAAATTCAAAATCAAGCTAGATTAGTCGTGTTTAGGCTCATTTTAAAGCTCTCAACAAGTTTATTAGGATTTTTTTATTTTTGGAGCTTAAAAACAAATGGGGACACGACTACGTCTTTTTTAAAATTGAGGCATGCAACGCGACCGCAACGCATGTGTCAAATTTAAAATCTAAGCTGAACTAGGCGTGTTTGGGCTCATTTTGAAGCTTAAAATAAGTCAAATTTGAATTTATTGTTTTTTAAACGTTATGTCACGTCCCAAGCTAACCACGCTCTTTTTAAAACCGGGACAGGCAACGCGACCGCGACGCACGGCCCAAATTTCAAATCTGAGCTAACCTAGTCGTGTTTGGGTTCATTTCGAAGCTTACAACAAGCCTATCTCAAATTTATTGTTATCAAAACGTTATATTACGTCCCAACATAACTATTGCCTTTTCAAATTTAGGACACGCAACGCGACCGCGACGCATGGGTCAAAATTCAAAATTAAGCTAGACTAGCCGTGTTTGGGCTCATTTTGAAGCTCTCTTCCTCCCCAATTCAAGTTTCCACATAAAAACTGAAAATTTTCAGACCCTCTACGCTGACGACTGGTTCTATCAAACACTGACCCATAATCCTGACTGCAAGGGTTTCCAGGATTACTATACAAATCACACATTCTATCCGTTTCACAGATTTTGGGAAAAAGAGGGTCTAAAAATCACCAGGGACCATCTAGAAGGATCGAAGCTTTGTCGAGAGGTTCATCTGGCGGCAATGGAATATTTCGACCAATTTGTGAGAGAATATTCGGGTTTGTACTCCTCGTGGACAAGATTTTATTGAACTTTTTTAGATCGCCCTAAGTTTACATGGAACTGGTTTGTCCATTTGGCACATAACTTTTTGACTGGCGCTAATAGGTTGGATGAGCCGATGTTGAACTTTTTTGAGAGGAATTTCGAAATGGTACTGTTTAAATTGAAATAACTCAAGAATGGGCGGAGTTATCAAAAAGTTGTCAACTGCAAAATTACTCAGCGTTAAATTTTACACATTCTTTTAGTTGACAACTTTTTTCTAGCTCCGCCCACTTTTGAGTTATGCGCTTTTAAATTTGGGCCACCCAGACAAACGAGACGCAGAGAGTGAAAAGAGTCTCACTGTCTGCGTCTCTCATTTTTTCTTTATTTTTTCTGTATATTTTCTAGTTTGACAACGCCTTCATTATATTCACCGCTGACCATGGCTTCCATTTGGGGTCCCCGGCTCTCTACAGTACTCCAATTGGAAAGCTGGAAAAGAATAATCCATTCTTAATGATATCGATACCCAAAAAATATCGAGAAAATGGGATTTTAGATGTTATCCGAAAGAATTCGAAGCGATTACAGTCACAGTATGACACACGGGCGACGATTTTGGATGTATTAAAGGTAAGAGAGAGGGACGCAGAGAAACGAGAGTGTCTGCGTCTCTTCAGAAAAGTTTGAATGGGCATAACTCGGGAAGGGGTGGAGCTAGAAGAATGATGTAAACTAAGAAAATGTGTAAAATTTTATGCTGAGGAATTTTGCAGTTGACAACTTTTTGATAGCTCCGCCCTTTTTTGAGATATGAGCCGTCAAAGATAAAAAGTACTCAAATTTCAAAGTGAAGCTAGCCTAGTCGTGTTTGGGCTCATTTTGAAACTTAAAACTAGGAAAATTTGAATTGATTGTTTTTTAAACTTTATAACTGCACCAACACAACTACAGCATCCTTCAAAACAAGGACACGCGACGCGACCGCGACGCATAGTAAAATTTCCAAGTAGTGCTAGCCTATTCGTGTTTGGGCTCATTTTGAAGCTTATAACAATCGCGTTTTGAATTCATTGTTTCCTAAGCTTTATATTTAGCTCCAATACAACTACAGTCCTTTTCAAATCCAGGACACGCGACGCGACCGCGACGCATGTGTCAAATTTCAATTTTGAGCTAGACTAGTCGTGTTTGGGCTCATTTGGAAGCTTACAGCAAGCGCAATTCGAATTCATTGTTTTTTAAGCTTTTTAACCAGCTTCAAAACAGCTACAGTACTCTTTGAAAACCAGGACACGCGACGCGACCGCGACGCATAGGTTAAAATCCAAAGTTGAGCTAGACTAGTCGTGTTTAGGCTCATTTTGAAGCTCACTATCTCCTGAATCTGAATTTTCATGTTTCATTCACCGAAATTTCTTTATCTTCCAGTACCAACCCAGCTCCCAATTCTCCGATCGCTCCACCCTCAAAATGCCCAACGAAAAGGGCAACTCCTACCTTCGACATCAACCCAGAGACATTCCAAGAAACTGTGAGCATCTTCCAATTCCTCAACAGTACTGTATTTGTGAGTCTAAGTCGGTGGACATGAAATCTGAGTAAGGATTACTGTAGGTACAGAAAATATGAGAAGATTTTCAGTAAAAAACTAGCCGACAGACTAGCCAAGGCTCTCATAGAACATGTGCATCGGATTTTGGATGGGCACAAGTTGACAGATTTGTGCCATCGATATGAGATTGATCATGTAAGTATGGAATTTTGGATTTTTGCAACGTCCTCCCACCTAAGCTCCGCCCCCTTGCCTCCTCCTCCCCCCTCCAGCGCCCACATTCATATACGTCCTCCCCCTCCTCCTCCCACCGGTGACTGCTTGGCGCAATGGTAGCGCGTTCGACTCCAGATCGAAAGGTTGGGCGTTCGATCCGCTCAGTGGTCAAACTCTTTTTTTCTCTTTTTGCTTCTTTGTTGAGCATGGGAAAGTGCTTTTTGGTACTTTTTAATAAAGTTTTTATTTATTTTTGAAAATTCCAGTTCTCCGCCTTGGACCTTCACTCGTCATCCACTTCAAAGTTCAAGACAACTTATCATATTGCTGTCAAAACAAAACAACCCGCACATTTTGAGACACTGGTCATTGAAAATAAGCAAAATGGAACGTTGGAATTTGATGAGATTGATAGACTGGATAAGTATGGAAACACTGCGGCGTGCTCGAAACCGGTGCATTTTAGTTCGTTGTGTTATTGTAAAAATTTATGAAAAAATTGTGTTTTGTTGTTTTTAGAAGCTATTTCTTGTTTTTTGAATAAAAACGAGTCGAGAATGAATGTTTTTACAAAATCAGGGAAACTTTGAAACAGCGAAAAGAAAATTTATTGAAAAAAATATTTCCAAAAAAAAATTTTCAGAAAATTTTTTTGGGAGAATTTGAACTGCAAGCTGGGGGTGTGTTTTGACTTAGAATAGTAAGGATTTCGACTAAAAAATACAATGTAAATACATATGGACAGGTATATGTGCAAGACTAGAGCTGAAAAATCGGGGTTGAAAAAATAAAGTTTCGACGGGAAAATTTTGAAATTTTTCTGAGATTTGAAATTTTTGAAAATCGGGACAGAGGAAAGCTGGAAAATGAAGAGAAAACTACAGAAAAATCAGGTTTCTGGTGGAAAATTTGGAGAATATTTGAGTAAAAAAAGAAAAATTAGACGGGAAATTTGAATTTTTGGGGAGAAAATTTGGAAATGTGGAAATTTTTTCGGGATTTTTTAAACAGCGATTTGTAGAATCTGAAGACTTCGAAGGCCGATTTGGAATGTTGGAGAATCTGAAAACTTTGAAAATGTGAAATTTTTTAGTAATCATTCAAATCTTAGGATCGATTTTTCAAAAATTTACTGCCCAAAATTGGATTTTCGAAACGGCAAAAAAAATTTACAAAAATTAGGGTTTTACTGAATATCGCAAAGAAAATGGTTTTCTTCCCGAGGTTTTTCGGAAGTGTGACGTTTCGCAAGTGCGACGTTTCGAAAGCAACAATTTCAATGTACTGAGAATTAATTTTCAGAAAAAAATTGAAAAAAAAAACTTTTTTTTTTAATTGGAAAAAAAATCAGTTTCAAAATTATTCCGAATTTCAAGGGATTTTCAGAAGCCGTTGAGCTTTTCTTAATCTCAATTTTTTTAGAATCTCCAAAATTTGATAATAGAAATTCAGAAACTATTCGAATTCTGAAAAATCAATTTTAAAAAATGATTTGAAAACAATTTCAGTTTCAAAAATTTTCGAAATGTTTATTGGATTTTTTGCAATAATCTTATGGTGCCTAAAACCTCCTATAAAAAAACTGATTTTCTACGAAAATTGAAAAAAATTGAAAAAAAATTTTCAGTTTCAAAAACGTTTCGATATCCCACTAGACTACATTTTCCAATTACTCAATTAAGTGTTCTTTAAAAAATTGCTCATCCTAAAATTGCTCACCTTCTTAATCCAATTGATCATCGTGATGACCCTCGACGAGATCCCAATCCCCATCAGAATCCTCCTCACGATACTCAGATTCATCTGGAATCTTGACGCCTTCAGCCTTCTTGGCTCCAGGAGTCTTCAAAAACTGCCCACACATTGCCTCCAAATTCTTGGATCTCTCCTGAATCTCATCCATATTCTGAATATCCAACTCCTTGAAGGCCTCCATAATCAAATCGGACTCTTTTTGGAATCTCTCGAAGAGTCTTTGTCTATCTTCTTGCTCTTTGTACCATTTCAAATCTGTCTCCAATTCCGATACAGTATCCTTGAGCTCTTGATTCTCCTGGTAGTGATAGTTGCTCTTCAAGACAGTCATTAGATGCTCGATCTTGGCGTCTTTTTCGGCGAGTTGTTGGGTGCTGAAAAGGGATTACTGTAGTTATAATGCAGAAAGAAGAAAGGAAAAATGACAATTTTGAACATAGTTATGACTATTTTACCGCCCATACCTCAAAAGTGGGCAGAGCTATCAAAAAGTGGTCAACTACAAAATTGCTCAGCATGAAATTTTACACATTTTTGTAGTTGACAATTTTTTGCAAGCTCCGCCCCTTTTTGAGATATGTACCTTTAAAGTTATGCGCCCCCGCAGGCAAGGAAGCGAGAGACGCAGACAACTCTCGTTTCTCTGCGTCTCTCCCCTTTCTTTAAATCGCTATAACTCGGCTTAATATTGAGCCAGAGACTTGATTTTGATTGCATTTTGAAGGGAATTGAATAGTTATTCTAATGAACGCCAAATTGAAATTGAATGATTTTGAATTTTTCAAAGAAAACGGATATTTTTTGAAACAGTGAACTTTTCAAAAAGCGATTTTCGCTATGTTTTTTGAACAGACTTTCAAGAACCCACAAATGTTATATAACAAGTTATATTATGTCTTCCAGACAAATCTAAATCCACAAATTTTAAAGAAAAAGATAAGATTTTACACATTTTTGTAGTTGAAAGCTTTCTGATAGCTATAAGGGTTCTCAAGATAGGGACGGTTCAACTTTGCCGCCCGACTTCCTTGACGAGGCAGCGTGGGAAAAGGGGAGACGCAGGGAAACGAGGGATCTCTGCGTCTCCCCCTTTCCCATGCTTCATCGCCAAGGGAAATCGTGCGTATGACTTTGACCGCCCATATCTCAAAAATGGGCAGAACTAACAAAAAGTCGTCAACTACAAAATTGCTCAGTATAACATTCTACACATTTTTGTAGTTTATAGTTTTTTGATAGCTGTAAGGGTTCTCGAGATACAGACGATTAAACTTTGGCGCCCGATTTCCTTGACGAGGCAGCCTGGGAGAAGGGGAGACGCAGAATTTTGGAATACCTAGACGCAGACAACTCTCGTTTCTCTGCGTCTCTCCCCTCTTTTTGAATCGTTATAACTCGGCTCTAAATTGAGCTGATCTTGAAACTTAAAAAAAAAGATATTTCTTGAAACAGTGAAAGTTTTTTTGAATAGCGATTGCTTAACTTGTTTTTTGAAGTTAATATGAAAGATTTTCAATTTCCGACATATGTTTTATAAGAAATTATATTATGTATCCCAGATAAGTCCGAATTTTTACATTTTCAAAAAAAAAAAATTATGTTTCACTGAATTTTCAAAAACTTCCAGGGGCGTGATCTTAATATTCCAAAATGGGTATCAACACTAAAAATTCAAAATATTGATTTTTGCAGTTTTTGGAAGGAATTCTGTGTGTTTTTGCATGAGCGCGACTGTTTGCGTACCATGCATCAAACCTTACGACCGTTCAGGTTTTAGACCCGTTTTTGTACGGAAATAATCCAAAATAGAACACTTGGCATATCAGAATCCACTTACACTATCTCTTGCTTCAATTCACAGGAGTTTCAGAAACAATTACAATATTGCTGTCCACATTTTACTCTGTTTCACTGTACCAACTTATGCGCCGGAGTTATTCAGATTCTCAATAGGACTTTCACACGTGCTTCCAAAACATGAATCTTTTTCGATAATTCTAAAAATTTCTGCGTCTCTCTCAGAGAATACACTCTCGTTCTTTAGAGTTCAATATGATGCTCCTCTCTGGGCTTCAATGCCGAACCCTGTGTACTCCTCATGGACAATTCCATCAGTTTTGATATTCAAAAAAAGTTCACTGTTTCGAGGAAACTGTAACTTTTAAAGACTTTGATTTTCACCATTAACAATACATCATACGCTTTACCGTACCTTTTTTCTAATACCGCTTAAAATATATTCGTTGTATTTTGGGTTTTGGCTCTTTTTTATGATAGTACTGTACTAAAACTGCAAAAAAATAATCTGTTTCAAAAACTCATAAAACTGATAATTTTTAATAGTTTCTGTTTCTAGCAATTTTTCAATTCGTAATATATTGCTAAAAAACTGAAAATTAAATTATTTTTTGTTGGATTTCTTAGGATTTTTCAAAGGTGGTGGCACCTTTTTGAAACTCCGGCGAATCGAAGATATAGATTGTGTAAACGGACTCTGATATATCAACTGTTCTATTTTAGTTGATTTCCGTTAAAAAACAGGCCAAAAATTGGAAATGTCGTAAGGTTTGACGCATTGTACGCAGATACTACAACTTACGAAAAAATGCACGGAATTCTACCGGAAATTTTCTGTTTATTAAAATCATCAATAGTCAGAATTCACAGTGGATACCCATTTTTGGAACATTCGAATTCAACTCCTAGAAGTTTTGTAAAATTTTTGAAACCGAAATTTTTTTTTGACTATGTTAGAATTTCGATTTTTCTCAAAAATTAGAAATCCCACAACTCCTTTTAAAATCGTTAGGGAACCGTGAAACCGTTTTTATTTTAACGCCCAGAGAACGAAGAAAAAAACATCTCTATCAAATATTCACCGTTTCAAAAAGTATTCGTTGTCTTTGAAAAATTCAAAAATCATTCAATTTTAATTTGCACCTTTTTATGAATTCCTATTCAATTCCCTACAAAATGCAATTAAAATCAAAGTTCTAGCTCAATTTTTAGCCGAGTTATAGCGATTCAAAGAAAAGGGAGAGACGCAGAGAAATAATCAGTTTGATTAACTAACTTCAAACGCTTATATCTAAGAAACGAATGAAGCTATCAAAAAGTTGTCAACTACAAAATTGCTCAGCTTAATATTTTACACATTTTTGTAGTTGAGCACTTTTTGATAGCTGCAGTCGTTCTTGAGATACGGGCGGCCAAAGTTAAGCGGTGCGCACTCTCGTCGTCTGCGTCTTCCCCTTTCCCACGCTGTTTCGCCAAGAGGAAGGGCACGACCAACTTTGACCACCCGTATCTCAAAAACGGTTCGAGCTATCAAAACGCTTTCAACTACAAAAATATGTGAAATTTTCTGCTGAGAAATTTTGTAGTTGAACACTTTTTGATAGCTCCGCCCACTTTTCAAATATACTCACATCTCTCCATTCTTCTTCTTCTCCTCTGCCAATTCTTTCTCCAACTGCTCCACCTTCTCAGCCTTACTAATGCTCATCACCATCAATGCTCCCAACTCTTTCCAATCCTTCTTCTTCTCAAAATACTTCGATGGATGCTCCAGATCGTAGTATTGATTGTATGCGCCTTTAAAGACTCGGGTGCATCGAGCCTCGAAGGAACGAGGATCGTTGAGAGGTTTGTCGGATTTCTTCGGGATTCGGTGCATGTTTAGGGACCAGTTGACCTTCTGAAGATGTTTAGAGTGAAAAATCGATAAAAATTGAATATAAAAAGATATAAAAAGGCTTAAGTAACTTCGAAAATTTGAAAAAAAAAAGGCTGAAAATAGGTTGAAAATTACTTTATTAATTTTTAAAAAGTAGGAGATCGAAATTTTGAGGGGAAAGGAGATCCTGAAAAGAGAAAGCAAAAATTTGAGATGAAACAGGGAAAATTGAGATGATTTTTGACAAGAAAAAGTACAGGGAAATGGGTAAAAATGGGAAGAAAATGGGATAGAAAAATGAAAAAAAATTGAAAATTAAAAAAACTGTTGGGGATTACTGTACTTAACAATTTATGGGGTTACTGTACAATTTATTGGGATTACTGTATTTTGCAAGTTTCCGTTTTCGATTCTTCAGACAGCTGAATAGAATCTGTGATTAATTAGTTAATTTTTGAGAAAATTTTCAAAAAAAAAAAATGAAACTGAAAATTTTAAATTTTATTTGGAATTACTGTAGGATTACTGTAGCTCAACAAAATTCTGAAATTGTCGAGAAAACATTAATACCAATAATTCCGATCTTTGGAGTATTATTCAAAAAACAATGCACAATTTTTGAAAATTTTTTGAAACTGAAAAAAAAAATTCTTGGAAATAATGTTTGAAAATGAATTTTTTAAATTGGGATTACTGTACTTTGATATTTATTAGGATTACTGTACATTATTGTACTTTTAAAACAACCGTATTCATTGTTTTTAGGCTATAAATTTCATGCAGTAATTGATTGGTTCATTTTTGAAAACATTTTTAGAGAAAATTGAAACTGACAATTTTAAATTTAATTTGGAATTACTGTAGTATTACTGTAGCTCAAAAAGATTCGAAAATCGATGAGAAAACAACACTACTCAAACAAGGAACATCGTTCAAATTAAGTACACATTTTTTTTAAAAACTTTGAAACTGAAAAAAAAACTGAAAAAAATTTTTGAAAATGAATTTTGTCGATTTACGGTGGTTAGTGTAGATTCATCAAATGAACTGAAAACAAAATCTCAAAAAAAAACCTTTGAAATTAGTTTGAAACCGAAATTTTTTTTTTGGAAATTTTCAAATTTCAAAAATTTTTAATTTTAGCATATTTTTGACTGGAAATCGTTAGAGACTCAAAAAATCTACCAAATTTACAATTACCAGCCCCAATTATTACAAGGCAGGGTTACTGTAGATTACTGTAGGTTTATGTAGTACCTACAGTAACCGCGGAGCCTCAAAAGTCAATTGGATCGTTTTGGACGTAGAAAATTGATGGAAAACCAATTCAAAAATGTTTCAATTATATTTAAAACAGTAAGATTACTGTAGTCTACAGTAACTACAATACTACAATAATACTACAGTAATACTACAGTACTACAGTACTAATAGAGTAACTACTGTACTAAAACAGTACTACCACAGTACAGTAATTCTAGTTATTTGTTTGTTTGTTTGTTTATTCAAAAAGGGTAAAAAACCACTAACACTTAAATGCAGAAAAAATAGAGACTAATGGCTAAGACGGCAGTAATAATTAGGAGACGAAAAACGGGAAGAAGGGATTAATAATTAGAAGAGTTCAAAATAAGGAAATGTTCAAAATTGCAAGTAGACAACCTAGATTTAAATCCAGAAGTAGAGATTTTCACCGGGAATACAGTAACCGGTAGCGAGTTCCAGCAGTTAATAGCTCTATTAGAGAGTATCTGACTGGATAGTTTGGAAGAGTTCTTCGTAAGCGATCTAACATAATATTGATGACGTTTCAAAAATCCAGTATTATTCCATAGTTCCAAAATAGGTTCCTCAATAATCACCTCCTTACTAACTATAAGTTTGTATATAAAAATTAAATCTCCAATCAATCTCCGATATTCCAGAGATTCCAGTTCACATTCTTGTAGAGCATCAAAGTACGAAACATACCCCATATTGAATTTCTTGAAAATTCTGAATATAAATGACTTTTGAATAGATTCGAGCATTATAATATGCTCCTTTATAACTGGAGAAGTGATAATAGATCCATATTCCAGTAGAGGTCGAACATATACAACGTAGCATTTTATGAAGATTTTCCATGAAGAGTGTTTGAGTATAGAGAAAAACATATTGATTCGTTGGTGCGCTTTCCGAACGATAAGAGAATAGTGGTAATGGAAGTTAAGTGTGCTAGATAGGTGAATTCCAAGATCTCGAACTTTGGTCACTAAAGGTATACTTATTTGGTTTAGAGAGAGATCAGCATGTGATGCAATCGTTCCTCTTCTTTTAGTAGAGAACAAAATATATTCACATTTGGCCGGTGCCACTTTCATCTGCCATTTAGAACACCAATGTTCCAGTTCGCACAAATCAGATTTAATCGTATTCACATCAGAGTGGTATAGCTTCAAATCGTCCGCAAGTTAAGGGTCAATAAATCCACAGTATTCCCCAGGATTACTGTAGATATTCAAATCTACAGTAACCTGTTCTACTACCGTATCCTTCGCCTTCATCTCATCTTCCAGAATCTTCCGACATCTTGCAAAATACGTTGCGTCATCTTCTTCTGCTCCTGGGAGCCCTGGAACTTCTATTTTTTGAGTCCCAAAATTTTGAAGCCCATTCAAAACGCTCATCATTAATTGGTTACTGTCGGGTCGCTCGGGAACCTTCGATTTTTGTTTATTTCGCTTTTTTTGGTTCTTCTTGTAGTTTGCACCGTGTTTTGGGGGTTCTTGAGACCCTTGGATTACTGTATTAGGTACAGTAGGAATTGCAGAAGTTCGGGTTTCTGTAGCTGTTACAGTAGGACTTGGAATCCTTTGTTGGGTTACTGTATCCATTTCTGTTGCTTTTTGGGGTACTGTATCCCTTACAGTAGGACTTTGAATCCTTTTTTGGGTTACTGTAGCTGCTACAGTAAACTTGTAGAGTTCCAGTTGAGCCTTTAACTCCGAGTTTTCCTTCTTTAAAAGTCGAATTTCTTCATTCTTGTCATCCAAAATTTTTTGAACTTCTCGAATTTCAGAGTTCTCCATTTTTCGAAGACGAGAAGTGAGATCCATGGTATTTTGTCTGAAAAAAAAGGTTGAAAAATTTTTCAGATTGCTCAGCTTAATTTTGCTTCATTTTATTGATTGTAAAACAAAAATCAAAACTTTCCGAAAAAAATTTGAAACTGAAATTTTTTCTTTTTGAGTTTTAACTGAATTGCTCAGCATTATATTTAATTATTATTACAGGGTAACAATAGTCTTAAAAAAATGGCGGGAAATTTAAAAATTTGTGAAACCGAAAAGTTTATTTTCATGGATTTTGATGGAAGTTCTATTATTGCTAATTTTATGATATTGCTCAGAATTATTTTAAGAAATCTACGCCCACTGAGAAACTTTAAAAATCCATGAAATTTTCCTAAATTTTTGAAATCGAAAAAAATCTATATTTTTTTCTCAAAAATCATGGTTTCGAAGAAACCCACTTTAAAAATTGCCCATTTCAGAATTGCTCATTTTAAAATTTGAAATTTTCACGGTTTTTTAGTGAATGTCTCATTGAAAACTTCAAAATTCTTTGGAATATTCCAAAAAATTTGAAACTGAAAATTTTTTTTGGATTTTTTTCCAAAATTGTACTAAAATTTTATGATTGCTCAGCTTAATTTAGTCAAAAATCTATTTAATTTTGAAAGCAGAGTTGCTCATTTTAAAGTTCAAGTTTATGAGATTTTCAGTTAAAACGCAGCATTAAAAACACCCAAAATTCTTTTAAAATTTCCAAAAATTTTGGAACAGAAAATTTTTTTTGGATTTTTTTTCAACATTTCCAAAATTGTACTGAAATTTTATGATTGTTCAGCTTAATTTAGTTAAAACTCTATTTATATTCAAATCGGCTATACGAACAGCATTAAAAAGAAGTAATAGGGAACCATTATTTCTTTTAAAATTTCCAAAAATTTTGAAACCGAAGTTTTTTTTTCCTATTTTAGATTTAGGGATTTATCAGGAATTTAGTAATTGCTCAGCTTAAAATATTGCTCATCTTATGATAATTTGCATATGTAAATTGAATTGCTCAGCTTTATTTCTCACTATTATTTCGAATTTCAACAATTTTTTATACTATTGTAAGGGATATCACTATCCCTTAGGTTATAGTAGTATAGCTTCTTAGATTAGGTAATCCTTCATAGTCCTAGAAACATGATCAAGAGTTGATCTCTTTTCCATACTTCGACCCCGTGAGTCAGTCTCTAAGGAATTTCTGAAAACATCCAATTTTTCCCATGTGTCCATTACAGATAACAGTCCAGAAGCCACCCTTTCATCTAGCTGGCTCTATCTGTCCAGGACAAATGGGAAATCTGGAATGCTCTTGCCTGTTGTCTCCCCTTCCCATACAGTCACTAAAAGAATGATTTCAGATGGCGCGAATCGGCTCACATCACCCGCCGGACAAAACGCCTCCACACCACGACTCCGCCCATCTGATAATTGTATTTTTTCCAATCTCATTCCAAAAACTCACTGATTATTCAATAATTTATCTAATTTTTGATTGATTTCCGCAAGTTGAGATATTGCATTTGAGCCCTCCATAGTTGTGAGAATTTTCTGAAAAAATGAATTATTGAAAATCTGAAAAAAAATCTCAAAGGCAAAAAAATAGAATTAAGTATTCAAAGAGGATCAAAATTAAACCTTCCCGTTTCCGTTTCCATTAATTAGAAAGTACCCAATTTCTTTATTAAAATTTTTTTGAAACTGAAAAAAAATTATTTTTTTGGAAATAAATCGATAAATGTAAATTCACAGAAAAGACTCAAATCATCACATGGCATGGGGATTACTGTAGGATTACTGTACCCAGAATTGGAAACGTTTGAAAAAAAAGAGACCGGAAGAGGGGAAAGTTGAACATGGAGGAAAAGTATACAACTGGGGAAATTTTTTTTTGACAAGAAAATTAATTGGGAATGTTTAGGGGGAATGAAAATTGGGGAATTAGAAACTGGTAGAAATGTGAAAAAAATAAGCATAAAAAATTTTGTGAAAATGACAAAAATATGACGAGGAAGTAATATAAAATGACAAAAAAAGTGAAAAAAATGCATAATTTCGAAGAAAAAAAGATTACTGTAGAATTTAGGGGGAATATAATTCGAAGTTTCTGAAAATTGATACAGAAATCTTAAAATAGATTAGATTCTGAATAGAAAAAATTGAAATTGAAGTCAAAAATCTTTGAAATTTGAAGAAAAAATTTTCCAAAAAAATTTTTTTGAAAATTTTTTTTTCAAAATTTGAGCTGAAAAAATTAAATACTAGGTTCCAGGAACCTAAAATACAAAGTCAAAATTTTAATACTCAAGTTTCTAATACCCTATTTCTCAGATTGCTCATCATTAAAAATCAAAATTTTTTCGAAAAAAAATTTGAAAAAAAAGTGTTTGAAAAATTTTTTGCAATTTTGAGCCAAAAATTGAATTTTAAGCTCAAAAAATTCCAATTTTCACCCTAAAATTTTGATTTTAGGCTAAAAGTTGCAAAAATTAAATTTTGTGACTGTTTCAATGGAGTTTTCTATTTCAAAATTTGGATTTCAAAACCGGTTTTCTTAAATTTCAAGGATTACTGTATCACATTCTTCCCGCCGAGACCTGAACCCTTGGACTATCGTATCTCCTGCACAAATATCCACTTTCGACAATTCTAATATGCTTATCCTTCTCCACCAATTCCTTCTCTTTCACCTCCAATTTCTCTCGAATTTCCGCCACATTTGCCTCCAAATTTCGAATTTTCACATCCATCTCTTCGATCATTCGTTTTTCCACAGAATCTTTCAATTTGAACATGCTTGGCGCCAATAGGAAACACAAATGTACTCGTGACATCAAATTTTTGTTCATGAACTTGACGATAGCCTTCTTTGTGGTTCGAACTTGTTCCATTGGAATCGCTAAACACGCTAATCGCTCAGAATTGTCTTTTTCATCGATTGGAGGGAGTCCTTTCCGTTTTCTATCGATCATAGTAGCGACTTCATTTTGAACAGATGCGAGCAAATTTCGTTCGGCTTGGATGTAGTTGTTACGGAGGGCGGAGAGGAGGCTGGTGCTGGAAATAATACATTAGCTTTATTTGAAATCGATTACAGTTGAAAATTCCGAGAAAATTGAGCCAATTATCAAGCTTCTAGCTTCATTTCGAACCGAGATACAGCGATTTGAAGTTGAGAAGCAAAAGAATGTGAGAAAGAAACACATCCCCAACTTTGACTGCTCATATCTCAAAAACGGTAAACGCTATCAAAAAGTGGTCAACTGCAAAATTGCTCAGCGTTAAATTTCACACATTTTTGTAGTTAGACGCTTTTTGATAGCTACAACGGTTCCAGAGATACAAGCGGTCAAAGTTGAGCGCGCGCTATTAGGGAGAAACGCAGACATCTCTCGTCGTCTGCGTCTCCCTCTTTCCCACGCTGCCTCGCCAAGAAAAGCGCACGCCCAACTTTGACAGCTTGTATCTCGAGAACCCTTATATCTATGAGAAAGTTACAAACTACAAAAATGTGTAAAATTCTAAGCTGAGCAATTTTGTAGTTGAACATTTTTTGATAGCTTTGATGGTTCTTGAGATACAAGCGATTTTCTATTGTGCTCCTTATAGACAAGAAGCCTTTAGTTGTTCACGAGGAGTACACAAAACAATTTCCGCGAAACTTCTGGATTTTCAAGAGAATACTTATTGATGTACAAAATATAGAAACTTCGAATACCCAACATTTCAAAATCTAACAATTTTAATTTCAGATTTTTTTGAAATCGAAAAAAAAAATTTTCCGAAATTTTTTTTTCGAAATTTTTTTCAATTGCAATTTCCGATTAAAAACTTACTCGATTTTCGTCTTCAAAACTTTCAGAGTCGTAGAATTTGGGTTTTCAGCCTCAATTTCTTTCTTCACATCATCTTCCACAACTACTCCATTGTCATTTGAAACTTCAGAATTTTCCAATTTTTCCTTCAGAGGACCGAATTTTTCAGTAACCACGCTTAGCAATAACCACTCGATCAATTTCGAACTCTCCATCACCAACATATCGATTTTTTCCTCGAAAATTGTGCCAGCTATCCGGAATCGATATTCGGATCGTTGGATTTCCGTTTTTAGTTGGAGGTTTTCGGCCCTAAAAATTGGAAATTATCGTCTTTTGAAGAGTTGCCGGTGGGCATGCCCGCCACCTCATCAACCCTTTCTTACGGTACAGCGCCCCACTCGCAACGACGCTCCGCTATTCCGCTGATGCCGTACGCGTACAGCCCGTCTCGCCGACGACGTGGCAAGTCGTGTTTTTAGTTAGTTTTCTTTGAGTGTTTGACAGTTTAGTTTTGAAGTGGTTTTCTAGGGTTTTTGCTGGTTTTCCATTATTGTTTTATATCATTTTACTATTTTAGTCCTTGGATAAGGATAAATTGGTAATTATCTCGACTAAATCTCGTTTTATCGTTTACAAAGGCCACTGAATCCGAACCATCGGATAACTTGGGGGCCGAACCGTGTTTTTTTCGTCTGTTTACGCTTGTTTCGCTGTAGATTTTTGAAGGTATCGATTGGGCGAGTATAAAACCCAGTCGATTTCAAAATTTGCAGAGAAATAAAAGCAATTTTCGTGAAATTTGGATAAATTTTACGGAAATAGTATCGTTGGCGTATAATTCGATCGATTAGCGAAAAGAAAGCGTGGTATAAAACGTTTGGAATTCCAGAGCAAAACCGAATGACCGAAATGGAGGACGTTGTGATGGTGCAGCCGGAGGAGAATGGTGGAGAAGCAGAGCGACGAATTGGAGCAAGCAGCAACGACGGATCGCTGTGGGCAGACCTCACCGAGACGGAAGAGCTCAAGGTGAGCGTGAAAGAAAAAATGAAAAGAATCAAGGGATTCAACAAGTTCGTCGAGAAGTCTGGAGAAATGGTGGAGAGTGTGCAGAAAGCGTTGGGAGATACCGCGCTGACGTCGAGGAAACAAGACATGATACTGGCGCCGGTGGTGAAGTATTGCGTAGAGTTGAGGGAGCGCTATGAAGAAGTGCGCTGTGACGGATGGCAAAAGAATGTGCTGAAGTTGATGAAGGAAAGAGGGGTTGAAACGGTTGAAGAGCTGCGGGAGAATTGTGAAAAGTGGGAAGAAAATAATGAAGAGGAAGGAAAAATAGAATTGGAAAAAGAAAACGAGACGTTGAAAAGTGCAAACAACTGTTTACAGAGACTCCTGGAAGACAAAAACCTCGAGTTGGCCGATGAGTTGGATCGGAGCGCAGCCGAGGTGGAAGCAATGAAAAAGAAGCTCGAAGAGGCCGAGAAGCTTGTGGAGAAGTTGAAGAAGGCGATGGTGAAGGAGAAGGCCGTGTCAGAAGGACTGAAGAGCAGCATCGGGCACCTGGAAAGTGAGAGAAAAGAGTGGAAGGAGAAAAGAAACCAAAGAGATTTGCAGAAAAGCTCGCCAAAGCTCAAGGAGACAGGAAAGCGGCGGATGGAACACTTGGAGAGTTCGAACGGTGGATCGAGTTGTTCAGGTGAGGAATACGAGGAGGAAAGTGTGAAAAGCAGAGATGAGGTGTGGGAAAGCGCGTCGAGAGTCTCGAGAAGGAGTATGGTAGAGGATGTAGTAAAGAGCATGGGGGAAATGATGAGATCGTCGGCGAGAGCAGCCGCGTTGCCAACGCCGAAAGTGTATGATGGGCTAGGAGATTTTCGGGAGTTCCGCAGGGCATTCTTGTTGAAATTCCAAAGCGTGACGGATTCGGATGAGGAATTAGTAGCTATTCTGGAGTCACAGTTCTTGAAGGGTCCGGCGAAATCGATTTTTAAGTCGCTAAGCAAACGACATGAGCGACCGATCAAGAAGTTGTTCGAAGAGTTTGAGGAAAAGTTGAGAAAGAGACAGGGCGACGCGAGGACGGAGGCGTTGAATGTGTTTGAAGGATTAAGAAGGAGTCCGAAGCAAAAGATGTGGGAGTATTGCGTTGAGATCGAGAAATGGTCGAAGAAGGCTTTCGGAGAGATTGGAGAAGAAACGATGTCACAAATGAGGGTGACGAAGTTGATGAAGGCGATCAGACAGGATGGGTTGTTGCATAGGGTATTGATCACGAAGAGATTGGAAGTGGGGTTGGAGGAGCAATATGAAGTGTGCAAAGATATAGTACTGCAGCACGAGAACGAAGAGTTCCGGATGAATCAGCAGAAGGGATTCTTCGGAGGAGACAAAGGAAAAGGAAGAGATTTTAAGAAAGAGAAGACAGAGACGGGAGAGAAATCGAGTGGTACAGAAGACAGAGGGGTGACAGGGGGGAGACGCGATATGGGAGAACGTAGACCGGGAGATGCAAGGAAGTGTTTCAACTGTGGTGGTGTTGGACACATAGCGAGACAGTGTACTTCCAAGGGGCTCAATGAGGTTGAAGCCAAGGAAAAGGAAGAGGACTGTAGTGTAGGAAAAGAGATGGTGGAAATGGCAGAGATTCTCGGAAAGAAGAAGAGAATCGTCATTGACAGTGGAGCTGTGGTCTCGGTCATTTCAACTGGATTGTTGAGTAGACTGGAGAAAAATTGGAAGGAAAAGGTGGAGATGTTGGAGAAGCCAGGGTTGTCGCTGAGGGATGCGTCAAAGAGGAAGATGGCAGTTGTGGGTCAAATGAGAACCGTGATTCGTGTGAGAGGGATCGAAGCGGATGTGATTTTCCAGATCGTGGAGAATGAGTTGGATGTCTTTTTGTTGGGAACTAATGCTTTTGCAAGCATGGGTGCTGAGTTGAACTGGAAGGCGGAGAAGTCGGTGGCAGTAACGACGCAGAAGTTGAGAGTTCCACCGCAGAGTTGTGCTCAAATAGAAGTGCGAGTAGAAGCCGATTTGGGAGATGACGTGTTGGAGTCCGCGGAGGAGTGGTTGCCGACGAGTTTATGCAGGAAAGAGGAGAATGGGAAAATGATGGTTGTTGTGTCGAATTGGAAGGATGAGCCGTTGTTGATAAAGAAAAATCAGCCGGTCGGTGTAGTCAATCGAGAGTGGAAAGTGGTGACAGAGGGAAAAGGAAATCATATGGTTAATATGATGGATCTGGATAAGAAGGAGGGACTGAAGGGAGTGGAACGAGTAAGAAAAGTAATAGAGGCGTTGAGAGGGAATGGAGCATTTCCGGATGGAAATATCCAAAGAGTCCTGGAGGAATACAGCGACGTATTCGCGATGGAAGACAATGAGTTGACGCAGACGGGAGTAGTGAAGTGTGGGATTGAGTTGGAAAGGAATGAGCCAATAAGGCAGAAATGTAGACCAGTGCCGTTGGCGCTTCAGGAGAAAGTTAAGGAAATGTTGAAAGATATGGAAAAGAGAGGAGTGATAAGGAAATGTCAGTCGCCATGGGCAAGTCCGGTCGTATTGGTGAAGAAGAAGGATGGAAGTATTAGAATGTGTGTGGATTATAGGAAGTTGAATAGTGTGATAAAGCTGAATGCACATCCGTTGCCACATATCGAGATGACGTTGCAAGCTTTGGGAGAGAACAAGTGGTTTACCACGTTGGATCTGATGGCGGGGTATTGGCAAGTTCCAATGGAGGAAGGGTCGAAGGAAAAGACAGCTTTCGCAGTGCTGAACGAGCAGTATCAGTTCGAAGTGATGCCGTTTGGGTTGGCGACGAGCCCGGCGATATTTCAGGCAGCCATGGAGCATGTGTTGGGAGATTTGATTGGAAAGTCTGTCTACGTGTATATCGATGACATTCTGATTGCTAGTGGGAGTGAACGAGAGCATGAGAAGGACTTGTTGGAAGTGTTGAAGAGAATGAGAGAATGTGGACTGAAGTTGAGGGCGTCGAAGTGTAAGATTGCTCAGAGGACAGTGGAATATTTGGGGCATGTCATTGACGAAAAAGGAGTGAGGACGGATGGAAAGAAAATTGAGAAAATGGAGAAATATCCAGTTCCGAAGGACAGAAAGGAACTTCACACGGTTCTGGGAATGTGCGCGTACTATCGGAATTTTGTACTGAATTTCGCAAGTATTGCGGCGCCGTTGACACCGTTGACGTCTCCGAAGATTCCATGGAGATGGACGGAGGAGCAGCAAGAGGCGTTTGATGAGTTGAAGAGAAGGATGACAAGTGCACCAGTGCTAGCACAACCAGACGTGGAAGCGGCGAGAAAGTTCGAAAGACCGTTTTGTATATTTACGGATGCTTCTGGGTACGGGATTGGAGCGGTGTTGGCGCAAGCGGGAAAGGATGGGAAAGTACATCCGATTGCGTTCGCGTCGAAATCGTTGAGTCCGGCTGAAAAGAACTACCATGTGAGCGATAAAGAAGCGTTGGCTGTGCTGTTTGCGACAAGAAGATTCAAGCATTTCATCTTCGGGTGTCCGACAACAGTGTTCACTGATCACAAGCCACTCACGAGTCTGTTCAAGACGAAGAACTTGGCAGACCGATTGTTGAGATGGTCAATGGAAATGCAGGATTTCGCGCTGAACATTGTATATTTGAAAGGAAAAGCAAATGCAGTGGCAGATGCGTTGTCGAGAGGTGGAGCGCAAGAGACTGAGGAGATGAGGGATGCTCATGAGCAAGCCAGAACGGAGATTGAGCGAGTGATCAACGTAGTAGAAGCGGTTAAAGAGAATGAAAGGAAAGAGAGAGGCTGGAGAGAGTTGATGATGAAGGATCAGGGATGGAAGATAATTGTGGAAAAGTTGGAAAATGGGAGTCAGGAGGGAAAGGTGAACGTTCCAGGAGATGAAGAAAGAGATATTCGGGAGTTTATGATGATGGGACGGGAGTTGATGTTTGTGACGAAGTATGGAGCTGCATTGAGAGTGGTCCCGGTAGAAAAGAGAAAGGAAGTGTTTTTGGAAGCACATGGCGGAACATTCGGTGGGCATTGGAATCCAGACAAGGTTGAAGCGATGTTGGGAAAGAAGTTTTGGTGGCCAAGAATGAGGGCAGAGATTGGAAAATGGTCGAAAGAGTGCCAGCAGTGTCTATGCGGGAACGCAAAACAGATATTGACGTCGCCGTTGACACCGATTGAAGCAAGTGAGCCATTGGAAATTGTAGCTTTGGACTTGTTGGATTTGGGGTTGAGTTCCAGTGGAAATCGGTACGTGTTGTCGATTGTGGATCTGTTCAGCAAGTACGCGGGGGTTGTGGCAATTCCGAACAAGTCGGCGGAAACAGTGGGAAAGGCGTTTGTAGAGAGTTGGATGTTGAAGGAAGGGAGAATCCCGAAGGCGATATTGACGGATCAGGGGTTAGAGTTTGCAAACTCTACCTTTGAGAAGATTGCAAAAATGTCAAATATCCAAATGATCAAGACAAAAGGGTATCATTCGAGGATGAATGGAGGAGTGGAGAGGTTCAACAGAACAATTCAGTCAGTACTGAAGAAGGTTACGTTGATACCGGCGGAGTGGGATGAGAAGTTGCAGTACGCGGTGTTCGCTTACAATGTGTGTAGACATGAAGCGACTGGGGAAAGTCCGCATTTTTTGATGTATGGGAGAGATCCGAGAATACCGATGAAGGTTGATCAGACGGAGTTGGTGGGGAAGTACCAGGTGGACGTAGACGAGTACAAGTCACGCCACGCGGAACAGATGCAGTTGGCTCAGGAAGCAGCAAGAGAGCATATGAAGAGAGAGCGAGAGAGTATGAAGGACGGTTTTGATGAAAAACATAAAGTGGTTGGGAGGAAGTATCCAGTAGTAGGCGACAGAGTATTGGTGAAGATTCCTGCGGAGAAATTGGGAGCCAGAAATGCAAAGTTAGTTAACCCATGGAAAGGACCGTATAGAGTGGTGGCAACGACAGTAAACTCCGCAGAAGTACAGCTCATAGGAGGAGAAGAGAAGTTATGGATCCCGTGGGAGCAACTTCGGAAGGTTCCAAAAGAGATGGCAGATGTGAAGTGTGAAACCGAGGCTAGACGGGGACAGCGCGGCAGAAAAAAGAAGGTGGCGGTGAATGTAGTAGAAGAGGGGAAAAGCAATGAAAAAGATGACGGGAATTTGACGTTGGATAATGTAAATTCTTACAGAAAAGAAGAAAAAGAGGAATGCGGATGTCCGAAAGGAAACGGTCATTATGTGGAAGCCTTGGGAGGAGAGTGTCACGAGCCGAAGAGCCTGGCACTGAGTACATTGGCGAGGAACGAGAAGATCGCTTCTGAAGATGTACATCTCATGAAGTGTGATGAGGATTTTCAGAAGAAACTCGGAAAGTCGGAACGACTCGAAGCGCTGAGAAAGTTTGCTGGAATCTGTCCAACATGGGCCAGCAAGGTCATGAAAAACGACTGGGAGGAGGCAGAAGTGGAATGGAAGGAAGCCGCGGAGAGCTTGAAGAAAGAAGTGATGTTGAGGAATCAACCACAAAAGTCGATAATCCAAGAGAAGTATATTCTCGTGGGTCAACGGATGGGATTGAAGAGTAAGGCAGTTTTCGAAGTGAGAACGTCAACGATCTCGACGTGGAAGAAGAAGTTTGGATGGGAGAAAGTAGAGAAGGCAGTGGTGTTGGTAGAATGGACAAAGGATGATAAGCAGTTGAAGGCGTTGGTGAACTTGGTGGAGGAAATAGCCAAGGAAGTTGGGGAGTTGGTGGTGGTGCCCGCAAAAATGGAATGCGGCTACGACGAGGTTGGAGAAGTCACCGAAATATGGCAAAAAGTGAGGAAGACGGCGCTTAATGTGGAAATAGTGGATCCAATGACTCCAGTAGGACCCAAGAAGATGCCGTTGATTCTGAGCGACTTGAAGCCAGGATCGTTAGAGAAGATGGTGGAATACTTGGAGTGCGCCATCCCAGGTCACTTGTTGGTGGATCGACTGAGAGTAGATGTCGAAGATCCGGAGCCGAAGACCAAAAAGCATCGGGCAAATTAAGGACAAGGCGAAGGAGCCGAATATATTAATATTTTATTGTTGTTCTGTTTTCGTAGTAACTAGTGAGGTCAATAGGACAATTAGAATTTTTAAGGTCAATAGGACAGTTAGAATTTTTTGTAATCTGAGGCCGTTAAGATATGTTAGGGAATCGCTGTGTTATTGAGTGAGTAGGAAGGCGTAGGGTCACGTGACGGTAAAGAGGAGTATGAGTGGAGGGTAAGTCGAGTGGTCCTGTACCTTTCATGTCACCGGTCAGGGGTCCGGTTTCTCGGAGGAGGGGGAAGTTGCCGGTGGGCATGCCCGCCACCTCATCAACCCTTTCTTACGGTACAGCGCCCCACTCGCAACGACGCTCCGCTATTCCGCTGATGCCGTACGCGTACAGCCCGTCTCGCCGACGACGTGGCAAGTCGTGTTTTTAGTTAGTTTTCTTTGAGTGTTTGACAGTTTAGTTTTGAAGTGGTTTTCTAGGGTTTTTGCTGGTTTTCCATTATTGTTTTATATCATTTTACTATTTTAGTCCTTGGATAAGGATAAATTGGTAATTATCTCGACTAAATCTCGTTTTATCGTTTACAAAGGCCACTGAATCCGAACCATCGGATAACTGAAGAAATTTTATAGCTAAAATCAACTTTTCCACGAGGAGTACAAAAAAGTTAGATTTTAGAAAATTTGAGAACACAAAGCCAAAGTTAATGAAAACTTTCAATATTTGACATTTTGACTAGAATTTTTGAAACTGTAAAAATTGTTTTTAACGGGGATTTAAAAATTTTAATGCAGTTTTATTTTGGTCAAGGTACCGTAATCCTGCTTGGATGTAGAGTAATCTACGTTAATCTACAGTAATCTAAGGAGACAACATCAAATTTCCAACAAGGAGTACAGAAAAAAACGTTTTTTGAAACTGTGAAATTTTTTTGAATGTGACTAAAGATTAAGGAAAGTACAGTTTCATTCAGGTCAAAGTACCGTAATCCGTTTTCTGCCTACAGTAATCTATGTCAAGCTACTGTAATCTGAAAAGACCAAAAGTTTTTTTTTCACGAGGAGTACAAAAAGATGAGTGCTTTGACTGAAACATTCGAAAGTAGGAAATTTTTATTATAATTTTTGAAACTGTAAACTTTTTTCAGTTCAGGTCAAAGTACACTAAAATATTTCTACAGTAATCTAAGATAGAAAACTGAAGTTTTGAAAATTTCTCAAAAATTTTTCTCATGAAGTTTTGAGCACTGAAAATTAATGTTCTCGAATCAAAACAATTTTCCTAAAATTAAAAGTTTTGACTAGAATTTTTGAAACTGTAAAAAAGTCCCGTAATCCAGTTCTGGCTACAGTAATCTATGTCATTCTACATTAATGATAAATGAATACAAATCGGAGCAAAAAGCTCAAAAACAAGGTTTTTACTAAAATCTTTGAAACTGTAAGATTTTTTATCGATTATCAAGAAGAATATTCAGGTCAAAGTACCGTAATCTATATTCTGACTACAGTAATCTATATGAACCTACATTAATTTGAGCTAGCAAACAAAACATTTGAAAATTTCTCAAAAATGTTTCTCGTGAAATTTTGAATATTGGAAATCTATGCGAGGATTAGAACATTTTTCATTGAAGTTTCAACTAGAATTTTTGAAACTGTGAAAAAATAATTTCCTACAAACTGTAAAAGTATAGTAATCCATATCCCGCCTACAGTAATCCTGTAAAACTTTAAAAAAATTGTTATTAAAATTTTCCATGAAGTTTTTCGCTTCGAAAATTCGTGCGCTAGGAAGAACAATTTTCCTAAAAGTTGAAGTTTCAGTTAGAATTTTTGAAACTGTGAAAAAATAATTTCCTACCGTAATCCAGTACTGACTACAGTAATCTATGTCAACCTACAGTAACCCAATATTACCTCAAATTCGTCAATTCGGGATCCAATTTGCTTCTCTGTTTCAACAAAATATCATTCAACGATTTGAATCGATAACATTCGCGGGCCCACGCCTGCACATCTAACATTTGAGCCTCCGCGGAGTTCGGATCGAGTTCTCCGTACTTTCGACGGTTTACGGTACGTGGGGTCTTCAAGGCGAACTTTCTCAGCTTGTCCTCATCGATTTCCATACATTTTCGAGTGTCTGCGAGCCAAAGTTGATTACGGAGATATTCTTCCATTTTGACTCGATGCGCAGCGATTAGGTCGCGATAGCCGTTGGCGGTCTGGAAATTGATAGGAACTACAGTAACCTAAAGTAATGTAGTACAATCTACAGTAATCTACAGTAATCTACAGTATTCTACAGTGTTCAACAGCAATCTACAGTAATCTAAAGTAATCTACAGTAATCTACAGTGTTCTACTACAGTAATCAGAATCCAATTCAAAGTACAGTAACCCAATTTGAAGAAACTACAGTAATCTACAGTATTCTACAGTAATCTAGAGTAATGAAGTCGAAACTACAGTAATCCAGTGGAAATTTAGTACAGTAATCAACAATAACCCAGTTTCCGTTCAAAGTACAGTGACTCAATTTAAAGAAACTACAGTAGTCTCAGTGATCTACAGTAATCTACAGTAGTCGACAGTAATCAAAAGTAATCTCGAACAAACCACAGTAATCTACCGTAACCCAGAAGTAATATCCTAACCTACAGTCATCTAGCTTCAATTCAAAGTAAAGTAACTCAATTTGAAGAATCTACAGTAGTCTACAGTAATCTACAGTAACCCAACCCCCCAACTACAGTACCTGTCCATTCACCATATATTCCTCATTGATTCCATCCATCAATGTCTGATTCCACGGCTCATATTTTTGCACGAAATACATTTTGACATCTCTCATATGAATCGCGTATTCCTGGAATTCTTGAATTCTCGACCGCTCTGAATTCATCAATCTCGTATCCAAGAACGCCACAATTCCATCTTTATACTCCATGGATCGATAGATGTTCTCAAGGTTCTCGTTTAGGAAGATCATTCCTTCGACGCGTCGGTTTCTGGAGAAATTGGTCTTGGTTTTAGTGGGAAATTGGAATTTTTAAAACGCTTTTTGATATGTGAACTTATAGAAATAAAGAAAAGGGAAAAGAACTAAAAATTCCAAAAAAAATGAGCTAAAAATCAAGTCTCTAGCTATATTCTGAGCCGAGATACAATGCGTTCAACTTTGACCGCCCGTATCTCAAAAAGGGGTGGAGCTATCAAAAAGTTGTCAACTACAAAATTGCTCAGCATAAAGTTGTACACATTTTTGTAGTTGACAACTTTTTGATAGCTCTAACCGTTCTTGAGATACAGGCGATCAAAGTAGGACGCGCGCTTTCCCTTGGCGTAGGAAAGGGGGAGACGCAGACGACGAGAGGTGTCTGCGTCTCTTTCGGAGAACGCGCGCACAACTTTGATCGCCCGTATCTCGAACATGGTTAGAGCTATCAAAAAGTTATTAACTACGAAAATATGTGAAATGTTACGCTGAGCAATTTTCTTGTTGACAACTTTTTGATAGCTCTTATGGTTTTTGAGATATAAGCGTTTTTGAAGATAGTTATGCGAAAAAAACTCGGATTTTCAATTAAATTAATTATGTTCGATGTATCTCGGCTCAACATTGTCCCAGAACTTTGACTTTCGGCTCATTTTTTCTGAAATTCTTTGCTGTTTCAAAATATTTACTAGTAAAATCAAAAAAATAGAATTTTTTAATGATATTTTTCTGTTTCAACTGAAAGTGATATTTTTGAATGAAAAAATCAAAGCAATGGGCACAGGAAACATCTAACAAAAGTTCAAGTTTCTTTGGAGCTTGGCTTTTTTAATCACTTTTGTTTCAAAAATTTTTCCACGACATTTCGCAAGTGCGACGTTTCGAAAGCAGAGGAGTTCAAAGTGTTAGTTTTTAGATTCCAATAAAAATGAGCTAAAAATGACGTTTCTAGCTACATTTTGAGCCGAGATACAGCGATTTGAAGTCGCGGCCTCAAATAGTGTGGGAGAGACGCAGGCGACTAGGGTGTCTGCGTCTCTCCCTTTCCACACTGCCTCGCGGAGGGAAAGCGCGCGCCCAACTTTGACCGCCCGTATCTCAAGAAGGAGCAGAGCTATCAAAACGTGGTCAACTACAAAAATGTGTAAAATTTTACGCAGAGCAATTTTGTAGTTGAACATTTTTTGATAGCTCTCATGGTTCTTGCTCTAACTCACGTTCTCTTCGCCTTTTGCAGTTTTCCCTGAATCTCCGCATGGCTACACTTCAAGTTCATAATCTCTCGATCCTTTTCTTTCACTTTTTTCACCTCTTCCTCAAACTTCTTTTTTCCTTCTTCCAATTTCTCCTGTGCCTTTGACAAATCCCTATAGTAACCATCTTTCAACCGATCCAATGCTAGTCGATGTTTGTCTTGCAAATGATTCGAATAATCTCGATTTGGATAGGTACCATCAGAAAGGGCGGGGTTTTGAGGGATTACTGTAGGTGCTTCCTCTTTCTTGTCCCCATTCTTGGCCTCGGTTACTGTATCTTCATTTTCTTCCATTGTTCTCCAATTAACAACGATTGGGGCATTATTCAAATCCAGATCCAGGGATTGAATGAAGGTGTAGATTTCCTTATGCAATTCGTTGCTGAAAAATAGGAGTTGCGAAATTTCCTAGTTGCGAAATGTACTGGTTGCGAAATGTTAAAGTTGCGAATCGTCCTAGTTGTGGAATGTCATAGTTGCGATTTGTCATAGTTGCGGAATGAATTAGTTGCAAAATGGCATAGTTACAAAACGACATGGTTGCGAAATGGAATAGTTGCGAAATGGGATAGTTGGGAAATGTCTTTGCGACGTTTCGCAAATACGATATTTCGCAATTGGGACATTTCGTAACCATGACATTTCGCAACTAAGACATTTCGCAACTATGACGTTTTGCAACCACTAAATTTCGCAACCAAGACATTTTGCAACCAGGACGTTTTGTAACCAGGACGTTTCGCAACTAGGACATTTCACAACTATGATATTTTTCAACTATGTCTTTCTGCAACTTAAACATTTCGCCACCCTGACATTTCGCAACTATGCCATTTGACAACCAGGACGTTTCGCAACTATGAAATTTCGCAACTATCACATTCCGCAACCATGCCGTTTAGCAACTAATCATTGAGCGTTTCCCAATGTTTTGAAATTGAACACGAATTTTAAAATAAAAAATGGAAACAGTCAATATTTGAAAATTGCAACTTTAACATTTCGCAACCAGTACACTTCGCAACTAAGAAATTTCGCAACCAGGACATTTCGCAACAGGCTATTTCGCAACTAGAGCATTTCTCAACCAGGACATTTCGCAACTAGATCATTTTGCAACCATGTCATTTTGCAACTACGACACTTCGCAACCCAGACGTTTCACAACTATAACATTTCGCAACCAGGACATTTCGCAACTATCACATTTCGTGTCTACGCCTTTTCGCAACCGGGACATTTCGCAACTCACAGTTCACCCTCCTTTCGACTCTTCTTCTTCTCCGCTTCCTCCCACAAATCCTTCAAATCTTTTTGATTTGCTTTCAACCCCTCGCTCTGCGGTCGAACCTCCATTTCCTTTCTACAGTACTCCTTCGCCGACCATACCGTATCATTCTTCTCCTCCTCTCCTTGTCTCTCACTCAATTGCGCTTGAAATTGTTTCACTTTATGACTCCTTATATAAAATGCCAATTTCATATGCTCCATGGACCCTTTCAAACATTGCAATGAGCTCAAATCCTGCTCAATTCCAACCATTTGATCCATAAATTGACGATTGATTATCGCTTCTTGTGCTCGTTTCTCCGTGGAGCGCAGTTTCTTCGTCTCCAATAATTTCAATTGCAATTCCTTTTGCTTATTCGCGTGTGTTGTACGCTCTTGTAGCGATCGCCTTTGATGAGATGTGATCATTTTGAATAGGTCTGAGAAGACATCATAGTGTTGAGTCATAATATCTGCGGCTACACCAAGCTGCTCGTTCAGGAGGATTAGGCTGGGATTGAAGCTGAAAAAATTTCATAGTTTTTGAGCTAAAAAACAAGTTACTAGCGCAATTTTGAAGCGAGTTACAGCTAAAAAAGAGGATATCTCAAAAACTAGCCAATCTATCAAAAAATTGTCAACTGCGAAATTGCTCATTATAAAATTTTACATATTTTTGTAATTTGTTGCTTTTTGATAGCTATAAGGGTTCCCGAGATACAGGGAGTCAAAGTTGGGCGCGCGCTGGAAGGGAGAGACGCAGACACTCCCGTCTTCTGCGCCTCCTCTTTTCTCACGCTACCTCGCCAAGGTGAAGCGCACGCCCAATTTTGACCGCCCGTATCTCAAAAATGGGCGGAGCTATCAAAAAGTGATCAACTACAAAAATGTGTAAAATTTAAAGCTGAGCAAGTTGTAGTTGACTACTTTTTGAAAGATTTAATGGTTCTTGAGATATGAGCGTTTCAAAAAACTCAACACATAATTTTACTCAAAAATTTACGTAGACATTAAAGAAGAAAAAATTCCCTGTAAAATGCATCGAAAATCATATTTCTACGACGATTTTAACACAAGTTATGAGCCTTCAAAGTTTCAAGACGAGAGACGCAGACAACGAGATTCTCTGCGTCTCGCTCTTTTCTACGCTGCTTCGCCAAGCGAAAGCGCGCGCCCAACTTTAACCGCTCGCATCTCGAGAACCCTTTCAGCTATCGAAAAATCGACAACTACAAAAATGTGTAAAATTTTACGCTGAGCAATTTTGTAGTTGACTAATTTTTGATAGCTTTATTGGTTCTTGAGATATAATAAGAATAAACTCACTTATTAAACAACTCCGAGTGTACATGCTCTTGCAGGTCATCCCAGTACTTATCAGGGTCAGTTTTTATGTCCATTGCTGAAAAATGGGTTAAAAGTGGAGAAAATAACACAAAAAGAGATATGGAATAAGGATCCAAAAAAAGGAACCTTTGGTGGTCAAAAATGAAATTTAAAAAATAAATAAATCTTTATTAAAATGCGATTTGAAATTTTGAGATTTTCTGCTTGGGAAAAAATTGGTCATGACAATGATGAAATAACAGGAAAAATGAGATTTTTGGGGGGAGAAAATTCGACAAGAAAAGTGGGAAAGGAATCACAACTAGATATAGAATTTTTTGTAGGATTACTGTAGCTTTTAAGGGAACAATTGTCAATATGACACCCTTTAATGAAAAAAATGGGAAAAACTGGAGAAAAAAGTTTAGAGATCGAAGAAATAGAGAAACAAAGAAATAGAGATACAACGGATTGTTTTGGGGGATTACTGTATACAGTAATCTCCAGAGGATTACTGTAGCTTAATAGCTGCAGAATCGAAGAATCGTAACATTGAAAATAATTTCTTAAATAATTAAAAAATAGTAATGAAACGGCAAAAAAAGTTTGATTACAGTAGGTTGCTGTAGAAATTGAAAATCTACAGTAATCCCTTTGTTTTTTTTGTTTTCAGAAAAATTGAAAACTGAAAACTTCGCGAGATTTCGGATTTCGAAAGTGTGCCGTTTCGCAAGTGCGACGTTTCGAAAGTACGACATTTCAAAAGTGCGACGTTTCGCAAGTGCGACATTTTGAAAGCAAAACGTTGCACTTTCGAAATGTCGCACTTTCGAAACGTCACACTTTCGAAACGTCACACTATCGGAAATCTACAGTGATCCTAACATTTTTGGCTGCAACTTTTTGGGGAGGAATAGAATATGGAAATTTCGAAAAAAAAAATCCAAGTGTTTTGAAACAGAAATTATTGTGAATTTTCAAGGATTACTGTAGATTTGAAACATTTTTGTTGGGGGATTACTGTATCAAAGATTACTGTATCAAGGATTACTGTAAAATTGAATGGGTTAAACAAATTGATGGCTAATGCTTAGGTCATGTAACTCCGAAAAATTTGCTGTTTTTCTAACCGCTAATTTCTTCGTAAGATTACTGTAGATTTCGGTTTTTTATAAGACGGTACTTGTGGGATTACTGTAGGTTTCCATTTTTCAAAATGATATTGTATTTGGGATTTTGGATTATTGTAGATTCTCAACACTAACAAGAGAGAACAAGTGAAAATTTGAAACTACGTTAAAAATGGAGTACCTTTGAAACAGTGAAGATTTTGAATTATTTAGTATGGATTACTGTAGATTTTAAGGAAAATGAAGCGATTTTGGTATTGTGCATTACTGTAGAGGATTACTGTACCTCTACATATACCTATTGACCCCATTCACCATTCCAAATCCATTCTTCCTCTCCATTTGCCCTCTGGAAAGTCCCAATCCACGCCGCAAAAATCCAGTCTGAGCAATCGACAGCTCTCGATCTTTGGCCATCAAAGCTTGTTCGGATTCTTCCAGTTTTCCAGACATTTCTTTCAATTTTCTCTCGAGCTCAGCGATCCTCCTTGACTTGATCTCATCATCCTCCGATTCCATCTCTTCTACATCCAAAAGTCCCTCTTTTCGGTAATCAATCCGCTTCCTTTCTTGCAATTCAGAATCCGAGTCGGATTCTGAATCATTGTCATCTTCTATGACCAACGATTGCTCAGCTTTACGGAGTTGTTGTTGACGGGCCTTTTTGGCCGCCCGTTTTTTGCTAGATTTGGAGGGGATTGCAGCGTTTTGTGGGCGTCTGAAATGTATATATGTAAAATCTTCAAACCACAAAAGCGCGCTCATCTTTGACCACCCATATCTCGGAAACAAGTAGAGCTATCAAAAAATCATTAACTACAAAATTGCTCAGCATAAAATTTTACACATTTTTGTATTTGGCAACTTTTCGATAACTCTAACCGATTTCAAGATACGGGCGGTCAAAGTCGGACGCCCGTTTTCCCTTGGCGAGGCAGCATGGGAAAGGGGGAGACACAGACGACGAGGGTGTCTGCGTCTCTCGTAAAGCGCGCGCCTAACTTTGACCGCCTGTATCTCGAAAATGGACGGAGCTATCAACAAGCTTCTAACTACAAAAATATGTAAAATTTTATGCTGAGCAATTTTGTAGTTGACGACTCTTCTCTAGCTCCACCCAGTTTTAAGATATTTTTAATTTTTTCAACGTTACTAGTTGAAACACTGAAAAAGTGACTATCATTTGAAATCGAGTTGATTTAGGAATCGAAAATTTTCGGTAGTTTTCGAGCTAAAATTTGGTTCATTTTATTTTTGAGCTAAAAATGAATAAGTCGTCTCAGACCGTCACAGAATAAATTCAAATTTAGATTCTATAAACATTAATAAATTTTGAAACAGAAAATATTTTTGGTGATTTCGGTTCAGAATTCATCGATTTGAGAGGTGTACGGCTACGCTGATTCTAATTATAATAACAAAAACTCTTAAAAATAGCTCTGAAATCCCAAAAAAAAACCTCTTTAAATATTCCAAAATAACTTTAAAGGGTCATGACCGAGTTTTCCTCGAAAGTGGGCGGAGCCAACGCCATCCGAGGCAATTTTTGGGTTTTCTGGCTATGTTTGAACCGATTTTAAGAGTTTTAAAGCTATTTTCGAGGGATTTCGTCGTGATTTTTGAATTCTACGCCAATGTTTACATACTTTTTCAGAAAATATTTTTTCAATTTTTAACATTTTTTAACACAATTCTTAACAAAACTAAACAAAAATTTAGTACCCTGAAACAGAAAATTTTAGAGTTTTGACAAAAATTTGAATCAAGCAGGATTAAGCTGTGATTTCTAATCAAAAATTTTAGAAATTTTGAAACAGGAAAAAAAATTATATATTTTTATTTTGTTTGATTTTTTAAAGTTTGTGTTGCCCGTGAAGAAGAAAAGATTCCCTTCAAAACCCACTAAAAACCAAGTTTCTACGACGATTTCAACAAAAGTTATGAGTCTTCAAAATTTCAAGGTGAGAGACGCAGACGACGAAAGCGTCTGCGTCTCCCCCTTTCCCACGCTGCCTCGCCGAGGGAAAGCGTGCGCCAAACTTTGACCGCCCATATCTCGATAACCCTTTTAGATATCAAAACGTTGTAAACTACAAAAACGTGTAAAATTTTAAGCTGAGCAATTTTGTAGTTGACAATTTTTTGGAAGCTTTGTTGGTTTTTGTGATATGAGCGTTTTTGTATCACTTACACCTTCGAACTCTTCTCAAACTTTTTCCCTTCTTGCTTTTTCTCTCTTTCCTCCAATCTCTTCTCGAATATTTTCATCATCTCATTCTTTATCAAATCTCCATGAGATGTGATACTGAAAATTTTTTCTTTAATTTTCAAAAATGTTTTTTTGTAGTTTGTAGTCTTACGTAATCTTCTTTTGATGTTTCTCATACATCAGTTTGTAGTTGTCGTTGTTCTCGTACAATTGACTGGAAGCGATGGCTCTGTGAGATAAAATTTCAAAAAAAAAATTTTTTTTTTTTAATTACTTGATTTTCGCCATTTTCTCCTCCAACTGCTTATCGCCCTTTGCCAACTCTCGATTCTCCTTTTCCAGTTGTTTTTCGAAGCTAAAAATTGAAGAAATTGAAATTTTCTAAGGTTACTGTAGTTTGACCTACTTTTTGAACATTTCCGCTTGATGGGAGGCAGTGAAGCCGTTTCTGGAAATGGGAAGGATGATTGTAGTTTTAAGGGGTACTGTAGCTTTGGGGAAAAGATTACGGTATTTTGAGATGGATTACTGTAGATTCAGGCATACTGCAGTTCTGTTTTTTTATAGATTATTGTACTTTGTGATGGATTACTGTAGAGTTACCATCACTAGGGACTACTGTACTTATAGTGGTGTCTACAGTAACCTGGGAGTACGGTAGTTCAGATTGGGTTACTGTACTTCAGTATTACTTTAGATTTAGGGTACTTTGATTACTGTACTTTTTTAATGGGTTACTGTACTTTTCCATGAATTACTGTAGTTTCAGGGATACTGTAGTTAGTTTGAGAAGCTCTGGGGATTACGGAACTTTTTCTGAATTACTGTAGCTTCGGATTACGGTACTTTGACTTACTTTTCATCAATTTGAAGACTCTCAATGAAGACTTTGTTGATTTCCCTTGCCAAATCTTCTTGTTTTTTCTCGATTGTTTTGAGGGGGTGTTCTTCGGTTCTGAAAAAAATTAAAATTTTTAGGAACAAAAATTTTCAGAAAAATTGGACAGTATTTGGTAAGGATTAGGCAAAAGTGGTAGAAAATTAGATTTTTAAATTATTTTGAAATTTGACATTTTTAAAAATCTTCAGTTTCAAAAAAAAATTTTATTCTGGTCTAATTACGGTCGAAAAATGGGCAGAAAAAATACCCCAAATTTCATTCAAAAAATTTTTTTATCGGTTTCAAAAATTTTGCAAATTTTTTTTTAAACTTCGAGTTTTGATTCTAGTATGGTTTTCTGATCGTTTTCAGAGTTTTTTTTCTGATTCGAAGTTATTTGAAAATTCGAAATTTAAAAATTTTTTGATAAACTTTTTTTAAAATTCAATGTTTTGAATCTTGTGATTAATTGATAGTTTTTATATTTCAAAGACCTTCGAAAACTTTTTTAAAAAGAATTTATGAAATTTCGACCATTTTGGTTAAACATAATCAAAAAAGTCCAAAAATTGTTTTCCAAAAATTCCTTTTTTTGGAAAGTTTTTCGGTTTAAAATTTTTTTTTCAATATCAGGATTTTTTAGGATTTTTTTTAATTTCATTTTCAAAAAACATTTATTTTAAAAACTTCCAAAAAAATTTTTCTTGGTTTTGAATTATGCTCAATTAAGAATTTTTGAGTTTACGAAGACCTTAAAAAGCCATTTTTCAAATAAAAATGCATGAAATTTCGACCATTTCGGTCTAAACAGAATCCAAAAAAGTCCAGAAATTGATTTCCAAAAATTTCATTTTTTTTGAAAAATGTTTCGGTTTCAAAAATTTCGCAAATTTTTTTCGAAAACTTCGAGTTTTGATTGAATAACGATTCTTTAAAAATTCAGTTTCTCGAATTTAGTTATCAATTGACAATTTCTGAGATTTCGGAGGATTTTGAAAACCAATTTTTTAAAAATAATTGATGAAATTTCGAACATCTTATCTTGGTTAAACCATAATCGGAAAAGGCCAAAAATTGATTTCAAAAAATTTGAATGTTTTGGAAAATTTTTCGGTTTCAAAATTTTTAAAATAAAATTTCAGGGTTTTTTTCAAACCGATAGTCTTTCCTGAGATGGAAAATTTTTTAACTTTCAAAATTTGTTCGCTGTTGGTTTTGAATTTTGCTCAATTAAGAATTTTTGAGTTTACGAAGACCTTAAAAACCCATTTTTCAAATAAAACTTCATGAAATTTCGACCATTCTGGTCTAAAAACGGTCGAAATTTGGTCAGAAAAAATCCAAAAATTTAACTAAAAATTTTTTTTTCGGTTTCAAAAATTTCGCAAATTTTTTTCTAAAACTTCGAGTTTTGATACGATCATGTTTTTTCGATCGTTCTCTGAGTTTTTTCCAGTTTGAAGTTATTTGAAAATTTGAAATTAAAAAACATTTTTGACAAGATTTTAAAAAAATTCAATGTTTCGAATCTTGTGATTAATTGACAATTTCTGAGATCCCGATGGTTTCTGAAAACCAATTTTTTTTTCAAATTTATGAAATGTCGACAGTTTTGGTCTAAATGTTTGGCTCGAAGATTTAAAAAAATGACCAGAAAAAATATCCAAAATTTCATTCAAAATTATTTTTTGGTTTTGAATTTTGCTCAATTAAGAATTTTTGAGTTTTCGAACACCTAAGAAACTAAAATTTATAAAAATGTATGAAATTCCTACCATTTTGGTCTAATCACGGTCGAAAATTGGTCAGAAAAAAATCCAAACAATTCGTTCAAAATTTTTTTTTCGCTTTCAAAATTTTTACAATTTTTTTCTAATTTTTAAGTTTTGACTGATAGACGATGGTTGTGTTCAATAGTTCTCTGAAGTCGGTTTTTTTTTCAAGTTTCATATTTTTCCATATTTTTAAAACCCCCTTACATATCAACTGCTTGTGTACTATTCAACCGCAATCTCAAGTCTTCCAACGCCTTCTCATGCTCCTTTTTCAACGTTTCCATCTCTTGGTGATGTCTTGCCGCGATCACATTTTCCGTAATCTTCATTCGTTTTTCCATCTCTTTTCTCTCGATATCCTGTCGAGCAACAGCCGCTTTCTGAAGGCAATCCGATGCGTGAGAATCGGCTAAATGGCTTAGGAGGAATTCGTTGAAAACCGCAAACATTGCACACTCTTGCGACCATTTTTTCGCCTGGAAATGGGGATTGCTCATGTTAAAATTGCTCAGTTTTTTGGATGACTAATTTTGAAATCCGAAAAACTGGGCAAAGCGCTGTTTTAAGTGATTGCTCATCGTAAAATTTTTAAGTTTTGCGGACATACGTTTTTCATAGTAGAACTAGAAAGTTGTGAAACAATATTATAAACTTTTGAAACATACTTTTTTTTGAAATTTTCAACCCTTTGGATCATTTTTCGTGGGAAAATCTGCATTGCTCATCATAAAATTGCTCAGGTTTTTTCTTAAGCTTCCCATCTAGCGACCCCTCTCTGACTTGCTCATACAAAATATGTTTATTTTCAGTGATTGCTCATGCTAAAATTGCTCAGTTCTGTTGCTCAGTAACTATTGTTCAGTAGAAGTTCAAAATTTTTAAGAAATATTAGAAAAATTTGAAACAGAATTTTTTTTTGAAATTTGCAACTCTTCGGTTCATTTTTCATGGAAAATCTCCATTGCTCATGATAAAATTGCTCAGCTTTTTATACCCCTCTAACAACCCCTCTCTGACACACAATACTTTCATTTTTAGTGATTGCTCATGTTAAAATTGCTCAGTTTTGTGGGGCATTACGATTGCTTACAATACTTTGTTAATAGAAGTACAAAGTTTTAAAAAAATATTAGAAAATTTTGAAACAGAAAAGTATTTAAAAAAAAATTTTTTGACTCTGCGGTTAATTTTCCAGAGAAAATCTACATTGCTAATGATAAAATTGATCAGGCTTCTTATATCACTTTACCACTCTAGCGACCCCCAATACTTTCATTTTTAGTGATTGCTCATGATAAAATTGCTCAGTTTTGTGGGCATAACTGATATTCAGTAGAAGTTAAAAGTTTTGAGAAAATATTGGCAACTTTTGAAACAGAAAATTTTTTCAAGAATTTTTATCATGAAAATTAGGGAAATTTGCATTGCTCATCATAAAATTGCTCAGGTTAGGGGGTCACTGGAAACAGCGCATATTTTGAGACTGAAGAAGTGTTCAAAGAGTTGTTTTCAGTGATTGCTCATGCTAAAATTGCTCAGTTCTCTAAAAAAAACTTTCACTGTTCAGAAGAAGTGAAAAGTTTGGAGAAAATATTGGCAACTTTTGAAATAGAAAATCACGAAAATTTTTGGAACGAAATAGGGGGAAATTGTATGATTGCTCATCGTAAAATTGCACAGTTTCGATGTCACATGACTTGCAAGTAGAAGTACAAAGTTTCGACAAAATATTAGCAGCTTTTGAAACAGAAATTTATTTTTTAAAAATTTCAATTTTTCGGTTCATTTTATGGGAAAATCTGCATTGCTCATAATGAAATTGCTCAGGTTTCTTATACCCATCTAAGCCTGAAATTCTGAGCCTAAGCCTCTAAGCCTAAGCCTCTAAGCCTCTAAGCCTCTAAGCCTCTGCCCCGTGACCCCTCTCTCACCTCAAACTCCCATCTCTCCTTCGTCTTCTCCTCCGCACCCTTTGCCTTCCCATTGGGCCCACACGTCGGTCCACCGGCCTTCTTCCTCTGCTCCGCCCACGTCTTTGTCCATTTCTCGATACAGTACCTATCGACCTTCCTCAACTGCCGTTGCTCATCCAGCAAGTGTTGACTCTTCTTAAATTTGGCCATCACTTCCATATTCGTCACCAAAACTTTTCGCATCTCATCCAACTGTAACATCCGCTGCTCGTACTCTTCTTTTATCTGCTTGACGAGTTTCTGTTTTTTCGGTCCCGTTACCGGCAGGGCCCCCTCTACTATATCGGTTCGAAGTGAGCGAATGGCATTTGCATCGTCTAGCAAATTATCACACGATGTGAGAACGACTTGTTTGATTTCCTCGGCGAATCGATGGATTAGTTCGTCTCGTTGCGACATTAGATCAAAGAGTTGGTTGAGTTGGTCCGTCTCGTACACCGGGGTGGCGTCCGATTTTGGTTTTTGGCTGAAAAAAGGTGGGATTACCTCTGGAATACACTTCAAATACACGTTATACGCTTTTGAAAATTTTGAAACTGAAAACAATTTTCGGAATTTTTTTTTTCGAAATCATTTATATTCATATTGAAGAGAATTGAATTTCCTTCAAAATCCATCCAGAATCAACTTTCTATCACAATTTTAAAGCAAGTTAAGAGCATTCAAATTTTCCGGGCAAGAGACGCAGAAGACGAGAGTGTCTGCGTCTCCCCCTTTCTCACGCTGCCTCGTCAAGGGAGGCCCAACGTTGACCGCCTGTATCTCGAGAACCGTGAAAGCTATCAAAAAGCTTTAAACTACAAAATTGTTTAAATTTTTATGCTGAGCAATTTCATAGTTGAGCATTTTTCGATAACTCTGATGGTTTTTGAGATATGATCGTTTGAAGTGATGTTTACAAAAAACTCAAGCGCGACCAACTTTGACTACTCGTATCTCGAACACGCAAAGAGCTACAAAGATTGTCTGAACTACAAAACTGTGTATAATTTTATAATGAGCAATTTAGTGGTAATTTTTTTTTGGTAGCTCTAGTGATTATGAATATACGATTTTGAATTTCAAAATGATAATTTTTTTGAAACAGAGAAAAGTTAAATGTGCAGTATCATGTTAACATTGCTATGCAGCAAATATCAGATTATACCATTGCCCACGAAATTTGAAAAATCCAAGACAAAAAATTTTCAATTTCAATAATTTCCCATTTATTGAACCAATTTTTTGTTTATGTTTTAAAAGTAGTAGTTGTTGTTTGTAATACTGAATTACTGTCCTTTGACCGCCCATAACTCAAAAAGGAGCGGAGCTATCAAAAAGTTGTCAACTACAAAAATGTGTAGCATTTTATGCTGAGCAATTTCGTAGTTGACTACTTTTCGTTAGCTTCTACGGTTTTTAAGATATGAGCGTTTGAAAAAAATTATTATATCCAAAGTTGAATTTTTTTTTTCAAAAATGAGAGTATTCTGAAGCAGAAGAGAAGTTGAATGTGAAGTATCATCTCAACATTGCGTTGCAGCCAATATTAGACTACTGTCTGCGACTACTGGCTCGATTCTTCATGCGTCTGCTTTAATATTGTATTATTGTATTATTACCGCCTGTAACTCAAAGAGGGGCGGAGCTATCAAAAAGTTGTCAACAACAAAAATGTGTAGAATTTTATGCTGAGCAATTTTGTAGTTGAATACTTTTTGATAGCTTTATTGGTTTTAGAGATACAGCCTTTTGAAGTTTTGAAAAAAAAACATTTTTTGAATTTCAAATTTATAGTTTTGCGGAATTATCTTACAGCGCAGTATCATCTTAACCTTACCATGCAGGAAATATTGGTTCCAGCGAAATTGAAAATTTGAAAACAAAAAATGCTGTTTCAAAAATTTTCTATTTTTCGAACCATTTTTTTGGCTCTGTTTCCAGGTTGTTGGTACGTTTTATTACTGTCCTTTGACCGCCCATAACTCAAAAAGGAGCGGAGCTATCAAAAAGTTGTCAACCACCAAAATGTGTAAAATTTTATACTGAGCAATTTTGCAATTGACAACTTTTTGTTAGCTTTTACAGTTTTTAAGATATGAGCGTTTAAATAACTAAGCATAGATTTTTTAATTAGAAATTGGTGATGGCATCAAAGAAAAAACAAATTACCTTAAAAACGCACTAAAAATCATTTTTCTACGATATTTTCAACACAAGTTATGAGCCTTCAAAGTTTCAAGAAGAGAGACGCAGACACTCTCGTCGTCTGCGTCTCCCCCCTTCCCACACTGCCTCGTCAAGGGAGGCAAGCGTTAAACTTTGTCCGCCTGTATCTCAAGAACCGTTACAGCTATCAAAAAGTGCTCAACTATAAAAATGTGTAGAATTTTATGCTGAGCAATTTTGTAGTTGACCACTTTTTGATAGCTTTATTGATTTTTGAGATATAAACGATTGAACTGCACAAATTTTATGATGAGCAATTACTCACTCATTAGTAAACCAAGCCTCCAATGCGTCCCTCACAAATGCCACATATCCTTTTGCCTTATCCTCATCGTGCTCCGAGAGCAACGCTTTGGCCACCAAATTCACTATCAGCTCCTTCGGCTCATAGCCAACCGCTTCAGCGTCCGCTGTAGTAATTGGCATTTTTTGAAGCCAATTTTTTGAGATCTGGAATAAAAATTGGGGTAAAAAATTGAAAATTAAACAGAAAAATCAATATAGAAGATGAGGTACCAAAAGGATCCGTATTGGGGAACCTTGAAAATTCAAAAATTTTGATAATATTATAATTTTAAACAATTTTCATTCAACAATAAAAAAGAAATGCATTTGGGGACCCACTAAGGCAAAAAATAACAAAAAAAAATTAAATTTTAACAAAAATAGGCAAGGACACCGTAGTGGGGGGAAAAATGAAGGCAACTGCGGTATTTGAAAAAATGAAAAAACTTGAGCGGGAAATTCAAAAAATTCAAAAAAGAGGGTCCTATTTTCTAGTGTAGATTTACGAGAATTTTAAGATGATCAATGTGGAAAAAATTTAAAATTCGAGGAAAAAATTGCTCATTTTTATGATGAGCAATTATAAAGCAAAAAGAAAAAATGAAAACTGATAATTATAAGCTAAGAAAATTGAAATTATTGAAGATTGCTCATCATAAACTAAGCAATTTTGATAATGGCTAATTTTAAGATGAGCAATTTTGGAGAAAAATTGAAAAATCGACAGTCATAACTGAGCAATTTGAAATGTTTGAAAATTGCTCATCATAAAATTTCGAACTTTTTCGAATTGCTTAGGTTTATGCTGAGCAATTTGTGAATAACTAAAATTGCCCATCATAACCTGAGCAATCTTGTAAATTGCTCATCATAAACGGAGCAAATACCGAAATTGCTCATCTTAAACTGAGCAATCTTAAAAATTGAGGTTGCTCAGTTTTAAGATGAGCAATCTTTCAAAATGTGAAATTTTAAGATGAACAATCTTGAAAGATCAAAATTGCTCAGATTAAGGATGTGCAATCGAAACGAAATTACTGAGCAATTTTTAGATGAGCAACCTTGGAAAATCATGATTGCTCAGGTTTAAGATGAGCAATAGAGGAGATTTGGGAGTATGCAACTAATCGATAAAAAAGACGGTAGAGATTGCTCAAGTGAGCAATTTTATGATGAGCAATCTCCCTAGATATACTGATTAACCGAATTCCTAATCCCACTCATCCTCTGCCTCGTCGCCAACTGATGTCTCGACATTCCTAATCCACGTCTCAAAAATCCAGTTTCCAGCACCGAAACTTGTCGTTCTTTCGCCAGAAAAGCTTGCTCCGAGAGCTCTAATTTCTTCTCCAGCTCATCGACCCGAGTCTCGAGAATCTTCCTCTCCTGGGCGTCTTTCTCCTCTTTCAACATTGCATTTGTCGAAAAAACGGAGACCAGCCGATTCGTGAGCTCCGACGCTTTGGCTCCATCGCCGCCGGCGGCGTCGAAAATTGCTCGAGCGAGCAGGTCGCGGAGCTCGTCGACTGTTTGTTGGCTCGGGACGGGTGGGCCTTCGGAGTCTGTGGAAGGAGGGGGCGGAGCTTGGGGTGCTTTTTCTCTGAAAAAATCACTTAAAATGAGCAATCTTAACCTGAGCACTCTAAAAATGAGCAATCTTAACCTGAGCAATTTTAACCTGAGCAATCTTAAAATGAGCAATTTTAGTCTGAGCAATTTTAAGATGAGCAATCTTATAATGAGAAAGCTCAAAATTAGTAATATTAGAATGAGGAACTTTAAAGTGAGCAATTTTAACCTGAGCAATTTTAACCTGAGCAATCTTAAAATGAGCAATCCTAATGTAAGAAATCTTAAAATGAGCAATTTTGACCTGAGCAATCTTCAAAATAAGCGTTTTTAACCTGAGCAATCTTAAGCTGAGCAATCGAAACCTGAGCACTTTTAAAATGAGCAATTTTATAATGAGCAATCTTGACTGAACTCCGACTTTGAGGACTACTGTAGTTGGGATTAGTTCAACAATAAAATTCGGAAAAACAATTGCTCAAAACATTTTCAGTTTCATAAAAAAATTGAAACTGAAATTTTCTTTTGAATAGTTTTCAAATATGAAGAAAATTCCCACTCTAGGATTCCAGCTACAGTAATCATCTAAATTTCACAATTTTTCATTGGAGGGGAATCTTAAAATGAGCAATCGTAACCTGAGCAATCTTAGTTTGAGCAATTTCAACCTGAGAAATTTTAAAGTGAGCAATCTTAGACTGAGCAATCTTAGACTGAGCAATCTAAAAACTGAACAATCTTAAAATGAGCAATTTTAACCTAGGCAATTTCAACCTGAGCAATCGCAACATGAGCAATATTAATCTGAGCAATCTTAGAATGAGCAATCTTAGACTGAGCAATCTAAAAAATGAGCAATCTTAAAATGAGCAATCTCAGCCTGAGCAATCTTAAAATGAGCAATCTTAGTTTGAGGAATTTTGAAATTAGCGATCTTAAAACGACTCACGTTCCACCCATTTTCGCCTCTTCTTTCTTCTTAAAAACCCTCGCCATCTTCGACTCCAATTCCTTATTTGGAGCACCTTCCTTCGAAGCTCCGCCCACTTTTTTGGCCCCCAACTCCTTCTTCAATTTCTCGATTTCTTGTTGATGTCGAGCCTTGAGCACATTCTCCGTAACTTCCATTCGTTGTTTCATCTCGGCCAACTGTTTTTCGCGTTCTTGAATATTCAAATTCGCCACGAAAAGCCGTTGCTCGAGGCGGCGAGCCGACTCGCCGGTGTACGGAGCATTGGCCAGACTGAAGAAGTTTCGAGTTTTTCGATTATTGGCAATGGTTTGGGCGAGAGACTCGGCGGCGGTCTTGTTGATGGAGGGGCTGAAAATAAATTTTATTTTTCTTTCGAACATTATATCTCAAAAACGGGTAGAGCTATCAAAAAGTTGTCAACTACAAAATTGCTCATCATAAAATTTTACACATTTTTGTAGTTGAAAACTTTTTCCTAGCTTCACCGGTTCCCGAGATACAGACAGTCAAAGTTAGGCGCGCCCGGGGAGACGCAGACAGTGAGAGTGCTCTCGTCGTCTGCGTCTCTCTCCTCGGAACTTTGAAGACGCGCAACTTGTGTTAAAATTGTCGTAGAAACATGGTTTTTGGTGGGATTTAAAGCAAATTTTTTGCTCTTTAATCTCCAAGTAGACAGCCTTTTCCAGTTTTGAAAAGTAGGGGAAAATTTTTTTTCAAAAAAATTCAACTAATTCATGTTGATATTAAAGAGCGGAAAATTCCTTTTAAAATGCACTAAAATTATGTTTCTACGTCATTTTCAACACAAGTTATGAGCCTTCAAAGTTTCAAGGTGAGAGACGCAGACTGCGAGAGCGTCTGCGTCTCCCCCTCTCCCACGCTGCCTCGCCAAGGAAGGCGCGCACCAAAGTTTGACCGCCTGTATCTCGGGAACCCTTATAGCTATCAAAAAACTTTCAAAAATGAAAATGTGTAAAATTTAACGCTGAGCAATTTTGTTTTTGAACATTTTTTGATAGAATCATTGGTTACAGAGATATAGGCGTTTCAACTCGTATTTTGGCTCAAAATCGTCGTAGAATATTGATTTTTGGCTCATTTTCCACCCAAAAACTTACACTTTAACCTTCTCCGTATCCGTATCATCATCCATCGGCACTAAACTAAAATCAATTCCTCTCTCATCTGCCTCCTTCAACGCGTCTCCATAATAATCGGCCATTCGTTGTTTCGTCGTCTCCATTGATAATAAAAACTTCTTCAAATCCTCGATATTTTTCAAATTGTATTCCTCATCGACGTCCAATACATAACCCATTTTCCTCATTCGAATATCGGATTCCTCGTGTTTCATATTGATTTTCACTTGATTTATCAACTTTTCGAATGCTGTATTCACGACTCCTGCTGAGAAACTGAGCTTGTGGAAGAGACGAGCAACGAGGCTATCGGAGACGATTGCGCTGGAAAAAAAAGGATGAGCAATTGATGGGAAATAACATTTTTAGTTTTGAGTTCTCTGACCAACGAATTTTACAAAAAAAATTGATCAAAAACTTTTTAGGAAACAGTAATTTTTCAAAATTATATTCCATAACTAATGAGTAAGTTTGAAATTTAAGGATGAGCAATAGAGAAACTGAGCAATCGATGTTTGGATTTTGTGATGAGCAATTTGTTAAAATTATGGAAAAAGATCGCGTTTTGCAACAATCAAATTTTTCAAAAAATTTTCAATTCGATTTTTTATGGAAACAGTAATTTTTTTTAATTTTGAGTGTATCCATTTATTATTGAATAAGTATGAAATTTAAGGATGAGCAATTAAAAACACTGAGCGAAATTTGGATTTTAAGATGAGCAATTGATTTATAAATTCAAAATTTCAAAAAAAAACTTTTTCCGTTTCAAATTTTGTACTTTTCGATTTCGAAAAAATTACAATTGATAAACGATAACTCCTATATAACTGCTCAATTTTCAGGAAATTTTATGATGAGCAATTTGTTGAGATTTGAGATAATTTTCAAAAAAAAAATTTATGAACATTTTTCTTGAAAACAGTAATTTTTCAAAACTTAAAGTTACTCAATTATTACCGAGTATGAAATTTAAGGATGAGCAATAGAGAAACTGAGCAATTGATGTTTGGATTTTATGATGAGTAATTTGTTAAAATTATGGTAAAAGACAGCGTTTCGCAACAATCAAAACTTTCAAAAAATTTTCAATTAGATTTTTTAATGGAAACAGTAATTTTTCGAAGTTTTGACTCTTTCCTGGAGGAAGTATCAAATTTAAGGATGAGCAATGGAGAAACTGAGCAATTGAGGTTTCGATTTTATGATGAGCAATAAGCTAGAAAACTTTTTTATTTTTTTAAATGAGATTTGTGGGCACGATTGAAATTGTCCCTACTATTGAAATATTTTCTAAAAATATCCGGAAAACAGTAATTTTTAAAAGCTGTTGGCGGAGCCTCGTAAATCGACACATAACTTTTCAAAACAATTAGGTTGAGGATCAAAGGATGATTTTTTAAGAGACTGAAATTTTGAAAAAAAAATCGGTTTCAAATTTTGTACTTTTGAATTTCGAACTTTTTAAAAAGTTGTTGTTTCTGTTTCAGCTTTATGATGAGTAATTTCATTTTTATGATGAGCAATTTCAAAACTGAGCAATTGAGGTTTGGATTTTAGATGATGAGCAATTGGATGAGAATATCAATTTTCAAAAAAAAAATCAGTTTCAAATTTTGTACATTTGGATTTCGAAATGATTAAAAGTGATCAACCTTGAATGCTTTTATGATTTTATGATGAGCAATGTTATCAATTTATGATCAGTGCCATTTTTGACCGTTATTTGAAGGCTAGAAAAAAGATTTTCTCGACAAATTTAATTAAAAAATTAACAAAAAAAATTTTTTTTCTGTTCCAAAATTTACTTAAAAAACCACCTCAGTGTTTTGGTCTGCTTTAAGAGAAATTACTTTATGCTAGGAATCTAAAATACAATTTTTTGTTCCCTAGACTATGAATTATGAAAAATTTGTCAAAAAATGCTATTTTTCAAGCTTCTAACTTGATTTTGAGCCAAGTTGCTGGCTAGACTAAAAACGTTTGTTCAATTTTAGCTGACCACCCTCTAACTTTGCTCGAAATCGACCCAGAAACTTGAAACCGGGCTCTTTTTTTTGGCAATTTTGATTTTAAATAAATCTTTAGAAAATTTGCTAAAATTTGAGCCATTTTCCAACTTTCTAGCTTAATTTTGAGCCAAGATATGATCAATACAAAACTTGGGTCTGCTAGACTACAAACTACATTTTTGAACTTTGTAGTTTGTAGTCTAGCAGACCCAAATTTTGTTTTGATTATAACTTGGCTCAAAAACAAGCTAGAAACATAAAAATTAGCTCAATTCCTAGCAAATGTTTAGGATTTTAAGTCAGAATTAAATTTTTATTGAAAAATTTCAGAATTTTAAAATTTTTACTTTTTCCACTTTTTACAAGTTTTAATTTGAAATTTGATTTTGACTGAAAACTCTAAAAATTTGCTAAAAAATGAGCCAAAAATCGAGCTTCTAGCTCAATTTTGAGCCAAGTTATGACCAAAACAAAAGTTGGGTCTGCTAGACTACAAACTACACTTTTAAACTTTGTAGTTTGTAGTCTAGCAGACCCAAATTTTGTTTTGATCATAACTCGGCCAAAAATCCACCTAGAAACTTAAAACTTGGCCCATTTTTTCTAGAATTTCCCTACTTTCTGTATCAATTAAATTAACACTACCGTACTGACTCTCACTCACTTGATACTCTTCAATTCCGAATGAACCGTCTTGGCTCCGCCCCCTGTTCCACTTCCATTCTTCGCTGCGTCTCCACCACCACCACTCTCTTCCAATGCTTCTCCAAATGTCTCCATACTCAAATTCTCCAATTCCGTCTTCATCTCCTCCACAACTTTTTTCACTTCTCGATGCTTCTCCTGTACAATTTCCAACTTTTCCTTGTACTCTTGCTCGATTTCCTGTATCTTTTTTGTCTTCTCTTTTCCTCGTTTCCCATCCAACAATTGTAGTTTAAGATGACGAATCATGTCGGCGTTACGGCGACGTTCATCGTTCGCATAGTCTTCGCCAGAGATGTATCGCTCGACGAGGACCGCGTAGGAGGCTTGTTGCTCACCGAAGAGGTGGGTGAGTTGGCGATTGAGGCGGGAGATTGTGGGGTCGATACTGTAAGAAGATGAGCAATTTTAGACCCTGTTCCACTATGAGCAATCTTAGCCTAAAATGAGCAAATGAGCAAAATGAGCAATGAATGAGCATAATGAGCAAATCTTATCCTAAAAATGAGCAATCTTAGCCTAAAAATCTTAGCCTGAGCAATTTGAGCCTAAGAAATTTTTAAATGAGCAAAATTAACCTGAACAATCTTAACCTGAGCAATCGTAACCTGAGCAATGCTACCTTTACTATGAGCAATCTTAGGATGAGCAATCTTAGTCTGAGAAATATTATAATGAGCAATCTTAAAATGAGCAATCTTAAAATGAGCAATCTTAGAATACGGATTACTGTAGTTGGGATTATTGTAACAATGATTCCGACAAACTAAAATTTTCCAAAATCTTTTCAGTTTCACAAAATGTTGAAACTGTGAAATTTTTTTCAAACAATGCTCAACGAAAGGTTTTTCAGAAAAATGCGTACAAATAATATTCATTTTAAGGATTACTGTAGTTTTCTCAAACTCCTATATGTAGAGCCTTACAGTAATCCCAATTACAGGAATCCTTAAAGTTTCACTGTTTTTCCAAAGAAATATACAGTACTGGCCAAAAGGGAAACCTCAAAATCAGAGATCGTAGTCGGAACTTTCTCAAAATGAGCAATTTTAATATGAGCAATATTAACCTGAGCAATTTCAACCTGAGCAATTTCAACCTGAGCAATTTCAACCTGAGCAATCTAAAAATGAGCAGACTACGGATTACTGTAGTTGGGATTACCGTAACAATGTTTCCGACCAACTAAAATTGTTCAAAAACTTTTCAGTTTCACAAAAAGTTGAAACTGTGAAATAATTATTTTCTAATAGTTTGCAACGGGTTTTCGGGAAAAGAATACAAACAAATCGGACTAAATTACCGCATTTAAGTCATCTGAGCGATTTTAACCTGAGCAGTATTAATCTGAGCAATCTTAATCTGACGTCGAAAACAGTACAACGTTACAAAAACTTTTCAGTTTCACAAAAAATTGAAACTGCGAAACTTGCTTCCAAATAGTTTTCAACAGCACAATCGGAAGCAAATTTTGCAGTTTCAATTTTTTGTGAAACTTAAAAGTTTTTGAAAAACTGTACTGATTCAGTGCTCAGTTCAAAAAATGCTCTTTTTTCCATAAAAAAGCGTGCAAATAACATAAATTTTAAGGATTACTGTAGTTTTCTGAAACTCCATTATGTGGGGTCTTACAGTAATCCCAACTACAGTAATCCTCAGAATTTCATCATTTTTTCCAAAGCAATATACAGTACTGGCCAAAATGAGCAATTTTTGGCTGAGAAATTTTAAAATTAGCAATCTTAGCCTGAGCAATCGTAACCTGAGCAATCTTAACATGAGCAATCTCAGACCCCCCGGATTACTGTAGTTGGGATTATCGTGAAAATGTTTCCGACTAACTAAAATTTTTCAAAAAATTTTCAGTTTTACAAAAATTTGAAATTGTTTTCAAATTGTTTTCAGCAGTAGAATCTTCAAAAAATGCGTAAAAATAAAATATCTATTTCAAGGATTACTGTAGTTTTTCCCACTCCTATATGTGGAGCCTTACAGTGATCCCAATTACAGTAATCCTTAAAATTTCACTGTTTTTCCAAAGAAATATACAGTACTGGCCAAAATGAGCAATCTTAAAATGAGCAATCTTAGCCTGAGGAAATTTAGAATGAGCAATCTGAACATGAGCAATCTTAAAATGAGAAATCTTAAAATGAACAATCTCAGTCTTAGCAATCTTAGAACACGGATTACTGTAGTTGGGATTACCGTAACAATGATTCCGACCAACTAAAATTGTTCAAAAACTTACAGTTTCACAAAAAATTGAAACTGTGAAATTTGTTTCAAATAGTTAATCCTTCGAATTTCACTGTCTTTTAAAGCCATATACAGTACTGCCTAAAATGAGCAATCATAATCTGAGCAATTGTAACCTGAGCAAATGTAGCTTGAGAAATTTTAAAATGAGCAATCGTAACTTGAGCACTGAAACAGTACAATTTCCCAAAAACTGTTCGGTTTTACCAAAAATTGAAACAGTGAAAATTTTTTTCGAAAGTTCCCAAAAACCTGAGCAATCCTAAAATGATCAATCGTAACCTAAGCATTCTTAACCTGAGCAATCTTAGCCTGAGCAATCGTACCACAACGCAACCAAATCTAACAACTTACGATCTCTCCATTTCCTTCAACGTCGTCTCAAACTTTTTGCACTTCTCTTTCAACTCATTGACAGTAATCTTTTCCTTATTATCCTCCTCAACATCCGACAGGATTTCCTCTTCTTTTAGCTCTTCCACAACTCCCTCCACAATTCCTTTTCCAATCTTCTGATCTATCTGCTGATGTCGTTCCTTCATAGCATCCAACATTTCATCGGATTCCTTTTTCAGGGATTTCATCTTCTCTGTGAACTTCTTCAAGTCGTCTTCCATCATCGCTATCTCGCCCTCCCTTTCCTTATAAACCTGCTCAATCGATTCCAATTTCTTTTTATCGATTACACAGGTTTCTGCCAGTTGCCCAATCATTACTTTCATCTTATCCACAAATTCGAATCGCAATGCAATACCATCTTCTTCGGCCATCGTGCATCTCTCGGTGACGTCTTCTAAATGAGCCATTTGAGAGTCCAAAAGCGTTGTCATTGAAGCTAGCTCATCGACTAGGTGAATGATGATATCATCGACAATTCGGGGGCTTGCAGGGGTTCTGAAGTATAGTAAAATATAAAATGGCGGAAAATCTTTGAATTGGTATATCTCAAAAACGCATGGAGCTATCAAAAATTTGTCAACTACAAAATTGCTCACCATAAAATTTTACACATTTTTGTAGTTGAAAGATTTTTTCTAGCTCTGACGGTTCTCGAGATACAGACGGTCAAAATTAGGCGCGCCCTAGGAGACGCAGACAGTGAGAGTGCTCTCGTCGTCTGCGTCTCTCGCCTCGGAACTTTGAAGACGCGTAACTTATGTTAAAATTGTCGTAGCAACATGATTTTTGGTGGGTTTTAAAAGAAATTTTTTGCTCTTCAACGTCTAGGTAGATTTTGAACCGAGATGCACTTTTGAAAATTTTGGGGAAACATTTTTTTTCGAAAAAATATTTATTTCCGGCTCATTTTTGTTGAGCGAAAAATTCCCTTTAAAACTCACCAAAAATCATATTTCTACGACAATTATAACACAAGTTATGAGCCTTCAAAATTTCCCTGTGAGAGACGCAGACGACGAGAGTGTCTGCGTCTCCCCCTTTCTCACGCTGCCTCGCCAAGGAAAGCGCGCGTCAAAGTTTGATCATCTGTATCTCGAGAACCGTTTGAGCTATCAAAAAGCTTTCAACTACAAAAATGTGTGAAATTTTATGCTGAGCAATTTTGTAATTGACTATTTTTCTATAGCTCCACTGGTTTCGGAGATATGAGCTGTTCAAGAAACGTGGATTTTTTTTCATTTGAAATTTGTTTTGACATTAAAGAAGAACATATTCGCTTCGAAAGTCTCAAAAAATCATGCTTCTATAACATTTTAAACAGAAGTTATGAGTCTTCAAAGGTTTCCTGCGGGAGACGCAGACGACGAGAGTGTCTGCGTCTCCCCCTTTCCCCTGCTGCCTCGTCAAAGTATTCGCGCACCAATGTTTGACCGTCTGTATCTCGGGAACCCTTATAGCTATCAAAAAGCTTCCAACTACAAAAATGTGTGAAATTTTATGCTGAGCAATTTTGTAGTTGACAAATTTTTGATAGCAGTAATTGTGTTTGAGATATGAGCGTTTGAAGAAAAAAAACTCACAAAATCTTCTGATACTCCCTCTCCTTCTCCCTCAATTTCTGTTTCAACTCTCTTAGCTCTTTTGTCTTTGCAGCCAATTTTTGCTCGGAAGCCGATAAAACTGGCTTATGAGCGAACGCCTCCTTGATGTTCTTCGCCTTCCAATTAGCTCCATCCACTATTTTTTTGGTTTCTCCAAATGTCTCAACACTCATCGCCTCCAAATTCGCTTTCAACTCTCTGACATTCTCCTGATTCTTTGTCATTTTTTTCTCGATTTCATTCATTGTCTTCATGAATTCTCCACGGATCTCTTCAGGGGTGTATTCTGGGATTTTTCGATCTTTTTGAAGTTCCGTCTGAAAATTTGTTGCATCACTTTTTGCTTACGAAATTTGATCGAAAAATCTCAATTTTAAGATGAGCAATCTTACCTGTAGACTTTGTATCTTATCCGCCGCTTGCATCCGGTCCATATTCGCCGATTTTTCAGCCAAAACTAGCATATCGATTAGACGAGAGTTGGTTTTTTGATAGGTGGCCAGAGCGGAGTAACATTTGACCAGTTCGAGGTTGAGACGATCGATTTCGAAATAGAGGGTACTGTAAGAGGAATACTGTAGGCTCGGGGAGGAGGGGGTCTGCAGAAAAATTGGATTACTGTAATTTAGAGAGATTTGGATAACTGTACTTTGACCCAATCTCCAAAAATCGAAATACAAAAAAAAATCTCGGTTTCAAAATTTTCACATTTTCTGGAAGTAATTTTTGTAATTGTTATGTAAATCACTCGGACAGGGTGTCAGAACCGAAACTACAGTAGTCTTTGTGAAAAATTGGATTACAGTAGTTACTATACCACAGTATTCATAAAAGATTACTGTAGACTTGGGTAACTGTACTTTGACCCAATTTCCGAAACAATTTGAAAAAAATTCCGGTTTCAAAATTTGGACATTTTCAAAAAGTTCTTATTGTAAATCACTGAGCTGACATCAAAAGTACAGTATTTTTCTTGTAAAAATTGGATTACTGTACTTACTAATTACTACAGTATCCAGAAAAGATTACTGTAGACTTAGATTACTGTACTTTGATCAAAATTCACAAAAAAACAAAATTGGAAAAAAGTTTCCGGTTTCCAAACAAGGCATTTTCTAGGAATTCTTGTTGTAAATTACTGGAGAATACAGACAGGAAAACTACAGTAATCAAATTGAAAAATTGGATTACTGTATTTACTAATTACTGTAATATCCAAAAAAATACAGTAGACTTGAATTACTGTACTTTGACCTAAAATTCAAAAAAAAAAATCAAATTCGAAAAAAATTCCAGTTTCAAAATTTTCACATTTTCTTGGAATTTTTTTTTGTAAATTACTATGCTGACATCAAAAATACAGTAATTTTTTCGTCTAAATTGAATTACTGTATTTAATATACTACAGTATCCAAAAAGGATTACTGACTTGGATTGACCCAATGTCTAAAAAAAATCAATTCGAAAAAAATTCCCGGTTTCAAAATTTTCTCATTTTCTAGAAATTCTTGTTGTAATTCACTGAAACATGGTATTGGCAAAGAAACTACAGTAATCTTCTTAAAAATTGGATTACTATAAACATGGATTACTGTACATTGACCCAACATCCAAACGGTCAAAACTCGAAAAAATTTCCGGTTTCAAAATTTACTCATTTCCTCGAAATTCTTGTTGTAAATCACTAAACCTGATCTAAAAAAGACAGTAATTTTCAAAATTTCAAAACAAAATTCCGGTATCAAAATTTTCACAATTTCTAGAAATCATTATTGTAAATCGCTGGCACTTCCGAAAATCATTTGTACTGACATAAAAACTACAGTAATCTCCTCGAAAAAAATATTACTGTAGACAGGGATTACTATACTTTGATCAAATCTAAAAAATTGAGAAAAAAAGATCCGGTTTCAAAATTTTCAAATTTTCTAGAGTTTTTTTTTTAAAATCACTAAGCTGACATCAAAAATCGGTATTTTTCTTGTATAAATCGGATTACTGTACTTATTATACAAGTGTATCCAAAAAAGGATTACTGTAGAATTGGATTACTGTACTTTGACTCAATTTCCGAAATATTTAAAAAAAAATTTCGGTTTCAAAATTGGGACATTTTCTGGAGTTCTTTTTGTAAATCACTAAAACAGGGCAACGGAACGAAAACTACAGTAGTCTCTATGAAAATTGGATTACTGTACTTACTATACTACAGTATCCAACAAAGGATAACTGTAAGAAGTTAGACTACTGTGCTTCATCCTAAAAATTTTGAACAAAAATTCGGTCTCGAAATTTTCACAATTTCTATGAACACTTGTTGTAAATCACTGTTATTGATGGTAACGACAGGAAAACTACAGCAATCTTTTTGAGAAATTGGACTACTGAACGTAAAAATAGTATCCAAAGATTACTGTACTTTGAACCAATATCCAAAAAAAATATTGAAAAAATCCCGGTTTCAAAATTTTCACATTTCAAAAAAAAATTTTGTAAATTAGTAAAGTATAACCCGACATAAAAACAACAGTAATCTTTTTAAAAGAGGATTACTGTACACTGACAAAATATGGAAAAAATATGAATGAAAATTTCCGGTTTCAAAATTTGGACATTTTCTTGAAATTATTTTTGCACATCACTGAATCATAGGATTCATAACTAGAGTTATCTGCTTGAAAAATAGAATTTCTGTATTTACTAATTACTACGGTATCCAAATTACTACGGTATGCTGTAGACTTCAATTACGGTACTTTTATTTAAAATCCGAAAAAGAAAAAAAAATCCCGGTTTCAAAATTTGGACATTTTTAAAAAGGTTTTTGTTGTATCACTCCCACACGTGTTGACGTATTAAAATACAGTAATCTCCTAGAAAAAATGATTACTGTAGACTTGTATTACTGTACTTTGACCCAATATCCGAAACATTTTGGAAAAAAATCCGGTTTCATAATTTGGGCATTTTTCAAAAGTTCTCGTTTTAAATCACTAAACCTGATCTGAAAAAGACAGTAATTTTATTTGTAAAAATCAAAACACTGTACTTACTAATTACTACAAAATCCAAAAGAGGATTAATGAAGATTTGGATTACTATACTTTGACCGAGATTTTCTTTAAAATATCCAAATTGAAAAAAAATTACCGGTTTCAAAAATTTCGCATTTTCAAAAAGCTTTTTTGGCACCTATTTTTATGAAGGAAAGACTTACTGTACCCAAATTCTTTAACAAATTATCCAAAAAATAAAAATAATTTAGACTTGGATAACTGTACTTTTACTTATAATCCGAAAAATGAAAAAAAAGTTCCAATTTCAAAACTTTGGCATTTTCTAGAAATTGTTATGTAAATTACTCGGACAAGGTATCAGAACCGAAACTACAGTAATCACCTTGAAAAATGGGATTATTGTACCTCCTATACTGCAGTATCCGAAAAAGGATTACTGTACTCTGACCTAATATCCAAAAAATAGAAATTTGAAAAAATTCCCGGTTTCAAAATTTGGACATTAATAAAATTCTCCTTGTAAATCACTAAACCTGGTCTAAAAAAGACAGTAATTTTCAAAATTTCAAAACAAAATTCCGTTTTCAAAATTTTCACAATTTCTACGAATTCTTGTTGTAAGTCAGTGGTACTGGTTGGACTGTCATAAAAACTACACTAATCTTCTTGAAAAATGAGAGAACTGTTTTTTGTATACTACAGTATCCAAAAAAAGATTAATGTACTTTAAGCAAATACCAAAAATTTTTTATAAAAATTTCCGGTTTCAAAATTTAGATATTTCCTAGAAATGCTTGTTGTAAGTTACTCGAGGACTCAGACATGAACTACAGTAATAAAATTGAAAAATGGGATTACTGTACTTACTATGCTACAGTATCCAAAAATAAACTACTGTAGACTTGGATTACTGTACTTTGACCCAAAATTTAAAAAAAAAACGGTTTCAAAATTCACTTACTTTCTATAAATTTTTGTTGTAAATCACTGAAGCATTAAAAAAAACTACAGTAATCGCCTTGAAAAATACCACAGTATCCAAAAAATTTTCTACTGTAGATTAGGATTACTGTACTTTTACTTAACATCCAAAACTTTTGAAATTCGAAAAAATTTCAAAAAAAAAAGAAATTCGGAAAAGAATCCGAAAAATTTAGAAAAAAATTCGGTTTCAAAATTTGGACATTTTCAAGAGGTTTTTGTTTTATCACTCCACAACGTGTTGAAGTAACAAAATACAGTAATCTCCTAGAAAAAGTGATTACTGTAGACTTGAATTACTATACTTTGACCCAATCTCAAAAAAAAATTGAGAAAAAATTTTCCGGTTTCAAATTTTGGACATTTTCAAGAAATTCTTATGTAAATCACTAAACCTGATCTAAAAAAGACAGTAATTTTCAAAATTTCAAAACAAACCTCCGGTATCAAAATTTTCACAATTTCTACAAATCCTTATTGTAAATCGCTGGCACTGCCAAAAATCACTTGTACTGCCATAAAAACTACAGTAATCTCCTTTAGAAAGTGGTTACTGTAGACTTAGATTACTGTACTTTGACACAATATCCGAAACATTATGAAAAAATTTTTCGGTTTCAAAATTTTCACATTTTCAAAAAATTCTGGTGGTAAATCACTAGCGGAAGTCAAGACTACGATAAATCCACTCACTTCATTTTCGGATCCTCCAATTTCTTCTTCTCAATCTCCTCGGCTCTCTCCTCCTTCGCCTTCCTCTCCGCGTCCTCCTCGGCTCGCTGAGCATCAATTTTGCTCCATTCCTCCTCCTTAACCTCAAATTGAGCCAATTTTTCTTTCAGAGCGGCGATTTCAGAATCTTTTTGCTTCAGTGTTCTCTTCGATTCATTGAGGCACTCTTCGAGGACATCGTTCATGGGTTCCACAAGATTTTCTGTTGGTTTTTTGGGGTCTTTCAAGGCCGAAGGCCTCGGAGACGTTAGCAGGGACTCAGAAGACGTCGAGGATTCAGAAGACAACGCGGCGTCGAGGTTCAGCGCGACGAGGCTTGGGGGGACCTTGGCCTCCCCGCAGAACACTTGCATTCCGATTTTTATATCATTCAGGGACCCAACGACTTTCTTCAAATCCGTAGTTGCCGCCTGTGCCTCACTTCTCTTATCCGCGTAGGCCCTCTCGATTTCGTGTAAACGATCCCTTCGATTCCTCAACTTTTTTCCCTCGATGAGCTTTAGCTGATAAGCTTTGATGGTTTCCGCGAACTCCAACTTTTCCAAAATCGCAATTTCCTCGCGCCGAATGTGCATTTCCACCAGATTTGTGTAGGCCTTCGCTTGCGCGTTCAGGGTCTTGTGAAGACGTGCGTGTTGTTTGGTGAGGGTCAGCACGGCGGGGTTGATGGAGTCGGGGCTGGAAGAAGAGGAAATTACGGAGAAAATAAGCCTAATTTCAGGTTTCTAGGTGGCTTTTGAGCCAAGTTACTAGCGGAACAAATTTTGGGTCTGCTAGACTACAAACTACAACTTTGAAAAGTGTAGTTTGTAGTCTAGCAGACCCAAATTTTGTTTTGATCATACAGTGGCGAAAATAGGTGAGTATACCTTTCTATTTTAGTGAATAACTTTGCTCAAACAAGTCCAATCTACTTGAAAATTTGCATGCTTGTAGCCAAAGAGTCTGTGAGTAATACCTATAGTTTTTTTGAAAATCAAAATTTGCTCAGGGCTCCAGAATTCTACATGATGTAGGCGTGATACAAAGTCCAAAACCTAACTTTTTTCCCTGGTGATTCAATCTTTTCCATTCTTTCCAAAAAATGTTGCAAATTGATCAAATAGACACCACAGAAAATTTGGTTTGATTTGGATGATTGGCTCCGGAGATACGGACGTCGGAGCACAAAATGACATGTTTGGAACAGTGAGCATATCTCGGCTGAAACTGATCGTAAGTCCTTCAAAATTTCAGATAATATGTATCTTTAAATGTACCACAAGATGGCAAAAAGAATCTTTGATTTCGAGCAAAATTTATTTTTTCGATACACTGCCTCAATTTGGTCAGAAATGTCCTTGTACTTCGCGAAAAAATTTTTTTCTCAAAATCAAAAATTCTTTTCGCCATTTTGTGGTACATTTAAAAATACATATTCTTTGAAAATTTGAAGGACTTACGATCAGTTTCAGCCGAGATATGCTCATTCTGGCGAACATGTCATTTTGTGCTCCGACGTCCGTATCTCCGGAGCCAATCGTCCAAATCAAACCAAATTTTCTGTGGTGTCTATTTGATCAATTTGCAACATTTTTTGGAAAGAATGGAAAAGATTGAATCACCTGAGAAAAAAGTTAGGTTTTGGACTTTGTATCACGCCTACATCATGTAGAATTCTGGAGCCCTGAGCAAATTTTGATTTTCAAAAAACTATATGTATTACTCACAGACTCTTCGGCTACAAACATGCAAATTTTCAAGTAGATTGGACTTGTTTGAGCAAAGTTATTCACTAAAATAGAAAGGTATACTCACCTATTTTCGCCACTGTATCTTGACTCAAAATTCCTCTAGAAACCTGATTTTAAGGTTATTTTTTGGCAAACTTTTCGTACATTTTATAAATAAGAAAATTACAAAAAAAATGAGCTATTTTTCAACTTTAGAGCTCACCTGTAATGACTCCCAATTGTAATATGGGTTTTGGCTCGAGACGATGCGGAAAAGAATCAGCACAAAAAGTTATCCAACGATTGTAAACCTTTTTTTTCGCATATTAGCGGTTTTCGAGAAAATCGACTTTTTGTGAAATTTTCGTGAAATGTGAAAACTCCAACTTCAAAAAATCATAACATGGTTCGTTGTGGACGGATTTTCAAAATCTAAAGTGCAATATGAAGCCCATTTAATGTAAAATTAGAAAATGATAATAATATTTAATTACACAATTATTGACGGGAAATATTAATAGAAAACCAAAAACTTTCACATGGGCAGAATGACATACAAACTTTTTGGAGAAATTGCCATTTTTAAATTCAGTCTCAAATGAAAGAGCATGTTTAGTTTAGTCAAAATTAAATGCAAAATATAGGGGTAACCGTTCAAATACGAAAAAAAAATTTTTTAGAAAAAAATTTTTTATGGGATTTTTTGAAAAGCGTAAATTTTCATGCATATTTCGTATTAAAGTGTAATAAATCAATAAAATTTTCAAAAACTGCTTTATTTAGGCTTTCAAATGAGCTATAGAACTTTTAATTACTTCAAGTTTGAAGCTTTCAGCGACCGTTCAAAGTTCACACTCGAATTTCAACGTAGATCTACAGTACGAGAAATCTCGAAAATTTGAAAATAATCCTAGAGCTTCAAACTTTTTTCAGTTTTGTAGTAAATTCAATTTAAATCAGACTCTCAACTGACACTTTTCTCTATCTCTTTGTTTTCATTATCAAAATTTGATTATTCTTTTCCAACTGGCTGTTTAGTAGAGATTCACATTTTTCTTTAAGGGATGAAGAGATAGAGAAAAATTTCAGTTGAGAGTTTGATTTGAAATCAAATTTGCTACAAAACTAGAAAAAGTTTGAAGCTTTAGGATCATTTTCAAATTTTCGAGATTTTTCGTACTGTAGATCTACGTTGAAATTCGAGTGTGAACTTTGAACGGTCGCTGAAAGCTTCAAACTTGAAGTAATTAAAAGTTCTATAGCTCATTTGAAAGCCTAAATAAAGCAGTTTTTGAAAATTTTATTGATTTATTACACTTTAATACGAAATATGCATGAAAATTTACGCTTTTCAAAAAATCCCATAAAAAATTTTTTTTCTAAAAAATTTTTTTTTCGTATTTGAACGGTTACCCCTATATTTTGCATTTAATTTTGACTAAAATAAACATGCTCTTTCATTTGAGACTGAATTTAAAAATGGCAATTTCTCCAAAAAGTTTGTATGTCATTCTGCCCATGTGAAAGTTTTTGGTTTTCTATTAATATTTCCCGTCAATAATTGTGTAGTTAAATATTATTATCATTTTCTAATTTTACATTAAATGGGCTTTATATTGCACTTTAGATTTTGAAAAACCGTCCACAACGAACCATGTTATGATTTTTTGAAGTTGGAGTTTTCACATTTCACGAAAATTTCACAAAAAGTCGATTTTCTCGAAAACCGCTAATATGCGAAAAAAAAGGTTTACAATCGTTGGATAACTTTTTGTGCTGATTCTTTTCCGCATAGTCTCGAGCCAAAACCCATATTACAATTGGGAGTCATTACAGGTCAGTTTTGAGACGAGTTACAGTGGCTCATTTTTCGCCAAATTTTTTGTAGTTTGTGGTCCACTCACTCATCCTTGAACGCTTGTTCCAGTTTCGCTTGAAGCCTATCGAAACTCTCTTGAGAAAGTTCTGGATCCAGAATCGCTGGAGGCGGTTCCACCGGCATTATGTACCTGAAAAATAGTTTTATTTTCAGTCTTTCTTTCGAGCTCAAGGTGAGCAAGGAAAATGTGAGAAAACGGAATGTACAGTAAGAAAAACCATTAAAAAAATTGGAAGTGAACAAGGCAGAAATTTCAAAAAAACTATTGTATAAAGCCAGAAAAGTGAAGAAACCGGAAAAAAGGGATTTGGAATCGATAAATAAGAAAAAATTTAGAATAAAGTGTCATATCTCAAAAACCAGCAGAACTATCAAAAAGTGGTGAACTACAAAATTGCTCAGCATAAAATTCTACACATTTTTGTAGTGGAAAGTTTTTTGATAGCTATAAAGGTTCTCGAGATACAAGCGCTCAAAGTTTTTCGCGCCCCTCCCTTGACGAGGCAGCAGGGAAAAGGGGGAGGCGCAGACGGCGAGAGTTTCTGCGTCTCCCCCTTCCCCATGCTGCCTCATCTGAGGCGTCGCGCGCATAAGTTTGAGCGTTTGTATCTCGAGAACCATCAGAGCTATCAAAAAGGTGTTAACTACAAAAATGTGTGAAATTTTATGCTGATCAATTTTGTAGTTGAAAGTTTTTTAATAGCTGTGACGGTTAGGGAGATATTAAGGTTTAAAGTTGACCAATTCGGTCAGAAACAGAAAAAGAGAGTAAGAAGTGTAATTTTGTGCGTAGAAAGTGAAAATTGAGAAACAAATTTAGAAAATCATGGCCTCGCGATCTCTGACAAATCGCTAGCCATGGATGAGAATTCGCTTTCTTCTTCATCGAAATTTTCCGGAACTGGATTTTCCTGATCTTTAGGAGCCACCATATCCACTAGTCTTCTCGAAAGTTCCAATTCCCTTTCCAGCTGAAGAATTCTCTTGTCCTTCTGCCTTGCCTGCGCCTTAGCTGTCCTCAAATACTGTTCCACATTATCCAAAGATTCATGAAGATTCAAAAGATTATCCTTCAACTGAAGATTCTCAGCTCTCAACGGTTCCTGAGCCTTCAGAACGCTTTTCAGCGTCCTCAACTCGATTTCTTGCTCGCCAATGACTTGAAGCGATTTTTGATATTTCTCGCTAAGCTCCGCCCACTTTTCATTGTCTTCGCTCGATTTCTCGTTACGTTTTCTTTCTTCATAAAGAAGATCTGTTATTTTCAAAAGTTCTTGGTCCATTTTTTGTAATTGCTCTTGTTGGGATTGTACTTGACGTCGAGATGCGTCGAGTTTCAGGGTTAATTGGGTGCTTTCGGTGGCTCTGAAAATTATTGAAATTTTTCAAGGAAAATAAAGGAAATATTGAGAAACCCTAAAATCTAGAAAGATTTGAAGTGATTTTGAAACAGTGAACAAGTTTAAGCCTTCATATCTCCTTAACCATCAAAGCTAGCAAAAAGCTATCAACTACAAAAATGCTCAGCACAAAATTTTACACATTTTCGTAGTTGAAAGCTTTTTGATAGCTCAAAGGGTTCTCGAGATACAAGCGGTCAAAGTTTGGAGCGACGAGACAGCATGGAAAAGGGGGAGACACAGATTACTCCCGTCGTCTGCGTCTCCACCTTTTCCCTGCTGCCTCGTCGAAGAATATTTTTATCGCTTGTATCTCGAGAACCATTAGAGCTATCAAAAAGGTGTTAACTACAAAAATGTGTGACATTTTATGCTGAGCAACTTTGTAGTTGACAAATTTTTGATAGCTGTAATGGTTTTTGAGATATCAAGTTTTCTAGTTTTTTTAATAAAAAAAAACGGTTTCAGAACTTTCCAAAACTATCTGAACATTTTTGGCTTTTTCAATGTTATTATTTTCCTGGGATTACTGTACCAAATTTCCAACAAAAAAACTCACTTCTCCTTCAACAAATATTCCAGCCTTGTGTCTGATTTTGAATTCTCAATTTCCATCCGAAAAAAATTCAAAAATTACAAAAAATTGAGCAAAAATAGAGGTAATCAATCAAGGATGCAAAGAACCAAAAAAATATAAGAAAAAAATCATAAGAAAATATGGAGAAAATTGTTATTTATTGCATCGGGAAAAAATGGAAATTGTAACCGAAAAAATGTTGAAAAAATTGAGATACGGGGGGGGGGGGGGGGGGGGGTTGAAAATGACTAGAAAATAGTGGGGGTTTTGAGATTCTACAGTAATCAAAAATTAAAAAGGAAATGTACAGTAATCTACAGTAATCCATGGGGGAGAATAAAAGGAAGTGAAAGGGTTTCAAAAATACAAAGAAAGTTAGGAAAATTGAAACAGAAAAATTTTTGAAAAGAAATTTTTTTTGAAAAATTTTTTCTTGAAATGTTTTTTTACATTTTTCAGAAGGCGTTCTTCAAAACCTCTAGAAATTGACAGAAATATACAGTAATCTACAGTAATCCACCGGGGAGAAAACAATTAAAAGGGTTTCAGAAATACAAAAAAAAGTTTAAAAAAAAAATTTTTTTTCGAAAATTTTTTTGAAAAATTTTTTGGAACAGAATTTTTTTCCAAAATTAGACGTCCTTCAACGCCTCTCCATCGCTACTATCATCCAAATGACGCCATCCATCGGAGTCTCCAGAATCCTCCAGTTTCCCGACGTCTTCTGAATTTTCGATTTCCATTTTCAATTTTTCCAACTCATCGTCTTGTTTCTCCAGAATCATCTGTAGCTCATTGACCTCTTCCAAATGCTCCTTTTCCAGATTCTTCTGCTTCTTCCTAAGGCTCTCAACGACATCTTCAAGATTCTGAATCTTAATTTTTCCCTCATTGACGTCAGCGTTCATCTGAATCATCTTCTTCCGGGACTCATGAAAATAGACGGTTAGATTCAGCAATTTTTTGGATTCTGGAGTCCCGACGTCTTCTAATTCGTCACGAAGGCGTCGAAGGTCTTCTAGCTCGAGTTCTTGACGTCCGATTACTGTAAGAGCCTTCTGAAATTCGATGTCAGTTGATTCGAGGAGTTTTTGGACTTCGAGGTGGGCGGTTTTGTGGATGGTGGATTTTGTCTGAAAATTTGAGGTTAAATTTTGATTTTTTTTTTGTGAATTCTAAAAATTTGAAAATTTAGGACGTTTCGCAACTTGTTTTTCAATAAATTTATTGCATTTTCTTGAAACAGAAATAAAAATCCTTGAAGGATTCTGAAAACTTTGAATTTTTCAAAAAAAAAAAAAATTTTTTTTAATTTCAATTTTGAATTTTCTTTTTTTTTTTTTTTGTTGAAATTCTAGACATCAAAAAATCCCAAAATTTTGAGTTGCGGGGCTCGCCGTTTTGTAACCAGTCATTTCGCAACTAGGACGTTTCTCAACTAGGACATTTCGCAACCGGTCATTTTGCAACTGGGACATTTCGCAACTAGCCGTTTCCCAACTATCGGCGGTTTTCTGGATGGTGGATTTGGTCTAAACATTTAAAAACATAGGACGTTTCGCAGCTTGTATTTTCAGTTAATTTTGAATATTGAATTTTTCTGAACCCGAACTAAAATTCTTGAGGGATTCTGAAAACCATGGAAACCTTTGAATTCTCATCAATTTTGAGATACTAGAAGTCGAAAAATCTCAAAGTTTATAGTTTCGGGCCCCGACGTTTTGCAACCGGACATTTCGAAACCATAACATTTCGCAACTATGACGTTCCGCAACTAGCCGTTTCGCAACCACGGCGTTTCGCCACTATACAATTTCGCAACTAGGACATTTTACAACTATGACGTTGTGCAACTTGTCATTTCGCAACTAGAACGCTTCGAAACTGCGACATTTCGCAACTACGACGTTTCGCAACTATTGAATTTCGCAACTAGGACGTTTCGCAACCAGTCATTTTGCAACTTTTTTGAAACTTGTAGGAATCAAAGGGATATTAAACAGATTTCACATGTTTTTTTAAAGGCAAAAATGGAAACAGTAAATTTTTGAAATTTGTAGTTTGTAGTCCATGCTAGACCCAAAATTTCTCACCTTCAACTCCTCCTTCTCCTTCAACAACTTCTGAATCTCCTCTTTCCATTTCTCTTCCTCCTCCAATCTCATCTTCCTCTCCAATTCCAAATCCCTCATCACCATATCCAAAATCGCCGTGGAATTCTCCACTTTCTCATTTGCCATCTTCAATTTCCGCTCAAAATCCTCTTCTTTAATCCGAAAATCTTCCTTCCAAGACTCCCCGGTCAGGTAGAGCCGAGAGTTGTCACATGTTAACTCTTTGATATCCAATTTTTGGGATTGGATTTTGTCCATGGCTTCTTGAAGTTCTAATCTCAGGTGGATGAAGTCTCTGGAAACAAAATATAGAAGAAATTAGCTGAAAAATGAGCCTAAAATCGAGTTTCTAGCTCGATTTTGAGCAAAGTTATGAACAAAACAAAATTTGGGTCTGCTAGACTACAAACTACACATTTGAACTTTGTAGTTTGTAGTCTAGCAGACCCAAATTTTGTTTTGTTCATAACTTTGCTCAAAATTGAGCTAGAAACAGGAAAAATGGCTCAATTTTTAGCAAATTTTTGAAATTTCCCAGAAAAATATTAATTTCGATCAAAACATTTAAAAAATTGTTTTTCCAATTTTTTTTCGATTTTTTTCAACTTTTCAATTGAAATTTGATTTTGACGGTAAATTCTAAAAATGTCTAAAAAATGAGCTGAAAATCGAGTTTCTACCTTGATTTTGAGCCAAGTTACAGCGAAATGAAAATTTGGGTCTGCTAGACTACAAACTACACAAGGGATTATTTGTAGTTTGTAGTCTAGCAGACCCAAATTTTGTTTTCTTCATAACTTGGCTTAAAATTGAGCTAGAAACAGGAAAAATGGCTCAATTTTTAGCGAATTTTTGAAATTTTCCAGAAAAATATTAATTTTGATCAAAAAATTAAAAAAATTAATTTTAAAAAAAGAGAAAAATTTGAGATACTCGGGTTGAAAAATGACTAGAAAATAGAGGAGGTTTTAAGATTCTACAGTAATCGAAAATACAGGGAAATGTACAGTAATCTACAGTAATCCACAATGAGGAAAGTAAAAAGTAAAAAGGTTTCAAATACAAAAAAAATTGGGAAATTTTGAAAGAAACATTTTTTAAGAAGACGTTCTTCAAAACCTTTAGAAATTGGCAGAAATGTACAGTAATCTACAGTAATCCATGGGCGGAAAAAAAGCAAGTAAGAGGGTTTCGAAAATACAAAAAAGTTAAGAAATTTGAAACAGAAAAAAATTTTCGAAATTTTTTTTGAAAATATTTTTTTGAAATTTTTTCGAACTTAAAAAATTGTTTTTCTGAAATTTTTTCATAACTTTTTTTGAAAATTTATTTAGTCCTTCAACGCCTCTCCATCACTACTATCATCCAAATGTCTCCCTTTAAAAAACATGAGAAATTTTTTTTTTTATTTGAGCTAGAAACATGAAAAATAGCTCAATTTTTTACGAATTCTCAGAATTTTCAGTCAAAGTAAAATCTCGATCTTTTTTTTCATTTTTTTCAAAAAAAAAGTTTTTTTTTGAAACTTTAACTTGGCTCAAAATTCACCTAGAAACAGGAAAAATGGCTCATTTTTCAGCAAATTTTTCAAATATTCAAATTCCAAAAAAAACCTACAGTAACTCTCCCTTCTGTCCAATGTAATACTTTTCATTCAACGCTTCGTCCGCATTCTTTTTCGCTAATTTCAGCAGTTCTATCTCTTGCTTCGCCTCTTTCAACTGTTGCTTCAAATCGTATTCAACGTGTTGCATGTCATGTTTGTAGATTTGCCAAGATTCATGGACCTTTTTGAGTTCTTCTTGAAGGTCTTCATTTGGAGCATGTCTAGAAAAAAAATTGCTAAAAAATGAGCCCAAAATCGAGTTTCTAGCGCATTTTTGAGCCGAGTTATAGTCAAAACAAAATTTGGGTCTGCTAGACTGCAAACTACACTTTTCAAATTTGTAGTTTGTAGTCTAGCATACCCACATTTTGTAATGATCATAACTTTTCTCAAAATTAAGCTAGAAACTTGGAAAATGGCTCATTTTTCGTTAAATTTTTTGTAGTTTGTAGTATAGTACATATACAAAAATCTTGAAATTACAGTAACTCGGCCCAAAATTGAGCTAGAAACTTAAAATTGGGCTCATTTTCCCTATTTTTTTTTTGCGAAGTTCAAAATCTTACGTCTTTGAACATAAATCCATCAATTTTTGTGCCCCATCGGTGGGCTCATTTGCATCTTTTCGTTTTTGATACTCTTCTTTGAACTGGGTTACTGTATCCTCTTTAGAATTGGAATCCATGTTGACCCTGAAATTGAATTTGTGAATTTCAAATTTCCCACAAAAAAAAATTACATAAAATAAAATAAAAAATTACATAAATTAGGGAAAAAAAATTACATAAAATAGGTATAAAAATGGGTTCAAACCAACAGAAATAAAGGAAAAAAATAAAATTGGGGACTTTTCCGGGGTCAAAATATTTATTCGGGGGAAAAAATGGGCGGGGCGCGGTCACTTGCGGTCGAAAAATGGGCGAAAATGGTTGACATGGAAAATGGTCAAAATCGGGTGAAATAAATAGTGTGAAATGTGGTGCCGTCAGAAATGGTCGAGAAATGGGTTCAAAGCGGTCGAAAAATGGGCGAAAAATGGGCGAAAATCGGGCAAAAGTGGTCGAATATGACAAATTACGCAAAATTGCAGAAGAAAAATCACATTATGAAAAATATCGGGTTCAAAATATGCAATGTTGTCATGACGGTCGAAAAATGATCAAAAATGGTCGAAAAATGGGCGAAAAGTGGTCAAAGTTGGTCGAAATTATAATATGCCCAAATTTGTCCAAAAAAAAACACATTAATCACAAAATCGGGTTCAAAATATGCAGAGGTGTCATGACGGTCGAAAAATGGGCAAAAAATGATCAAAAGTGGTCAAAAGTGGTCGAAAAATGGGCGAAAACCGTCGACATGGTCAAAGTGGTCAAAGTGTACAAAAATGGTCAAATTTTGGGCAAAATTGAATCAAAAATGTACAAAAGGATCTTGACGGTCAAAAAAACACAAAATGACCGTGGCGGTCGAAAAGTGGTCAAAACGATCTCTGCGGTCGAAAGTGGTCGACGTTGTCAAAATGAACAAATTATGTTCAAAATCGGGTTAAAAATAGTGTGGGATGTCGGGACGGTCAAAAATGACCGTGACGGTCGAAAGTGGTCGAAAAATGGTCGAAAAATGGGCGAAATTTTCGGGGGATTTTTATGTACAACGTGTTCCTGAGAAGTGCCGTTCAAAATGGGGCAAAAAATATATGACAAAAAAGGACAAGAGATCAAATTAGAGTTACAAGGATTACTGTAGTTTGGAGCTGCTTGATGGCTCATTTTCTGAATCTTCATCTGAGAGTTTTGAATATTCGCTATCCGAAGATTTCGAGGCATCTGAATCCTCCTCGAAAGCATTGGTGAATGGAAACTCCAAATTTTTGGGAATTTTCAAGTCCTCCAAAATCTTATGAACCTTCTGGAACTCCTCCCAGGTCCCCTTTTTGAGATTCTGAATCTCCATCTGATGACGTTGTTCCATTTGGGACATTTGTTTTTGGACACCGGAACTTTCTTTGAGTTGATCTTGAAGATCCACAATTTGACCATGCCGTAATTCCAGAGCTTCCTTACAATTTTTGAGCTTCTGCTGATGAAGTTGTTGGGATGAAGCGAAGTGTTTTTTGACACGATCAATGTGGTCTAAACATGAAGGATGTAAAAGTGCAAAAAATTTGGCAAAAAATGAGACAAAAATCGAGTTTCTAGCTTTATTTTGAGCCTAGTTACGGAGGAAACAAAATTTGGGTCTGCTAGACTGCAAACTACAAAATTACAATTAGCAGACCCAAATTTTTTGTTGGCCATAACTTGGCTCAAAATTGAGCTAGAAACTTGAAAAATGGCTCATTTTTTAGCAATTTTTATGGTGCGTTTTTTCTATTGAAACATTTGCTAAAAAATGAGTCGAAAATCAACTTTCTAGCTCAATTTTGAGCCGAGATATGGCCCATACAAAATTTGGGTCTGCTAATTGTGATTTTGTAGTTTGTAGTTTAGCAGACCCAATTTTTGTTTTGGTCATAGCTTGGCTGAAAATCAAGCTAGAAACTTGATTTTAGGCTCTTTTTTTTCAAATTTTTAGACCTGCAGTGTTTTAATAGACCCAACAGTATCAGTGTTTTGCTACTGTCTAAAAATTTGTTTGGGATATTGCAAAATTCACAAAAAAATGAAAAAAATTAGAATTTCTTGGAAATTTTTGAATTAAAATTTAATTCTGACTAACAATTCTAAAAATTTTCTAAAAATTGAGCCTTCTTTCATGTTTCTAGCTCGATTTTGAGCCAAGTTATGGTCAAAACAAAATTTGGGTCTGCTAGACTACAAACTACACTATTGAATTTTGTAGTTTGTAGTCTAGCAGACCCAAATTTGGTATTGATCATAACTTGGCTCGAAATCGAGCTAGAAACTTGAAAAATGGCTCATTTTTTAGCAAATTTTTGGACCAACATAGACATTACATACAAAATTACTGCTCAAAATTTTTTTTTGAGAATTTGCAAAATCCACAAAAATTGAAAAAAAAGAATTTCTTTGAAATTTTTCAATTAAAATTTAATTCTGACTAAAAATTCTATAAATTTTTTAAAAGCTGAGCCATTTTTCAAGTTCCTAGCACAATTTTGAGCCAAGTTAAAGCGAATTGAAAAGTTGGGTATGCTAGACTACAAACTACAAAAAAAACATTAGCAGACCAAAATTTTGTTTTGCCCATATCTTGGCTCAAAATTGAGCTAGAAACTCGATTTTTGGCTCATTTTTTGCCAATTTTCTTGTAGTTTGTGGTCACTAACCTTCCAACTCTTTGATCGTCTGCGCTTGCTCCCAAACTTTGTCGTTGCTCGCCTTGAGCTGCTCCGTCAAACTAGCCACGTATCGTTTTGTGATCTCTTCTTGCTCCGTGGAGCAAGATTGGTTCTCGAGTTGAGCGATGTGGTCTGGAAACGAAATTTTCGATATTTTTAGACAACAAACTACACTTTTGGCAATTAGCAGACCAACTGTTTTTGTAGTTTGTAGTCTAGCAGACCCAAATTTTCATTTGGTCCTAACTTGGCTCAAAATTGGGCTAGAAACTCGAAAAATACCTAATTTTTCGTGGAATTTTTATACCTTTCAATTGCTTGATCATCTCATTCTTCTCGCATATCACCTCGTTGGCACCCTCCAATCTTATACTGAGATCTCGATTCTGTGTCTCAGAATTCTCGATCATATCACAGTATCTCTTCATGTCGTACTTTCTCGCGTCGGCAACGATTCCAAAACGTTGAATGTATTTTTCATCAATGTTTTGTTCGGAGGAAGGAGAATTTCTCTCGAGTTGAGTAATGTATTCTGAAAGATGAGAATTTGAGGAAGAAAATGAGCTATTTTTCAAGTTTCTGGCGTGATTTTGAGCCGAGTTATGACCAAAAGAAAATTTGGGTCTGCTAGACTACAAACTACACTTTCGACTTTAGCAGACCCAAATTTTGTATTGATCATAACTTTGCTCAAAATAACGCTAGAAACCTGAAAAATGGCTCATCTTCAAGGACATTTTTTTGAATGTTCATTTGAAATTAGATTGTTTTGAAAATTTGACAAAAACATTTTTTTTTTTGAAATTTTGGGTCTGCTAGACTACAAACTACAAAAAATTTTGCAGACCAAAATTTCAGCAGATTACCTAATAGGTTGTTAATTGTTTGAGTACTGTAACTTGGTTCAAAATTGACCTGGAAACTTGAAAAAAAGCTCATTTTTTTGTAGTTTGTAGTCTAGCAGACCCAAATTTTGTATTCATCATAACTTTGCTCAAAATTGAGATAGAAACATGAAAAATGGCTCATTTTTATGGGCATTCTTTGAATTTTTATTTGAAATTAGATTGTTTTAAAAATTTGACAAAAAATGAGCCATTTTTCAAGTTTCTAGCTCAATTTTGAGTAGAGTTATGGCCAAAACAAAATTTGGGTCTGCTAAACTACAAACTACAAATCCTCACTTTTGTAGTTTGTAGTCTAGCAGACCCAAATTTTACTTTGCTCATAACTTGGCTCAAAATCCCACTAGAAACTTCACATTTTTTTGCGTTTTATCCTTTCCTTACCTTTCATCTTTCTAATCTGATGATCTTGCTCTTTTGTCTCCGCCTTATAAATGTTGAACTGCCGAAGAATCTGAGCATTCCGATCATTCGCATCATGAAGTTGTACACGGCATGATTTGATTTCGAGATCGCGGGATTGTGCGACCTCTTGAAGGTCCTTGATGAGACGTTTCATTTGTTGGTCGTCGGGGTCTGTGGCGTCTTTTCGGACGCAAGCGAGGCTGGCTGAAAAATTTTGACATTTTTTGACAATGTAGCAGAAAAAATTTCCTAAAAAATGAACTAAAAATCGAACGTCTAGCTCAATTTTGAGCCGAGACCAAAACAAAATTTGGGTCTGCTAGACTACAAACTACAAAAATCATTAGCAGACCCAAATTTTATTTTCGTCATAACTTGGCTCAAAGTTGAGCTAAAAACTTGAAAAATGGCTCAATTTTGAGCAATTTTTCAGAATTTTCAATTTTTTTCAAATTTTTGTATTTTTATCTGAGCTCAAATTTTGAAAATGTTCAAAAAGAGAATGAGCCAATTTTTTGGTTCAACATTGAGCAAAATACTGAGCATGGCCTTTGAAATTTTGGGGGGCCAAAACTTTCACCAAAAAGTTTAATTCAATTTGCACGTTTCAATGTTATTTTTGAGGATAGTTACGGTTTTTGGCCTGCAAATTTTTGTAGTTTGTAGTCTAGCAGACCCAAATTTTCAATTCGATGTAACTTGGCTCACAATTGAGCTAGAATTTTGAAAATTGGCTCAATTTGTAGCAATTTCTTTTTAAAAAAATTCCCTGATAATTTAGCTCTTTTCCAAGTTTCTAGCGTAATTTTGAGCCGAGCTACAGTGGATTGAAAAGTTGGGTCTGCTAGACTACAAACTACAAGACATCATTTTTGTAGTTTGGAGCCTAGCAGACCCAAATTTTGTTTTTGTCGTAACTTGGCTCAGAGTTGAGCTAGAAACTTGCAAAATATCTCATTTTCTCCGCATTTTTCCACTCACCATTCAACATCACCAATTTCTCACTTTGCTCCCTCAATCTCTCCACCGAACTGGCCCCCCTTTTGCGTTCAATATCAGTGACCAAGTTTCGAAGATCCTCAATCTCCACCATTCTCATTTTCAGATCCTCTTCCAGCACACGAATCTTCTCGGGCATCTCGAAACGATCCTCTTCCATTTTTTGAATTTGTTCAGCATCGATTTTCACGCGTTCCTCCAAGAGAAGACATTTTTGCTTATAGTATTCCAAATCTCGGTCGGACACCAAATATCTCAAATACGGGTAATCTTTGATGTTCCACATGTTGTGTGATGGAGCTGTAAATTTGCGGTGAAAAATGAGCCGGAATTCAAGTTTCTATGTTGATTTTGGGTCTGCTAGACGACAATCTACAAAAATCGCTAGCAATTTGTTTTTGTCATAACTCGGCTCATTATTAAGCTAGAAACATGAAAAATGGCTCATTATTTGGCAAATTTTTCATAGTTTTTCCTCAGAACTAGATTTGGAAGTTTTTCCAAAAAAAAAAGAGGTATTTTTCATGTTTCTAGCTTAATAATGAGCCGATTTATGACTAAAACGAAATGTGGGTGTGCTAGACTACAAACTACAAAAGCGCTAGCAGACCCAAACTGTGTTTTCCTCGTAACTCGGCTCAAAATTGAGCTAGAAACTTGAAAAATGGCTTATTTTTTTTTCGGAAAAACTCTCCAAATCTGATTATTTGTAAAAATCTAACAATTTTCCTAAAAAATGAACTATTTTTCATGTTTCTAGCTCAATTTTGAACCGAGTTAGAGGAAAACAAAGTTTGGGTCTGCTAGACTACAAACTACACATTAGAACTTTGTAGTATGTAGTCTAGCAGACCCATATTTTTATTTCGCTGTAAATTTGGTCAAAATCACGCTTGAAACTCGAAAAATTGCTCATTTTTCAGCGAATTTTTTTCCGCTGTTTTTCAACTCGGGTGTCGGGCTGCAACTTTTGACCGGAAGTTGGTGGGGGTTCGGCTTTTGACCGGACTTTGGCCAGCTTCAGGTCGGAAGTTGGGAGGGGTCCGGCTTTTGGCCGGACTTTGGGCAGCTTTTGGCCGGAAGTCGCCCACAACTTTAGTGATGCGCGAAGGTTCGGAAGTTAACCGGAGGTTAGACGGAAGTTGGGCGCGGGCGAGATGGCGGTAGGCCGGAAGTTGGCCGGAAGTTGACCGGCACTTAAGCGCGTTGCGTGTAAGCGTCGCGTGTCATTTTCTTTTAAATTTTCTCCTAATTTTTCGTAATTTTGCTTGTTTTTTGAAGAATTTCTTGATATAGGCCTTATAATTAATGTTGTAATATTTAGGAATCACATCAACACTCAAGAACAAGGAATGCCTGGAAGTATTCGTTCCAAAAGAAAGCCTCGTGAGTTTGAAAATGGGAAATGAAAATCATAGCCTAATAATGCTTCAGAGCAGACTTGTTCGGAAAAACCACTTCTCGAATTTTTTTCCGAAAATTTTTTTCGGAAAATCGGAAAACTAATTGCTCAAAAAAACGATATTTTGTCAAAATCTCTAAGTTTTCGAAATTTTTCATATATATTATTCCGATTTTCCGAAAAGAGTTCCGATTTTCCAAAATAAAAAATTCGAGAGATTTTCCGTCAGAAAAAAATTCCGAAACTTTTTTTTCGAGAAATTTCCCACCGGAAAAAATTTTGGATAATTTTTCATCTTTACACTTTGATTTCAGAAAAATATTGAACGTCAGAAAAATTTCGGACAATTCAAAACGTTGCATACTTACTAGCCACCAGGAATCTGAACGAAATTGCAATTTTCAGGGTTCTTCTCAAGACTCTGGACGCGCGACTGGACCTCTCGCCTCTTCTCATGACTGATGAGGACTACTTTCCAATGTACGAATTCGAAATTCCGAACAGCCTCGTCGGGTTGATCATTGAAGTGAAAGGAAAGACCATCAAGGTAATTAATTCTTTGACCTTTTTTGCAACAATTTATTCAACTTCAGGAGTTCCGTCAACGCACCGTCGTCCGTATGCTAATACGCCAGCACCACCCACCAAAGATGTCCAAGTCCCACCTTCTTAATAATTTTAATAGTTTGTTTTCTAATTTTTTCTCTGTTGTTTCAATTGTTGAATGGTTATTTTTTGCAATAAAATGTACTTTTTATTACGTTTCCCTAGTTCTAATGCAGCGGGAGGTCGAAGTTTAGCCGGGAATAAGTTGAACCTTGCCGGAAGTTAATCGGACGTTACTCGGAGGTTGGCCGGCTTTTGACCGGCGTTTGGCCGACTTCTGATACTGTCTAAGCCGGAATCCGACCAAACGCCGGTCAAAAGCCGGCTAACCTCCCATCAAAAGTTGCGGGCGACACCCGAGAAGTTTCACAAAAATTTCTCATCCTAATATTTGCTCACTTATTTTTTCTTCCATCAATTTGAGCATTTCCTTTTTTTTGTCGAACAGATCCAAGTTCAAACCCTTATTGGCGGCTCTTTTCTCTTCCAGAAATCTGAAAAAAAATGTTCTTTTTTTCAGATTAGTAAATTATTCTACATAAAATGCTACAAAAAATGAGCCATTTTTCAAGTTTCTATCTCAATTATGAGCCGAGTTATGACCAAAACAAAGTTTGGGTCTGCTAGACTACAAACTACAAATTTTGTAATGTGTAGTTTGTAGTCTAGCAGACCCAAACTTTCATTTCGCTGTAACTTGGCTCAAAATTGAGCTAGAAACTTGAAAAATGGCTTATTTTTCGGCGAATTTTTTGATTTTTTCGTTCAAAATTAGAATTATAAATTTTTGACAAAAAACTCACTGATTTTGGCTCTGTGCCAATTCGTCTTTGGGGTTTTCTTTTCCAGTTGGAGGGTCCATTTTTTGGATCCTGAAAAAAAGGGGCGGAGCTTGAATGTGGAAATGGAATTACAGTAATAAAAAAGAGAGATATCAAAAAGTGGTTCAAACCTTTAAAAAATCGACAAAAAATGGGAAAAAATTGGGGGATTGGGGTCCTCCTAAAATCGAAAAAAGTTTATTTTCAAAAAAAAAGAAAAAAATGAAAAATGAGGTAGTGTACATACAAATTCCCTGAGAATAGCTGTTCCGGTAAAAAAAATTGAAAAAATGACATAAAAAATTATAAAAATTTGAATGTAGGATTAAGGAAATTTAAGGTTTTGGGCTACCGTAATCTTACAGTACAATTTTTTTACAATATACGATCAATGGGGGTACCGTAATCCTACAGTAGGACATTGTAAATCAAATGAAAAAATTTTCGAAAATTTTCAAAAACAAAATTTTTGAAATTTTTTTCTATTGTCGATTTACGAGGGTTACTGTAGATTTACGGGATAAATTTCAATATTCGAGGATTACTTACAGTAATTTACAAGAAAACTACAAAAAAATTCACAATTTGAAATAATTTTTGAGAAGAAAAAAATAAAGAAAAAAAAAGAAATTTCTAGCGTCGATTTACGGTCACTAATTTGGTAATGAAATAATTTTGGGATTACTGTAGATTTATAAGGTCACTGCAATAGTACTACTCGTATATCTACAAAGCTGGAAAACTTGTAAATTTTCAAATTTTTGAAAAAAAAAGTTTTTTTTTGAAAATTTCTAAAATTTCAGTTTTGTAGATTACTGTAGTTTCTAAGGATTACTGTACCATTTAAAAATTTGAGTGTAGATTTAGGAGGGAGGGATTACTGTAGATATTGTATTTACAAAAATGGATTTTTCAAAAAAAATCAGTTTGAAAAAAAATTGTCAGTATGATTTTTCTTTCCGATGATGATTTACAAGGATTACCGTAGAAACTGGATTACCAAGCATCCTCCTCAATTGTCGACCACGACTGTTCAGAAGACGTTGGCGATTTTCGGGCATCTGGATCCTGAGATTCAGAAGTTGGTGACGTCATCGAAAGTTTTCCTTGAATTTTTTGATTCTCCATCTTCAATTCCTTGATTTCTTCTAGAATTTGACGAAGGGATTCTGAAGTTTTCTGGTTCTCAGTTTGACGTTGCTCGAGATTCTGAGAGCCAGATGAATTTTTCCCCAAAATTTTGCTCAGAATCTCAAAATTCTGACAATTCGCCGCCTCGATTTCCTTCATTTTTTGTTCCATTTCTTTGTCTTTCAGCTCCAAAGCCTTCTCCAATTCCGCAATTCTTCTACAGTACTCTTCTTGCTCTTTTTCGACCATTTGAAGGGATTCCTCGTGTAGAAGAGTTAGTCGGCTTTTAAGATCCATCATTTTCTCGTTTTTCTTTTGTGGCACGGATTTTGGAGTCGTCGTGACAGGGAGACCTGAAATAAGGAAAAAAGTCCGGAGAAAATGAGCCATTTTTTAAGTTTCTAGCCCAATTTTGAGCCGAGTTACAACGAATTGAAAATTTGGGTCTGCTAGACTACAAACTACATTTTTCAAAAGTGTAGTTTGTAGTCTAGCAGACCCAAATTTTCATTTCGCTGCAACTTGGCTCAAAATTGAGGTAGAACTTCGAAAAATAGCTCATTGCTTGGGATTTTTCAACCACATTTGATTGTGAATGAAAATTTGAAATTTTTTCTACAAAATGAGCCATGTTTCAAGTTTCTAGCTCAATTTTGAGCCGAGTTATAACGAATTGAAAATGTGGGTCTGCTAGACTACATACTACAAATCATTATTTTTGTAGTTTCATTATTTTTGTATTATTTTTGTATTATTTTTGTATTATTTTCATTATTTTTGTAGTACAAATCATTAGTTTTGTAGTTTGTAGTCTAGCAGACCCAAATTTTCCTTTCGCTGTAACTTGGCTCAAAATTGCGCTAGAACTTTGAAAAGTAGCTCAATTTTCAGAAAATTTCTAGAATTTTCATTCACGAATAAATTTAGATGAAAAAAAGAATTTAAAAGGTATTTTTCAAGTTTCTAGTTCAATTTTGAGTGAAGTTAAAGCGACACAAAAATTTCGGTCTATAAACTGAAAAAAAACTCAATTTTCAGCGGGTTTTTTGAACTTTTATTCACAATCAAATTCTGCTAAAAATTTTCTTTGAAAATATCTATTTTTTATATTTCTAGCTTAATTTTGAGCAAAGTTACAGCAAAATAGAGATTGGAAGTAATTTTTGTAGTTTGAAGTTTAAAAAAATTGCTCACCAAGTTGCTCAATCTTCACATCCGTGCTTCGGATTACAGGTTTCAGGTCGTTACAAATTTTGGGAGCACTGCTAGAGTCCGTGGGTTGTTGGGATCCTGAAGAATGAAAATTCAAATTTTTGGCGGGAATTTGAAATTTCGTAAAATTTTCGAAACATTGAGCCAGTTTTCATGTTTCTAGGTGGATTTTGAGCAAAGTTATGATCAATACAAAATTTAGGTCTGCTAGACTACAAACTACAAAGTTCAAAAGTGTAGTTTGTAGTCTAGCAGACCCAAGTTTTGTTTTCCTCGTAATTTGGCTCAAAATTGAGCTAGAAACATGAAAAATTGCTCATTTTTTAGGAAATTTTGTACCAATAAAAGTGAGCCAGTTTTCATGTTTCTAGGTGGATTTTGAGCCAAGTTACAGTATCCCAAAATTTGGGCCTGCTAGACTACAAACTACACTTTTGGTCTTGGTGTAACTTGGCTCAAAATTGAGCTAGAAACATGAAAGATGTCTCATTTTCATGGAAATTTTTTACCGAGAAAAACAAGTCATTTTTCATGTTTCTAGCTCACTTTTAAGCCAAGTTACACAAAAGTCCAAAAGTGTAGTTTGTAGTCTAGCAGACCCAAATTTTGTTTTCTTCATAACTTGGCTCAAAATTGAGCTAGAACCTTGAAAAATAGCTCATTTTAAAGGAATTTTGTTGGCCAGAAATTTGAGGTCAATTTCGAATTCAAACCTACTCAAAAGTCGAATAATCTCATCCTTCTCCTTCAACTTTTCCTCATACATCGATTTCACTTCGGCAATTTTCGATTCCATTTCTTCATTGGCATCTTCTTCGGCATTTTCTTTGAAAAATTTTTCCCAGACGGTTTCGACAGTTGGAAGTAGTTGATCTTGTTGTCTGTATATTTGAACTTGTCCCTTGAAATGAAGAGCTTCCTCTTCTTTTTGAGCGAGCTCTCGCTTGAACTCTTCTACGATAGTTATCATTCCCAATTCCATGACGCGCTGAAAATTCGAGGCTCCAGTTCATAAAGAGAAGCTGTATTAGTGAAACTTCTCATTTTTAAAGTTTTTTGAAAAAATTTAAAACAGAAAATTTTTCGAAAAAAAATTTTTTTTGGAAAAAAACTCACCTCCACAGTCTCTAGTTGATCATTGGCTTTTTCCAGAGCATTTCTCATTTTTACCACTTCATCCTTCGGCATTTCATAAATTGTGTACGGCGTCCCTAACTTTTCCAATTCATTTAACAATCGAAAAACGTTTGAGTTCAAAATCTCTCCAAGATTTTCTCGAAGTTCGTCCATCTGGAAAAATTTGGATTACTGTAGAAAATATTAAATTTATGATGAGGATTAACAAAGATATTAGAAAAGGAGTTTAAACCTCCGATAGAGCTCTCCAAACTGGGAGAATTTGCCGAAGAAGATGCTACTGAAGAAATGGAATCGAAAATTGCCGAAGTGAAATCGATGTATGAGGAAAAGTTGCAGGAGAAGGACGCGATTATTCGAGGGCTTTTGAGTAGGTTAAAACCTTGAATTTTTGGCCGAAAAAAATTCCTTGAAAACGAGCCATTTTTCAACTTTTTAGCTTGATTTTGAGCCAAGTTATGATCTGAACAAAATTTGGGTCTGCTAGACTACAAACTACACTTTTGGACTTTAGTGTAACTTGGCTTAAAATTGAACTAGAAACATGAAAAATGACTCATTTTTTTCGGTAAAAAATTTCCATAAAAATGAGACATTTTTCGAGTTTCTAGCTAAATTTTGAGCCAAGTTACACCAAGTCCAAAAGTGTAGTTTATAGTCTAGCAGACCTAAATTTTGTATTGATCATAACTTTGCTCAAAATCCACCTAGAAACATGAAAACTGGCTCAATTTTTAGAAAATTTTACGAAATTTTAAATTACCGCCAAAAATTTGAATTTTCATTCTTCAGGATCCCAACAACCCACGGACTCTAGCAGTGCTCCCAAAATTTGTAACGACCTGAAACCTGTAATCCGAAGCACGGATCTGAAGATTGAGCAATTTGGTGAGCAATTTTTTTAAACTTCGAACTACAAAAATTACTTCCAATCTCTATTTTGCTGTATAACTTGAAAAATGTAAGGTTTTTGGAGTTATTTTTTAAAAGTGGATTTTGGATATAACTCCAAACAGTTTTGGGGCAAAAATCAAGTTTCTGACTCAATTTTTTAAAATTTTAAGCCATTTTTGCTCAATTTGCTCACCTTACAATCACCGAAGTGAAGACAGAACTCTTTCTGACCTTCCTTCTCTCGTTGTAATTCATCTTCCAATAATTTTATTTTCTTCCATGACGACTTCAACTCATCCATCAGCTTTTCCATATCTGAATCTTTCGATTTCAGAATCTCACGAACTTCTTCGTCCATCTGAAAAGTTTGGATTACTGTAGAAGACATTACATTTATGATGAGCAATAAAAAAGATATTAGAAAAGGGGCTCAGACCTTGTTGCATTTTTTGAAGTTTTGAAAAATTTTTTCGAAAAAAATTTTTTTTTGGAAAATTTTTTTTCTCAATTTTCGAAAAAAAAAACTCACCTCCACAGTATCTATTTGATTATTAGCCTTTTCCAGAGCATTTCTCATCTTTACCACTTCTTCTTTCGTCATTTCATAATTTGTCCATGACACCCCTAATTTCTCCGTTCCATGTAACCTTAGAAAAACGTTTGCCTTCAAAATCTCTCCAAGATTTTCACGAAGTTCTTCCATCTGAAAAGCTTGGATTACTGTAGAAAATATTAAATTTATGATGAGCAATGAAAAATATATTAAAAAGGGGGTTTGGACCTTTGAAAATCGATATAATAACAATAATTAAGAAATAAAATTTTATTGATTTTTAGATCAAAAAAAATGAGAGGAGATCAAAAGGATTACTGTAGATTGTCAACCGGGAAATTATGAAAAAAACACTGGGATTACGGTAGATTCAAAGGGACAGTTGAGGATTTGACAAAAAAAAAGAAACAACAGAAAAATGAACATTTGAAGAGGTTTACTGTAGGTTACATGAGAAAAAACAAATTTTCGAAAAAAAAGGATTACTGTAGATTCTTCAAAAATTTTTCAAGGATTACTGTAGACAGCTTTTGACTTCTCGACATTTAAAAAAGAGGAGTTTCGATTTTCGACAAAATTTTTGAAACCGAAAAAGGTGGAAAATTTTCGAAAAAAAAAGTTTTTTGTAGTCTTACTGTAGATTTCATTTCAAAAAAAAGTATGGGATTACTGTAGATAAATATTTGCTGATGGGATTACTGTAGTTTTGATTAATTCGAAAATGTTTTTTGGGCACAACATCAAAACAAAAATTTAGGAATTTCGATTTATTCATAAAAATTTTGAAACCGAAAAAATTGGAAACTTTTCGAAAACAAAATATTTTTTCGGGATCTTACTGTAGATTGTTAAAAATTCCATGGTTTACTGTAGATCAATATTTGTTAAAGGGGGAGTACACAATTTCCCAAAATTTTGAGTTTGGTATCATTCGATGCAGAATTAGGGCGCGGGAAATAAATTCTCTTGGATCATAGTCTGAAAATGCCCCATTTTCGAAATATAGATCGAAAACAGCTCAAAAATTAGTACTGTGAGGGTGCGAAAAGAATTCACGTTTTTATTCATTTTTTCACGTGCACCCTCAAGGATTCTCACTACTCCCAAAACACTCAATTTGCACCCTCACAGTACTAATTTTTGAGCTGTTTTCGACCTATATTTCGAATATGGGGCATTTTCAGACTATGGTCCAATAGAATTTATTTCCCGCGCCCTAATTCTTCATCGAATGATACCAAAATCTCAAAATTTTGGGAAATTGTGTACTCCCCCTTTAATGGGATTACTGTAGTTTTGATTAGTTCAAAAATTTGGTCATTTTTTGAAACTGAAATTTTTCGAATTTCAAAAATTTTAAAAAATTCCAAAATTTTCGAAATTTGCATTGCTGTTGATGGGAGTACAGTACTAATCGAAATGGTATTTTTGAAAATTAAAAAAATCTTGAAACTTTTCTTAAAAACGTACTATTACTGTGGTTTTAATTCGCTCAAAAAATTTGGTCATTTTTTGAAACTGAAAAATTAGTTTTTTGGAAATTTTCGAATTTTGGATTACTGTACTTTTGGAATAACACTACTAATGAAAATGGAATTTTGAAAAATTTGATCAAATTTTGAAACTGAAAAAGAAAAAAAGTAGTACACATTTTGAAAAAATCGAAATTCCGGCACAATCATGAAAAAAAAGAAGAAGAAAGAACACCCACGTATCCATTGGATCTACAGGTACAGTAATCCAGAGCTACCGTAATCCAAATATCGATCTGCAGGTACCGTAACCCCGTCTTCAATTCTCCTCATCCAAAAATCTCTCCAACTCCCTGAGCCTTTCAATCATCCGTTGTCTTCGATTCCTCCGAGCCGCGGCATTTCTCCTTGGGTCCTCTTGAGGGCCCCCAAGGACGGCCTGTAGGCCGTGGGCCACTTCACGGCCTTGTAGAGCCTGGCGCATGTGTTGAGCTATGGAGACGTCTTGGGCCTGAGGATCTTGCGGCCAATGAATTTCTTCTTGATGCGCCGGCTCAACTTGTTGAGCCTCCTCCTGAGCCTCGGCTCTCATGCGGTCTATCAAATTATGAACCGCGCGATTCCCCGCGGCTCGCAGAGCCGCTGGAGGCGTTTCTTCGATAACGACCCTTATAACGTCTCGGAGGGCCAAAAGGCCGTCGGCTTGAGCCAGGTGAGCCTCAAGGGCGTTAAAGGGGGCCGCGGGGGCCACGGGGGCCCCTGGGGCCCCTTGCGGTTCTTGGGGCCCTTGAGCCTCCCGCTGGGCCACTGGTGCCCTTTGGGCCCCTTGTGGCCCTTCGGGCCCATCTTGTTGCCTCTGAGCCTCCCTTTGAGCCTCCCTCTGAGCCCTTATCCCAGCTAGGCCATCCGCACCGCGCAATCGCTTCCCCTCCTCGCCGGCCGGCGGGTCCATTCCAATCTCCTCCCAACTCCATGTGACATCCAACGGGGGCCCATAGAACACGTACTTCCGCATTGTTTCCTGCCACGGCCTTCCAATTGGGTCCTCCGCGCGGGTCCCCGGCTTTTTTGTGGCGGCTCCGCCCACTTCAAAGTTGAGCCGTCGAGCTAAGGCTTCGGAGGCCGTAAGGGGCCCCGGAGGTTTTCGATTGAGCCGAGGGATCGAGTGGGATTTCGGAGCATCGTTGGGATTTGGCGGAGGGGCCTTGACCATGGCGCTTTGGTTTACCTGAAAATTTTGACTTTTTTGGTGAAATATTTTCAGATAGAAAAGGTTCAAATGAGATTGCAAACAACGGAAAACTTCGAAGCCAAAAAATTTTGAGGAAAATTTGGAACGGGGAAATTTTAGTAGAGAAGTTGTATCTTAGGACCGGACATTTCGCAACTAGGACATTTCGCAACTATGACATTTTATAACTGGGACGTTTCACAACTATGATATTTTGCAACTATGACATTTCGCAACTACGACATTTCGCAACTAAGCCGTTTGGCAACTAGGACGTTTCGCAACTACGATGTTTGCCAACTATAATATTTCGCAACCCGGACATTTCGCAACTACGACGTTTCGCAACTATGACCAAAACAGGAGAGAAAAAAGGAAGGGTCAAGATTTAGATAAAGTAAAAAATTTTAAAATTTTTGAAAAAAGACGGAAAAAATGGGAAATTGAGGAACAGGGGAACTGAAAATGAAGTAATTTGGAAGATCAGAAAATTTGAAAAAAAATTCGAAAAATTTGTAAAATTCGAAAAAAAAAATGTTTTTGATAAATTTAAAATTTGAGACAAATTTAAGGAAATAATTGCTGAAAATTTCGACAAATTGTAAATTTACGAAGGATTACTGTAGTTTTTTGAAGAGAACAACAAAAAAATGAGATTAAATAATAATCGCTCGAAAAAACTTCAAAAATATGAAAACAAGGATTTGAAACCTTGAAAATTAGAAAAAAAAATCAAAATTTCAAAAGGATAAATAATACAAATTTATTCAAAATAAATAATATAGAGCTGAAAAAGAAAAAAAATAGCTGAAATTAGCTGAAATTTTAAGTAAAAATTATTGAATTGAGAAAAAAATCGGTAGCGGGAAAAAATATTATGACAAAAAATGGGGGAATATGGAGAGACCGGAGGCATAGAGATGAAAAATATGGGCAAAAATGTGGACTGGGATTACTGTAGACTCAAAAAATGGGAAATTTTCGAGTTGATAATGTATTACTGTAGTTGATTTTGAATGTTTTTGGATTACGATAGTTAAATGGAATACAAAAAATGGATTTTCAAATGATTACTGTATCAGGAGATTACTGTAGATTTTGAGGGATTACTGTAGACATCGAAGAAGGATTACTGTACTCACTGGCCCTTCTCTTGTTTTGGACGCTTCTCCTCTGAGGGGCCCGCTTTTTCTTCTTCTTCTTCTTCTTTTTCGTCAGTTTTTTCGTCTTTCTTTTCGAGAGCTCTTTTTCTGGACTCCTCATCGTCTCCTGATCCCTTTTCCTCGGCCTTCAGAAGCGCGTCCAACTCTTGGACCTCTCCTGAAAGAAAAATGAACATTGAATTTGAATTTGGCGCCAAAAACATCCAAAAATTCGAACTTGAAATGTCTTATATTGCTCATCTTTGAATTGCTCAGCACACTTTTTCCAACAAAAAACAATTTTTTTTGATAAAAGTTTTCTGTTTCAAAATTTTTTTATAACAAATTCGGAAAAATACATTGTTTAATAGCAATCCTTCCAGTTTGGTATACTCAAAATTGCTCATCATAAAATACTCAAATTCTTGCTTGATTTTCTCGAAAAATGTCAAAATTTTCCCTCATTGCTCATCACAAAATTGCTCAGTTTCAAAGTTTACAAAATGAAAATTTCAAAATTTTGTCAATTGTTCATCATAAAATTGATTTCCAACGATGTTTTTCGATTGCTCAGCTCTAAATTGCTCATTCTAAAATTGCTCGTCTCGAAAAACTGCTCAAATTCTATGATTTTCTCCCAAAAATTTTCAATTTTTCCGATTACTCATCTTAAAATTTGGCGTTAAAAATCTCAAAAATTTAAAAGTCAGCTTAAAATTGCTCAATTGCTCAGCACAAATTTTTGACAACAAAATTTTGAAAGAAGAAAAGTTTCGGTTTCAAAAATTTTTAGTCAGAAAAATTGAAAAAATGCATTGTTAATAAACAATGAAAGTACTTGCAGCGTTCATTAGCTCAAAATTGTTCATCGTGAAATTGCTCATCACAAAATTGCTCAGTTCAAAAATAAAAATTTTCAAAACTTTGTTAATTGCTCATCATAAAATTGGTTTCCTATGATGTTTTTTGATTTCTCAGTTTTAAATTGATCATCCTAAGATTGCTCACCTTAAAAACCAGCTCAAGTTTCCCGATTTTCATTCGAATTCCCAGTTTTTCCCCAATTGCTCATCATAAAATAGTTCAATTCTACAAATTTCCTATCCCCTCTATTGCTCATCATAAAACTGCTCATCTTAAAAATTATTCATTTTTTCTCCAATTTTCCCCCATTGCTCATCATAAAAACCCCTCACTTGTCATATAATCCAACGTTGCCACATTATCCGCATTGATCGTCTCCAACGCCTTGATGGCCCACAAAAACTGGTCCGACAAAAAGTCCTTTCCATCCATACTTCCATTCATATCTACAGTATCCCCATAGGCCTTGAGGTACTCGATGGCTTCTGCGGAATTGTTGAATGACATCTGGAAAATTTTTGAAAGTTTGTGAAAAAAATGGCGGGAAATTCAAAAATTTGAAAAAAATCAAAGATATAGTACAAGGAAAAGTTAACCTTAAAAATAAACCTCAAAATTTAGAAAATTCGAATCATTAACTTTATTGATATGAAAAAAACACAAAAATTATTGAAAAATTTGAGAAAAATGAGAGGTAGAAAGACAATTTGGATTCCTGAGAAAGTATAAAATTGAGATTTTTTTTTTGGGAAATTTCCTACAGTAGGAAACATGGAACTAAAAATTTGAATTTACAATGAAAGGGATTACTGTAGATTTCGAAATCTATAGTAAGAAAAGGATACAATCGCAGAATATAATACAGAAATATTGGAAGACAAAAAATTTTTTTTGAAACGGAACTTTTTAAAATTTTTGAAAGTTTTTTTTCGAATTTTGAAGAGTACGGTAGTTACAGTAGTAGTACAATAGAAAATACCGTATTTACTCTAATAGACCGGCACCTCTATATGTCCGGCACCCTCTAATAGACCGGCAGTCAAATGAGCATTTTGAAAAATAAACCGGCACCCTCCAATTATCCGGCACCCCAAAAATTAATGAAATTGGAAAGTACTATTTTTTGAGAAATTCGAATTTTTTCCAGTGTTTTTCACACAATTTCAATATTTATCAGCATTTCGAATAGTGTTTGCTTTTTAAACTATTCAAAAAAGGCTTTATCATGCTCATTTTCAGTGAAAAAGCAACATTTTTTTGTTAAATTTTTTATAAATTGACTCTTTGAAAAATAGACCGGCACCCTCTAAATGACCGGCACTCTCTAATAAACCGGCATCAAAATGAGGACCACGAAAAATAAACCGGCATGCCGGTCTATTGGAGTAAATACGGTAGAATACGGTAGTTACAGTAGTTCAATAAAAAACAGAATACGGTAGATGCAGTAGTACAAAAATAATTGAGGAAAAATTAGAAAATTCTAGATAAAAAAGTTTTGTAACAGTGAAAAAAAAATGTTTTGATTTTTTTTTGAGGTTAGATGTAGATTTACGGGATAGTAGTTATAAATCTACAGTAATCCTTGGTGGAAAGTAGAAGGATTACTGTAGATAATGGAGAAGTAGTTAATATATATCTACAGTAATCCTTGAAATTCTTGAAAAACGAAATGCATCAATAAAGAAAGGATACAGCAGAAAAATTCAAAGTTGAACTGAAACTGTAAAAATTGAAATTTAAAATAGGATTACTGTAGATTTTTGATTATTTTTCAAAAACTACAGTAATCCCTATAATTTCAGAGCAAAAAAAATTTTTTTGTTTAAAATGAGCAATAAGATGAAAAATGGGCAAATATTTTGATTAGAGTTAAAACAGTGGATTACTGTAGATTTTAGGATCTCAGAAAACTACAGTAATCTTTGTGAATAGAGTCGGAAAATATGAGAATAGAATACATAGATTCCTAAGGAATGAAACAGTCCGAGAATTTCTAGGATTACTGTAGATCATTTGAAAAATTTCGAGGATTACTGTAGATCTCAAAATCTCTAGTAATCCACAGTAACCATCAGAATCTTTCATGCAGTGAAGAAAAATAAAGGTAGATAATAGTTGGAATATCATAGAAACAGTAGAAACTTTTCGATTAGAAGAGAAACTCAAGAGAGGATTACTGTAGATACAAAAGTACATAGAAAACTACAGTAATCCCAGCAGAATAAACAATAGGAAAATTTGGAAGGTGTGAAAATAAGTAATTTTTGATACGGAATTTTTTTGAGGAAAAGGGAATATTGAAATTTTGAATAGCAGATTAAGGATTACTGTAGATGCAAAAGGACCAACGAAAACTACAGTAATCCTAATAATTTTCGGACGATTTGAAAATCAACACAGTACTACAGAAGTAAAAACTACAGTAATAGTTAGATTTGATACAGCAAAAATTTGAATAGCAGAATAAGGAAGAAAAGATTACTGTAGAGACCTAAACAACTACAGTAATCCTAAAGTTATGAAAACAGTAAGAACAGCAGAATAAAGAATGAAGGATTACTGTAGATACAAAAAGGACATGGAAAACTACAGTAATCCCAATAGTTACAGTATGATAAAACTTTGAATGTTAGTACTTTTTGAAAGTGTCAAAACTACAGTAGTAATACTCAATTTTGTGGCGCTCTCATCACTCCCCTCTCCTCGCTAATAATCTCGGTTACTGTACCGGGGACCACCACTTCTTTCCCCTCCAATTTCACCGCCTTCTCAGCCAACAACTTTTCCAATTCCTCCGTATTCGACCAGCCATCCAAATGCTTGTATTTCTCGTGCTCTCTCAAATTGTGCAAAATCTTTGTGACTTTTTCCTTTGTGGTTCCTCTCCAGATCAAATCCACAAGGTCTCCCAGCTGCATTAGTCGATTTGCATCCGGATTTTCGGTCAGAATTTCGCAATACAATTGACGGGATCTCGAGAGCCGAGCCGAGCCAGATGGCTGGGGGGCCTCACGAGCCACAATCATATCGGCGAGTTGATGGATTTGGGAGGCATCGAAACGGGCAACGAGTTTGAGGGAGGAGAGTTCTGGAAAATTTGACATTTTGGATCGAAGAATATAAGAAAAACTGATCTTTGAGTCGAAATTTGCTCATTTTCTGTTGAAAATTGCTCATTTTTGGGCCCCAATTTGGTGATTTCGTGTTGAAATTTTTGAGGAAATTTAAATTTATGAATTGAAATCTTGATCTCATTTTTCACGTTTTTGGGCATAACCTTCTTAACTTTCAAATAGAAATCTAGATTTTTGAGCCGCCAAAAATCTCAATTTTGATCCTAAATTTGGCTATTTTTTCTCTCTAATGACCGGTTGGTCCTAAAATTTGCTTGATTTTTCAAAAAATCCCTGTTTCTGAGCCAAAATTTGTAATTTTCCGAATATGAAAGTTTCAATGTCCAACCTTTGTTATCATAATCTAAGAATCTAAATCTCAGTTTTTTGGGCTCAAATTTGCTTATTTTCAACTAAAAATTTCCCCTTTTTTTTGAGCCCAAAACTTTGAATTTTTGAGCCAAACTTTGACTATTGTTTTCCATATAATGACCGGTTGCGAAACGTTCTAAAATCTGCATTATTTTTTTAAAAATCTCTGTTTCTAAGCCAAAACTTGTAATTTTCCTAATATGACAGTTTCAATGACCGTCCATGATTTATCATAATCTAAGAATCTGAGAATCTAAAAAAAATATTAATTTTGGGTTCAAATTTGCTCATTTTCAGCTAAAAATGTTTTGATTTTGAGCCCAAATCTGTTCATTTCTAGGCCTCAATTTAATCATGTTTTGCAAAAAATCTCAAAAAAAAACTTGAAGTCAAAAATTAACGTTTGAAGCTTAAATTTCGTGATATTCGACTTGAAATTCTGAAAATTACTCAATTTTAGGCTACAAATTACTTATTCGGTGCAAAAAATTTCAGAGTATCTGAAGTCAAAAATTGAAATTTTGAGCTCAAATTTCGTGCTATTCGACTTTAAATTATCGAATTTTAAATGGAAATGTATGTATTTTAAGCTCAAAAGTTTTAATTTTTGATCCAAAATTTGACTATTTTTCAATCTAATTGCGAAACTTCCCGGTTGCAAAATGACCGGTTGCAAAACGTCAAAAACTAACCAATTTTGAAAAAAAAATCTCTGTTTCTAGACCAAAATTTGTAATTTTCCTAATATGCCAGTTTCAATAAACACCATCCATCTTTTAGAAGTGTTCTAAAAAATTCGTTGAAACAGAACTTTTTCTTCAAGTAGAAATGCACAGTTTTTGGTGTCAAGGGACGTTTCGCAATCTGTTATTTGGCAACTCTCGGTTGCGAAATGACCGGTTGCGAAACGTCCCATAATCTGCCTAATTTTCAAAAAAAATATCTGTTTCTAAGCCAAAACTTGTAATTTTCCTAATATGACAGTTTCAATGACCGTCCATGATTTATCATAATCTAAGAATCTAAAAATCTAAAAAAAATATTAGTTTTGGGTTCAAATTTGCTCATTTTCAGCTAAAAATGTTTTGATTTTGAGCCCAAATTTGTTCATTTTTAGGCCTCAACTTATTCATTTTTTGCAAAAAATCTAAAAAAAAAACTTGAAGTCAAAAATTTTTCAACTTGAAATTCTGAAAATTACTCAATTTTAGGCTCTAAATTACTTATTCAGTGCAAAGAATTTCAAAGTATTCGAAGTCGAAAATTGAAGTTTTGAGCTCAAATTTCATGATTATGAACATGAAATTATCTAATTTGAGAGAGAACTCTATACTTCTCGAGCTTAAAATCTTCATTTTTATCACCTAATTGTGTCTGTTTTTCAATCTAATTGCGAAACTTCCCGGTTGCGAAATGACCGGTTGTAAAACGTCAAAAACTAACCAAAACTAACCAATTTTGAAAAAAAAATCTCTGTTTCTAGACCAAAATTTGTAATTTTCCTAATATGCCAGTTTCAATAAACACCATCCATCTTTTAGAAGTGTTCTAAAAAATTCGTTGAAACAGAACTTTTTCTTCAAGTAAAAATGCACAGTTTTTGGTGTCAAGGGACGTTTCGCAATCTGTTATTTGGCAACTCCCGGTTGCGAAATGACCGGTTGCGAAACGTCCCATAATCTGCCTAATTTTCAAAAAAAATATCTGTTTCTAAGCCAAAATTTGTAATTTTCCTAATATGACAGTTTCAATGACCGTCCATGATTTATCATAATCTAAGAATCTGAGAATCTAAAAAAAATATTAATTTTGGGTTCAAATTTGCTCATTTTCAGCTAAAAATGTTTTCATTTTGAGCCCAAATTTGTTCATTTCTAGGCCTCAATTTAATCATTTTTTGCAAAAAATCTCAAAAAAAAACTTGAAGTCAAAAATTAACGTTTGAAGCTTAAATTTCGTGATATTCGACTTGAAATTCTGAAAATTACTCAATTTTAGGCTACAAATTACTTATTCGGTGCAAAAAATTTCAGAGTATTTGAAGTCAAAAAATGAAATTTTGAGCTCAAATTTCATGATTATGAACATGAAATTATCTAATTTGAGAGAGAACTCCATACTTTTCGAGAGCTTAAAATCCTCATTTTTGTCACCTAATTGTGTCTATTTTTCAATCTAGTGACCAGTTGCGAAACGTTCTTCAAAACCTGCCCAATTTTCAAAAAAAAAATCTGTTTCTAGATCGAAATTTGTACTATTCCCAAAAAAAAACCAATCGAATGAACACCATCCATCTTTAAAAATGTTATTAAAAAATCGTTGAAACAGAACTTTTTTCAAGAAAAAACGTCCGGTTTTTGGCATCAGGGGACGTTTCGCAATCTGTTATTTGGCAACTACCGGTTGTAAAACGTCAAAAAATAACCAATTTTCAAAAAAACTCGGTTTCTAAAAAAAATTTATAATTTTCCTAATATGACAGTTTCAATGTCCAACCGTCTATTAGTAGCATAAAATTTTTATAGTTGCGAAACGTCATGGTTGCGAAATGTCTTAGTTATGCTTGTTTTTTTTTATGGTTGCCAAATGACCGGTTGCGAAACGTCCCAGTCGCCAAAAACCTTTCCTTTTTCTTAAAAATACTTCAGTTTCACCTGTAATGACTCCCAATTGTAATATGGGTTTTGGCTCGAGACTATACGGAAAAGAATCAGCACAAAAAGTTATCCAAAGATTGTAAACCTTTTTTTTCGCATATTAGCGGTTTTCGAGAAAATCGACTTTTTGTGAAATTTTCGTGAAATGTGAAAACTCCAACTTCAAAAAATCATAACATGGTTCGTTGTGGACGGATTTTCAAAATCTAAAGTGCAATATGAAGCCCATTGAATGAAAAATTTGAAACTAATAATAATATTTAATTACACACTTATTGACAGGAAATATTAATAGAAAACCAAAAACTTTCACATGGGCAGAATGACATAAAAACTTTTTGGAGAAATAGCCATTTTTATATTTAGTCTCAAATGAAAGAGCATGTTTAGTTTAGTCGAAATTAAATGCAAAATATAAGGGTAACCGTTCAAATACGAAAAAAAAATTTTTAGAAAAAAAATTTTTTATGGGCTTTTTTTGAAAAGCGTAAATTTTCATGCATATTTCGTATTAAAGTGTAATAAATCAATAAAATTTTCAAAAACTGCTTTATTTAGGCTTTGAAATGAGCTATAGAACTTTTAATACTTCAAGTTTGAAGCTTTCAGCGACCGTTCAAAGTTCACACTCGAATTTCAACGTAGATCTACAGTACGAAAAATCTCGAAAATTTGAAAATGATCCTAGAGCTTCAAACTTTTTTTAGTTTTGTAGCAAATTTGATTTTAAAGCAAACTCTCAACTGACACTTTTCTCTATCTCTTTGTTTTCATTATCAAAATTTGGTTTTTCTTTTCCAACTGGCTGTTTAGTAGAGATTCACATTTTTCTTGAAGGGATGAAGAGATAGAGAAAAGTGTTAGTTGAGAGTTTGATTTAAAATCAAATTTGCTACAAAACTAAAAAAAGTTTGAAGCTCTAGGATCATTTTCAAATTTTCGAGATTTTTCGTACTGTAGATCTACGTTGAAATTCGAGTGTGAACTTTGAACGGTCGCTGAAAGCTTCAAACTTGAAGTAATTAAAAGTTCTATAGCTCATTTCAAAGCCTAAATAAAGCAGTTTTTGAAAATTTTATTGATTTATTACACTTTAATACGAAATATGCATGAAAATTTACGCTTTTCAAAAAATCCCATAAAAAAATTTTTTTCTAAAAATTTTTTTTTTTCGTATTTGAACGGTTACCCCTATATTTTGCATTTAATTTCGACTAAACTAAACATGCTCTTTCATTTGAAACTAAATATAAAAATGGCAATTTCTCCAAAAAGTTTTTATGTCATTCTGCCCATGTGAAAGTTTTTGGTTTTCTATTAATATTTCCTGTCAATAATTGTGTAATTAAATATTATCATCAGTTTCTAATTTTTCATTCAATGGGCTTCATATTGCACTTTAGATTTTAAAAATCCGTCCACAACGAACCATGTTATGATTTTTTGAAGTTGGAGTTTTCACATTTCACGAAAATTTTACAAAAAGTCGATTTTCTCGAAAACCGCTAATATGCGAAAAAAAAGGTTTACAATCTTTGGATAACTTTTTGTGCTGATTCTTTTCCGTATAGTCTCGAGCCAAAACCCATATTACAATTGGGAGTCATTACAGGTCAGCTCAATTTTCTTCAGGAGAAATTTGCGGTTCATTAAAACTGCTCTTTTTGAGAAATGACTAATTTTGGCTCAGAAACAAACAATTTTTTAAAGACGTTTCGCAACTAGGACATTTTGCAACGAGTGGTTGCGAAACGTCGCGGTTGCAAAACGTCCTATAATCTGCCTAATTTTGAAAAAAAAATCTCTGTTTATGACAGTTTCAATGTCCATCAATCCGTTCGAAGTTTTATAGAAAATTTTCATAGTTGCGAAACGTCGCCGTTGAAAAATATGATGCTTGTTTTGCAACCAGGACGTTTCGCAACCAAGAAGTTTCGCAACTTTTAAGAATTTTGTGGCTATAATTTGTTCGATTCTGCTTTTGGTTGCGAAACGTCATAGTGGTCAAATGTCATGGTTGCCAAATGACCGGTTGCGAAACGTCCCAGTTGCCAAAAATCATTTTTTTTTTTTCTTAAAAAAAGTTCAGTTTTAGCTCAATTTTCTTCAGGAGAAATTTTGGGTTCATTAAAACTGCCCTTTTTGAGAATTGATAAATTTTGACTCAGAAACAGATAATTTTTTAAAGACATTTCGCAACTAGGACATTTTGCAACGAGTGGTTGCGAAACGTTCCAGTTGCCAAAAATCATTATTTTTTCTTATTGTTGGATGGAAGGAGTCCATTGAAACCGTTCTGTTTGGCAAAACCGCTAATTTTGGCTTAGAAACAGAGATTAATTTTTTTAAATGATGTTTCGCAACCATGCTATTTTGCAACCAGGACTCTTTCTCTGACTTCCAAACGCTTACCTTTCAATCCCTGAATATGTCCCTTGCTCTCATCCACTTCCTTCTTCAACAGCTCATTCTTCCCTTCCTCCTCCTCCAATTGCTCTTCCAGCTCTTCCAACTCCTTCTCCTTCTCCTCCAAATCTTTCTCCATCTTCTGATTCTTCTCTTTCTCCTCCTTCAACTCCTTCTTCAAATTCTCAATCTCCTCCTGAAGTTCCTCTTCTTGATCCTCGAGCCTCTCTACAGTATCCTCCAGATTCTTTTTGTCCTGAATTAGCTCCTTCACATAGTCCGAAACATCGGTTCCGAAACGTCCAACCAATTTGTTCTTACCATCGAGGGTCATCTGGAGATTGGCTTCTTTGAGTCTGAAAAAATTTTGAAATTTTTTTTGAAAAATTTTTTTACAAACCTAAAAATCTCCTCCTGATTCTTCATTTCCTTCTCCAACTGCCTATTCTGTGTCTCCAGAAGTTGAATAGTCTTCTTCTTCGTCGTCAACTCCCGTCTCAACATTAGAATCCGCTGATCGTGCAATTGCTCCGAATCCGCCTTGATTCTCTGCTCCAAAATCGAGATAATTTGAGCAAAATTTTCATTGATCCAATCGTTTTCTGTTTTTCTATCTTTTTGCTGAGTTTTCTGGTTGTCAGATTCTCCCATCTCTTCCTCCTGCGTCTCATCAGTCTTTTCCTCTTTTGGTTTCATCATAACTCTGAATAATTTGAAATTATCTCAAGAATGGGTGAAGCTAGAAAAAAGTTGTCAACTGCAAAATTGATCAGCATAAAATTTCACGCAATTTTGTAGTTAAAAGTTTTTTGATAGCTATAAGGGTTCTCGAGATATGAGCGTTCAAAAATTAGCGCGCGACAGCCTTGACGAGGCAGTGTGGGAAAGGGGGAGACGCAGACGGCGAGAGCTCTCTCGCTAGGGCGCTCCAAACTTTGAGAGCTTGTATCTCAAAAGAGAGCAAAGCTATCCAAAAACTGTCAACTACAAAGATGTGTAAAATTTTATGCTGAGCAATTTTGTAGTTTACAATTTTTTGATAGCTATAGCGGTTCGCGGGATACAAGCCGGCAAAGTTTGACAGAGAGTACTCTCGCTGTCTGCGTCTCCTCCCCTTCCTCTCGCTCTCACACGGAAAGCGGCGCGCCTAAACTTCGACCGCCCATATCTCAAAAATGGGTGGAGCTATCAAAAAGTGTTCAACTACAAAAATGTGTAAAATTTCATGCTGAGCAATTGTGCAGTTGACTATATTTTGATAGCTATAGCGGTTCGTGAGATGTGGTCGATCAAAGTTATGCATCGTGCGCTCTCGCTGTCTGCGTTTCCTCTTCCCCTCTCGCCTCTTTCACGGGAATGGGCGCGCCTAAACTTTGATCGCCCGTATCTCAAAAAGGGGCGGAGCTATTAAAAAGCTTTTAACTACAAAAATGTGTAGAATTTTATGCTGAGCAATTTTTCTGTTGACTATTTTTTGATACCTCTGACGGTTCGTGAGATATTTTATTTCAAACTAAGGGTACCCTATTGAATAACTTTGACCTCCCGTATCTCAAAAACCATCAGAGCTATCAAAAAACTTCCAACTACAAAATTGCTCAGCATAAAATTTCGCAAAATACTCACCTGTCTCCAAAAAGATTCTTGATCTCCTCAACCTGTGCTTGTACCTGTTTCTTCTTCTCGTCCTCACGAGCCATCAGTCTTTCGATGCTGCAATTTTTTTTGTAAATTATTTTTTAGGTAAAAAACCATACCTTTTCCCGAAAACTCGCTCAATTTGAGCTCGATATTGCTCGGCGGTAGAAGACGACATATTTTCAACCCGAGTTCCTCGTACACTCCTGGAAAAATTGGATTAGAAAAAAAAGTATTAATTTTTTTGCGGAAAGAGATATGGATTAAGGATGAGTAGCAGTCAACCTTGAAAAGTTCAAAAAATAATGGAAAAAAGAGCAAAAAAAAGTATTTTTTCAACAGATTATACAAGAAGATACATCAACATTACTACAATAGTAATTTCTCAAAAAAATTTTTACAGAAACTAAATCGGTCTCAATTGTAACATAAATACATTGAAAAGTACATCAAATTGTAAGATTACTGTAGTTTTTGTAGCTTTTGTAGCTACAGTATCCCTCTTTCTACCATTCATCATCGGAATCCGACAAATCCCATTCATTTTTCCTTTCGATATAGTCCCCCCAAGAGTTGAAACCTTTGCAAGCAGCTGTCTCATTCTGAAGGTACTTGGACATTGCTCCAGAAGGCTCTTGGGGTACTTCTGGCGCGTAACGGGACCAACGGGACCAAACAGTTGGTTTTACTCTTGGTTGACTGGTAGAAGTAGTACTGGTAGAAATTTTAGGGTAGAAACTGTTGGGCTTTTGTTGGGCAGCGGATATGAGCGATTCGTAGAGTTCCAGATTGAAATTTTTCGGGGTGCCTGGAAAGAGAACATTGTGGATTTTAGGGTGAAGATTCTTTAGCTAGCGAAAGGACGCGTTCGCTAGCGAAATAGGCATCCATAGCTAGCGGAGCTAGCCTTCTTAGCAGAGATATGTCTCGATGAATCGCTAGCTAAGAAACATGAATCGCTAGCTAAGGAGTCATAGTTCGCTAGCTAAAAAAGCCTATTTTCCTAGGTAACAGAAGATGCCAGCTTAGCTAGTGAGATATGCTTTTTTAGCTAGCAAAATAGGCCTTTTTAGCTAGCGAATTCTGTCGCTTTAGGTATTGAAACATGCATCCTTAGCTAGCGAATTCTGTCGCTATGTAAAAAAATTATGAATCGCTGGCTAAAGAGGCATATTTGGCAAAAGCGGTATGTTTTTTAAGGAGGCGAAGCCTGTTGCCTTCGCTAGCTAATTATAAAACTTTTGTTAGCAAAAAAGCCGTCTTAGCTCAGGAGGTATGTCTGTTTCGCTAACTAAGGAGGCATATTTTGCTAGCTAACGCGGTATGTTCCCCTAGCTAGCAAAGCCTATTATCTTCGCTAGCTAACTATAAAACTTTAGCTAGCAAAACAAGCCTTCTTCGCTGGGGAGATATGTCTCGATAAATCGCTAGCTATAGACACACATTTCGCTAGCTAAAGAGACGCGTTACTCTAGTTAAGACGGTATGATTTCTGAGCTAGCAAAGCCTGTTTTCCTCGCCAGGGAAACATGCTTTGTTAGCTAGCAAAACAAGCCTTCTCAGCTTGGGAGATATGTCTTACTGAATCGCTGTTTTGCTAGCTAACGCGGCATGTTCCCTTAGCTAAAAAGATACGTCTCGCTAGCTTAGAAAGCTTGAATCGCTAGCCAAGCAAAAACATTTTCTAAGCTAGCAAACTCAGCTTCTGAGCTCAAAAAACTTCCGTCTTATCTAGCTTCTTCAGCTAACAAAACATGACTTTTTCAGCTTGCGAAACATTTTTTCAGCTGGCGACATATTTAACCTCAGCTAGCGAAACATTCTGCCGTAGCTAGACTAAAAATTGAGCGAAAAGTTAGCTAAGCTATCTTAGCTAGCGAGCGTTTTCAAGCTCAAAAATTACATTTTAAAGCTACACAATCATCGCAAATCTTTTAGAACTCAAAAACTCACTATTCTTCAAATCCCTGTCCTCCAACAACTTCATCTTATCCTTAGCCTTCTCTAGCGAATCGCTCATTTCAGCGATCTTCACTTTTTGAGCTTCAGATTCTTCTTTCAACGAGCTAACAAGCTTGTAGACCTCTTCAAGCTCTTCCTTCTTTCTCAAAAAGTCCACTTCCATCTTGAGATATCTCTCGAGAAGCATCTCGGTTGGTGAGCTACGCCACTCGCTCAGATTCAGAAACTTCTCATTTTCAGCCTTGATTTCAGCTTTCAACGCTTCCAACTCCTCTCTTTCTTTCTTGAGCCCATTCTTCGCTAGCTCTTTTTCTTGTTGAAGATCCACCTTGAGCTTAACGATCTCTTCAGCACTTGTTTTCTGCATAAGGCTCATTTTCCGCTTCAAAATCTCGTTTTCCGCTCTCGACGCCTTCAGAAGATTGTAGAGATTCGCGGAATCGCCACGCTGGAGGCGAAGGGTTTCCGTGAGCTTAGCTACACGAGCTTGAAGAACTTCGACAAGATTTTCACATTCGGAAGTGGCTTCCATTTTGAATTACCTGGAAAATGATAATGTAATCTTTGAGGGTTTAGAGTTATAAAAAACGAAGAGGGAAAGTTTGCTGCATCACTTTTACGTGGCTACGCAGCGAATTTAAGGGCGAAGCTTATTAATAACACAAGAAAGAAATCAATATTGATAAATAGAATAAAATAAGAAGTTTGAAATTTGAAACAGTAAGAAAATCTTTAAAATTTTGAAGTTTTCAGAGTAATATACGGCAAAAGACCCAGAAAAAAATGAAAAATCGAGAGAGTAAAAAGTGTTAGAGAGACGCAGAGGTGCAGAGAAATTGGAGGCGAAAACCTGCCTCAAAAATAAGTGAAAATTTCCAAAAAAAAGTTTGTAGAAAATTAAATTTTTATACTATTCATTTTTCAAGATAGCGAACTCCCCAATTTTTTCCATTAGTTTTCTAGGGGCCCCCAGAAGTCCGCAATATGGCGTAGGGTGTGGTGCCACCACACAGATTATTGATATTGTTTTTCGAGGGGATTTATCTCTAGAACCAGGGGAGAGAGAGGGATAGGGAAAAGATGGAAAATTTGAAGAATTTTAAGGGCTATATTTTGAGATGAAGAATTTTGGGACTTGGTGAATTGGTTTTGGAGAAAAATCGATTCTAGAAATCAAGTAATTAGGGAACACAAAAGGGTATAAAAATGGGGACGTAAAATGGAGAAAACTTGGAAAAGTTGACTTAGAAAAATAATGAAGGTTTGAGAATCAAGAAATTTTGAAAAATAGGAAAACAGGTTTTGGATTCAAGTTTGAACAATAGGAGCATTGAAGTTTAGAAATTATTAAATTTCAAATAATAGATTCTGAAACAGAAAAAACTTCACGCTTTTAGCTTGATGCTTAGCTTAGCTTACAGCTTATGAGCTTCAAATTCTTAGCTATCGAAATTTTAGCTAGCAAAACATGTCTTTTTAGCTAGCGAGTCGTTTAAACTACAGAAATAAGGTAGGACTCCAAAGCTTACTATTTTTCGGTACCTTGTCCTTCTCCGATATCATCTTATCCTTAGCCTTCTCTAGCGAATCGCTCATCTCAGCGACCATCACTTTTTTGAGCTTCAAATGCTTCTTTCATCGAGCTAACAAGTTTATAGACCGTTTCAAGCTCTCCTTTTTTTCTAGAAAAGTCCACTTTCATTTTGAGATATCTCTCGAAAAGCTTCTCGGTTGGTGAGCTACGCCACTCGCTCAGATTCAAAAATTTGGAATTTTCAGACTTGATTTCAGCTTGAAAAGCTTAGCTAACGCGTAGCTATGGCTTAGCTAGAAGTTTAGCTCGAAAAAATTTCTTTTTTTTACGTTGTTTCAAGATTTTTTTAGTAGTTTTTTGAAAAAAAAAGTGAGATTTTATAGTCAGATACTTGAGGACTCACAAGGGGCTTCCTCGAACTCTTGAGTTGAACTTTTTCTGAAACTTCGTCCCTAGACTAAGTTGACCCTGAAAAGCCCAAATCTGCAATAAAAAGTGGCCAAATGTTCACGCAACTCAAGATATGAGCCCTCAAAGTTGCAGCCAACACTAAAATTGGGGTACTTTGAGGACCCATATCTCAGCTCAAAATCACTCTCAGAGTGTCTAGTTTCCTGTTTCGGACTTGTATTTTGATGTTTAACAATTCCCAATGCGTTTTGAACAAAAAAATTTTTGAGCCAAAACTTTGAAATTTCGCCACCATTTGGGTGGGAAATTTTTCGATCAATCTGGAGTTACCAACTTTATTTTTCCAATTCCCTAAATGATGGAATGAAACAAACTGTATATGTTTGTAACAATGTTTTAAAAAGTTTCATGACATTTTCCGAACTTTTTTTTAATTGGCTGACCTGTTTGGGGCCAAAAACCTTCTAGGTTTTTCAGCCATCATTTGACCTATAAAAAGGTCCCTAACCGACCGAAAAATACATGAAATTTATGAAAACTTTTTTGCAAACATTTATCTGTTGATTTCAACTTTCAATCAGCAAATTGGACAAAAAGAAATGGCAAAACAAGCAATCAGCACCCATTTGGTCGGAATTTTTCGTTGTTCTGGCTCAAATTTTTTTTCTACAAAAAAATATAGGACATTGTTTGGTGTAAAATTCTGAGTACAAAACAAAAAACTAGACCTTCTGAAAGTGATTTTGAGCAAAGTTATGGGTCCTCAAAGTACCCCAAAAGCACTGTTGGCTGCAACTTTGAGGGCTCATATCTTGAGTTACGTGAACATTTGGCCACTTTTTATTGCAGATTTGGGCTTTTCAGGGTCAATTTAGTCTAGGACCGAAGTTTCAGAAAAAGTTCAACTCAAGAGTTCGGGGAAGCCCCTTGTCAGAAAATTAGAAATACAGGAATTTTCCATTCGAATGGATCAGTACCAAAACTAGCTTCGAACTTTTCTTGTTCACTAATGAAACAGGAAATTTTTTTTGATTTTGGAATTCTGGTAAAGGAGCCTTTTTTTTAAATTTTCGAAGTTAAAATAGTATTAAAAACATGCAGAATCCATGGGATCTATAAAAAGTAAAACCATTTGTAAAACTTTTTGAAAAATCGACAAAAAATACTCTCTAAAAAGGTCTAGAAGCTCAAAAAAGTTCAAATTACTCTATAAACCAAAAATCTATTGGGAAATCATCTGTTAATAAGAATCGACTCCCTTATTTCTTCAAATCTTCAAAAAAAATCCCCGTAAAAAGTTCAAAGCCACTTAGAAGGCAAAAAATCTAAGTCCAAAAGTCCTCTCTTATTCCTTCAATTTTTTTCAGAATCTCTTTCTCCCCTAAAAATGCCAACAAAAACACATAATAACAAACCAAAACGAAGAGAGCCAATGCTATATCGAAAGAGAAAAATAGACGCGTTCTTGTTCTCTCTAACCACTCTCTCTGTATCACACACTCTCTCGTCGAAGACACAAAGAGACGCAGACAATCCGCTGTCCAGCGGACCGTCTGCGTCTCTTCAAAGAGTGCAGTATCTCAAAGAATACACACAAAGACGCTCATCGGGGAGGACCCTCTTAATATCACATACTATTTTTTTGGATTAAGAAGACGTTTGGTGGGGAAAAGGTCGAACGGCCGAATGGTGGTGGGGGAAGGTGGTCGCTAGGAGAGATAGAGAGAGTGTGGAGAATGAGGAGAGGTTAGAGAAGATAGGTAAATGAGCGAAAGGGGGCCTCTTGACAGAAAGGGAAAAGAAGAAGAAGATAGCGGTAAAAAAGACCAAAAAAAGGTTCAAAAATGACATTTTTTGAGGCAAAAAGGGTACTGAAAACATGAATGAATCCTAAAATTAGAGTACACTATAGGCGGTCTGCTAAACGTTCAAATTGGTTGATTTTTGGCTCAAAATATGCAGTTTTAGCTTTTTAATCCTGATCCCCTCTTGAAACCCAGAAAAAATGAGCCTAGAAACCCGAAAACTCGGCTTACAATGGAGAAAACCCAATTTGGGTCTGCTAAGTCCATTTCTATAGTTTTTAGTCTCAGAAATAGCCCGTTTTTCTCCAAAAAAAGTGTTCTATACGTAAAAATGTAAGAAAATTTCAAATTTCATAAGAATGGGTTCAAAAAAGTCATTTTTTGGGGGTGGAAAGTACTAAAAAGGGGAAATCAGGATTTAAAGAAGATTACCCATAGGTGGTCCGCTAGATGTCCAAATTACTAGATTTTTGGCTTAAGATTTGCAGTTTTAGCTAGTCAATCCTGATTCCCTGTTGAATCCAAGAAAAAATGAGCCAAAAACCCCGAAAATTAGGCTCAAAATGGTCAGAAACCTATAAATGGATCTGCTGATCCTATTTGTTAGTTTTTGGTCTCAGAAATAGCTGTATTTCTTCTGGAAAAAAATTATATATACGTAAAATTGTAACCTCAAATAAGTGCGCTTTTTCCGGATTCAAATCTTCAAAAATCGCCTTTTTCACTCACCTTTCTCCCCTTATGATCCAAATCTTCTACACTGCTAAATCTCTACAATCTGTACGTAAAATTTGTTTTTTTTTAAATCTCCGAAATTGCAGATTTTGGGCTCAAAATTTGCAGTTTCAGCTCCTCAATACTCATCCGATGTTAAAATGAGAAAAAATGTGCCAAAAACCCGAAAAACTAGGCCTAAAATGGCAAAAACCCAATCTAGATCTGGTCCGCTTACCATCCAAATCTCCTACCCTACAGTACTCTTCCAAAAAACAGACATATGCTCCTCCTTATCTATCACAGAACAGATGGGTTTATGGAGATAAGAAGGACACCGTATTACACAGCTAACGTTGGGAGAGAAAGGTCAAAAGAAGAATAAGAAAAGATAATTAATGATGACGTCATCAGGTACATAGTGGCGAAAATGACAAAGACAATAAGAGAGTATAATAAATCACTATTTCTTATTGGGTTTTTGGGTAGATGGAAATGGGGCTAATGGGGTTAACAGTAGGATAGGAGAGAAGGTGATACAGTAAAATTGGAAAAAAATTTTGACCAAAATAGAAATGTAAGGGCATAAAATTACTAATGGACGATATTGTGGGAAATATTTTGGATGGAACAGATTTTGTTTAACTACTTGAATTTTAAGGTAATACTGTAGCAAGAATTGATTATTGAGCGTAGTTTATTAGTTTCAGTGATTACGGTTAATTTGAAACAGTATTTTTAAATGAGGATTTTGGGGCAAGCTGAGTTTATTGTTCAATTATTCACATAAAAAGTTACAGTTATTTAGAAACGCTCTGGCTCAAACGTTTCGCCACCGGTCATTTCGCAACTACGACATTTCGCAACTGACGTCGATTTCGCAACTGGTTAAATATTGCAGCAGTTTGGGCCATCAAAACAAGAAAAGCTTGCTCTTCACCCATTTGAAAATGCGTGACACTTTTTTTCTGTTTTTTTTTTAATACTGTCGTCCAACAAATCCAACTCATCGTGTGCGACGATAATCGTTTGCACTTCTTCAGTGGCGAAATGACCAGTTGCGAAATGACCAGTTGCGAATTGTCGCAGTTGCGAAATGTCGGGGAGCCGAAAAGTGACTCGAGTAAAATGTTTGGATAAGTTTTCGAATACAGTAGTAGGGGCATTTACCAACCAAGCTCCAATAAATAGTAACCAACTGAATATATTGCTATTTCGAAACAGTAGAAATTTTTGGATTTCACGTTTTCCGGAAAAGCATCAATTTACCGTAGAAACTGTATTAGAAGGGCTCCCGATGAGATCAAATGAGCCCATTTTTGTAATGGAAACGGATTGAAATTAGTCTTATTAGAATCTTCGTCTAAAGTTGACTCTTTTTGAATTCAGAAATATCTCTTTAAATGTTGGAAAAATAGAGGGACATGTGTCCTTCTAATACAGATTTTACGATAAATTGAGAAATTTGCACTTTTTAAGAAGAAAAATTGTTGGTTCGCCTACTCAAGGAAGTTGTCGTTGAAGAGAATGGCTTGAAAGAAAAAACAGAAAATTGCAGAAAAATAAATATGCTGTTTCAATGAAAGGAGAAAAACTATGCTAGTAAACAAGGTAATTTTACCTCAGACAATGATTTTGGTTTTTGGTTTGTAAGGCGGAAAAATTTTCGTAGCAAAAACTAACATTTCGCTTCGAAATTCATTGAAAATCGTTCGAAAAACATGACAAATTAAAAAATTGACATAAAAATCAGAGTATGTTCCTTTAAATTTTAATATATTACTGTAGCATTTTCGTGCCGAGAAATCGCAGCCAAAAAGTCAGGAAAATTCAGCCAGGACTGACATTGACTGAGACTGGCATAACTATAATCCACTAGGAAGGTTGTCCGGTCTTGGTCAGGGTGTCCGCCTTAATTTTCCCCATACGTATATTTCTATGTACGTCCACGCAAATCTTGCGTATAAAACAATCAAATTGTTGTTTAAAGTGAAGGTGTACGCACCAGAGGCCCGTAGCTATTCTGGTTATATTACAAACGAAACAAGAATAAAACTATGATTTGTGAGACGGCACAATGAAGCGCTCTGGTTGCCAATGGTTACCGATAGAGGGTTGAGTGAAACAGAGAACATTGAAGGAGAAGAAAGACGAAGTGAGGATTAGTGAGATGTAGTGGAGAAAGTGAGCATGATGTCATAGAGATAATAAGAGAGTATACGGGTCGCGGCGCGACAAGATAAGATGGCTATGATACATACTCTATTTTGAGCTAAGATTGTTCCAAACTTATAAGCAAAAAACATGAGAATCACGCATTTGAAAAAGCGGCATGCAAGTACATAGTCACTGGCAGGCACTTTAATGAAAAATGTGCTGCAGATTGCAAAAAGGGGGCGTGGCTTACAGGTCCCGCAAAAAATAAAAATTGAAGGTGTTGGATACAGAAGAGGAAAGCGTTATTAATGACTTTTAAGTGAATTTTTTAGAATGGTTTTCATGATTTTTTCACATTTTAGGCCGAAAAAAAAATTATAGGACAATGGCTACAGTATCAATTTTTCTCTGTTTCAAAATTTCCAGAATTTTTAAGCAATCATTTTTTTGTTACAACAAATGTTTCGTTTTCCCAAAAACCTAAATCCACAGCGACTGTACCCAATTTTCCACAATTTCCAATAAGAAAAACCATTAAAACTCTTTATTATTTACATAAAATTCCAAGTAATAGGCATCCTCAACTCCTTTCTTCTTCATCTTCTTCCCTCTCCACCTCAAAAACAACAAACGACAATCGCATGAATCACGCCAGGCAAGTAGAAGAGACAACAGAAGAGCACATTCAACCACACTGTTTTATCACATTCGTTGTTGTTGTGGATATAGACGGCGATGGGCTGAAAAATGGAGGAGTTTTTGGGGTTATGAAAGGGCTTTAGAAGAAAGCCAGGGTTCTATAACTTAGTTTCTGGCTTTAAAAGTGCCAAAATCTTGAAAAAGCAGTGAAAAATGACAAAAATGAAAATTTTCAAAATCTTGTCCACGAGGAGTACAAAACTAGGTAAGTCAAAAAAATTGGATTTTCATAGGTTTTAGATGATTTTTGCGGTTTTAAACTTATAAAAACATTTGAAAATCACCAAAAAGGGGAAAATACCAATCTTGTCCTCGAGGAGTACAAAATTGGAAAATTCGGAAAAAGTGTATTTTTGGGTTCTAGAAGGTTCTAGAAAGTTCTAGAACCTTCCAGAAAAGCTCAGGCTCCGCCCCCATTCTCACTTATCGGACAAAATTTTGAAATTGTAAAAATCTCTCTAAAAACCTATCTTGTCCTCGAGGAGTACAAAGCTTGAGAATTTGAAAAAATGGTTTTTGTGATGCCAGAATTTTCTGAAAGGACCAGAAACTTGGGGTTTTATATGCTACACTTTTTTCTGGCTTAAAAAGTAGTAAAATCGTGAAAGAATCAGTGAAAAATTTGAATGTTTTCAAAATCTTGTCCTCGAGGAGTACAAAACTGGGAATTTCGAAAAACTGGTTTTTAGGGTTCTAGAAGGTTCTAAAAAGTTCTAAGACTGGCTAAAACCTTCCAGAAGAAGCTCTGTTCCCGCCCCTTTTTGACTTACCGGACAAATCCAAATGAGGAGACAGTAGCACAAGCGGTCGGGCATTTTTTTGGTATCGGCGAAGTGAATCGATTTTTTGCGGATTTTTCTAGAATTTCCAACTATCTAGAATAGTCGGGCAGGGTTAGGGCTGAACCTTTGGTTGTCAATTAGCCTTGTTCCAAAGAAAGCGAAAAAAAATCTTACAAGATTTTTTTCACTTTTTTCTGAAACACAAAAAAATTAACCTTTGTTAGCCTCGCTCTAACCTTACCCGGCCCCGACCGTTCTAAATATTCAGAAATTCCAGAAACATCCACAAGTCACAAAAAAAATCGATTTACTGCTCCAAAAGTCTACTGAATACTATAAAAAATGCCCGACCGCTGTTGCTACTGTCTTCTCATTTGGATTTGCCCGGTAAGCAAAAAAGGGGCGGAGTTTGGGCTTCTTTTGGAATGTTCTGGAAGGTTTTGGGACTCTCTAGAACCTTCCAGAACCCAGAAAACCTTGTTTCGCGAATTCTCAAGTTTTGTACTCCTCGTGGACAAGATTTCGAAAAGTTTCATTTTTCTCATTTTTTCACGATTTTCTACTTATTTTAAGCCAGAAAAAAGTGTAGCATATAGAACCCCAAGATTCTGGTCCTTTTAAAACATCCTGGCATCAGAAAAATCATTTTTCAAATTCTCAAGTTTTGTACTCCTCGAGGACAAGATAGGTTTTTTTAACAGAGAATTTTACAATTTCAAAATTTTTTACGATAAGTGGGAAGGGGCGGAGCTTGAGCTTTTTTGAATGGTCTTAGAACCTTTGAGAACCTTCTAGTACCCAAAAAAACCACTTTTTTCGAATTCCTCATTTTTGTACTCCTCGAGGACAAGATCCTTAAAAATTTTATTGTTGGGGTTTTCGACCCTTTTTGAAAGTTTTTCGTCAATTTAAATACGTTTTACAATTTTCAAACCACCAAAACCGTTCAGAACGCCTGAAAATCCAACTTTATCGACTTGCCTAATTTTGTACTCCTCGTGGACAAGATTTGAACAGCGTCATTTTTCACTGATTTTTCCACTTTTTAAGCCAGAAAAAGGTTATAGAACCCTGAGCTTCTTCTAGAACCTTCCAGAACCCCAAAAACCATTCGCATTTTCAGCCCATCGCCGTCTATATCCACAACAACAATGAATGTGACAAAAATGTGTGGTTGAATGTGCTCTTCTGTTGTCTCTTCTACTTGCCTGGCGTGATTCATGCGATTGTCGTTTGTTGTTTTTGAGATGGAGAGGGAAGAAGAAGAAAAGGATTTGAGGATGCCTATTACTTGGAATTTTATGTAAATAATAAATGATTGAAATGGTTTTTGTGATTGTTAGTTACCTGTAGAGCGTAGAGTGGAATAAGGTAAAATTTCGAAAATTTCAGTTCGTATTTTTGAGAAAAAAAACACAGGTATCCTTGGTATAATTTTTATTTAAATCGGTCCACTCTCCGCCAAGTTATGGCTTGAGCAGTTTCACACACGGAAATCAGTGAATTTTATTCGTACGGATCGAAAACTATGCAAAACTGAATACAGTCATTGTAAACTTGAACTGAAACTGTAGTCTTTTCATTCTTGAATTTTCAGGTTTTTGGAAAAACGTTAAAATCGATTTCATTCGAATTAGATAATCGGTATCACAAAAATTTGATTTCTTGAAAAATCTTTAAAAATTGAAACAGTGAAAAAGGTCAACGAGTGATTATTTCCTTTTTTCTGTCTTAAAAGTGACAAAATCTTTGAAAAAAATGGCAAAAAAGTTTCATTCTTTCGAAATTTTGTCCACGAGGAGTACAAAACAGGATTTTCAGGCGTTCTGGACGTTTTCTGTTGTTTGAAGTTTTCAAAATCACCAAATAACACCGAAATACGTCAAAAATCAATTTTGTCCACGAGGAGTACAAAACTGACGACTTCAATAATATGAGAAAATGATATAAAAAAAAGGGAATCGAGCATCACAGAATGGAATTTTGCTTTAAAACTGACAGAAATTATAAGGGGTTTTAAAATAAAGTCGAAAAAACACAAAATACAATTTTTCAAAAACTTGTCCTCGTGGAGTACAAAATATGAGCATTCGAAAAAATGAAGAAACAACATGGAAAAAATTAATTTTTTTAAAGATTTTGGAAGGTTATCAGCAATTTCACGAAATGTACAGTAAAATTACAGTAGAATTGACATAACTTTGACAATTCAAAGATGTTGTCCTCGAGGAGTACAAAACTAAGGAATTCGAAAAATTGGGAAAATAGCACGAAACTGTCATTTTTATTTCATTTTTGAGGGTTTCCAGCTATTTTATGACAAATATAGATAAATTACAGAAATTTACACAAACAATTGATACTATAATTTTTCAAAAATCTTGTCCACGAGGACTACAAAACTGTGAAATCTGAAAAGCTTAGAAAGTCACATGAACAATAGCATTTTTAAGGGGTTTTTTGTTATTTCATTTCAAATACAGTTAAAATACAGAAATATTGTATAAAATATACATGAAACACTTTACAGAAAATTGATATTGCAATTTTTTTCCCCAAAATCTTGTCCACGAGGAGTTCACCACTGTTTCAACAACTGCACAGTCTTCTCCAAATCCTCATTATATCCTCTCAAAATCCGTTTCTCCTCGTCGTTCTCCCTGTTATCAATTTCTCGTCTTCTCTTATTTTCCAGGGTTACTGTATTCAACTCATCTGACAGATTTTTTATGGACTCTTTGGCTTCTTCCAGTTCGGTTTTTAACGTTAGATTCTCAGCGTGAACTTGGAGTTTTGAAACTGTCGCCTTCTTTTTTAATAGCGAAATTTCAAATTCCAATTCTTCGATTTTCATGTTTTTCGCCATCATCTCTTGGTCACTGTAGTTTTTTCGCAATTCCATTTTCAACGATTCCAGTTCTTTTGGATCCAATTTTCGCTCCATTTCCATTCTGAAAAAAGTTTTTCGTCATTTTTTATTAGAAAAGTTTTCTAAGAAAACAACAATATTTCGCATAAAAATCGTTAAAAATCGATTTCAAACTATATTTCCAACCTATTTCAAGAAATGCAGAATTTTCTGCTGGTTTGAATGAGCCTAATATCGTCGCTTAAAACCGAGTAGAACAAGTTTTATAAGCGTTTGAAGTTTTTGGAAGCGAGACGCAGAGAAAGGAGACACTCTCGCTGTCGTAGAGACGCAGAGAAACGAGACAGTGTCTGCGTCTCTCACTGAAACTTCAAACGCTCATAACTCGCTTCAAAATGGTTCGTTTTGACTCGTTTTTGGGGGGATAGAAAACATTTTTGAGCGACTTTCAAAAGTTTCAGTATTCACAAAATCAAAAAAAAAACTCAAAAAAATCGATTTTGCCTAATTTTTTCCAATTCATTTCAAAAAATGTAAAATTTTTCTGATTCTAACGCACTTAATATCGCTGCTCAAAACGCATTTTGAAGCGAGTTATGAGCGTTTGAAGTTTCAGTGAGAGACGCAGACACTGTCTCGTTTCTCTGCGTCTCTTCGACAGCGAGAGTGTCTGCGTCTCTCTCCTAGAAACTTCGAACGCTCATAAAAAATTTTCTACGGCGTTTTGAGCAGCGATATTAGGCTCATTCAAATCAGCGAAAAATTCTGCTTTTTTTATATAGGTAAGAAGAAATTAGTTGGAAATTGATTTGTAACAATTTTCACGGAAAAATATTGTTATTTTTGAAAATACTGTAACTCTTACCTTAACTTTTCTTCCAATTCCTCTATTTCCTCTTTCTGTCTTTTATTTTCTTCTTCAAGCTCTCTCATTCTCTCCCCATCAAATTTCACAAATTTCACTCCTTTCGCTGTCTCCATTCGCTTCATTGACTCTTCGAAGTATATCTCATTATCGACTAGTTTTGTTTCGAGGTCCAAAATTTTGGCTTCCGATTCACGGAGTTGTTGTTTCAAATTGCCGATTTCATCGTTTTCTAATTGATGTTTTTGTGGCCTATTGGAGGCCAATTCCATATTTTGAGCCGACAGGAAAGCCACTTTGTTTTCCAGCGTAATGATTTTTTGTCTGAAAAAAAAGTTGGTTAGACACCGCCCACTAAAATCAACCGGATCTAAAAAATGAGCGGAGCTACAAAAAAGTTGTCAACTGCAAAAAATTGCTCAGCATAAAATTTTAGACACTTTTGTAGTTTTAACCTTTTTTCTAACTTTACTAGTTCTCAAGATATGCGCCTTCGAAGATGAAGGTGAGAGACGCAGAGAAGCGAGACGGTCTGCGTCTCTCCCTCTCCACACGCCCCTTTTTGGAGCGCTATATCTCGAGAGCCTTTGAAGCTAGAAAAAAGTTGTCAACTACAAAAATAAAGTTCTTAAGTTGCTCTATACATCCGCAAAGTTTCAGAAAATTCGGATATCTGGAAACTAATTTTTGGGGCCCTTGAAGTTTACCTAAAAAGTCAGAACTTACCGCAGTTCATTGATCCTTACGACTTGTTGTGGTGTTGGCGGCGCGAATGATGGGTTTCTAGGGGACCCCTGAATAGAATTCTCATGTGTATTAACAAGTTTTTTATGGTGCTTACCATAATTGAATCTTCGTCGGCCCAGGTGACTGGCATTGTTTGAGAGGGCTGGGAAAGGGGATAAAGTACTGAAAGTTGAATTTTTAAAATTCCTATAATAACAAAGTTTATACAGTTGCGTACGTTTAAAAAAATCAATGTTTTCCAGGCTCTGTGGCCGAACGCAGAAAACAAAGACACAGACGAACAGACGGTCTATGGATCATTCCCGGTCATTGTTTCTGTGTGTATGTGCCAATGCAGATGGCAGAACTCTGAGAGAGTATGGGTTGCGAAGAGTGTGTAGGGCAGGTAGACATACAGGGACCACTCTGACGAAGGGTCCAGGGGTGGATTAGTAGAGTCCAGGGGTGGGTTAGTAGAGGGTCAACCGTTTGCCAAAATGTGCCTCACCTGTAATGACTCCCAATTGTCATATGGGTTTTGGCTCGAGACTATGCGGAAAAAAATCAGCACAAAAAGTTATTCAAAGATTGTAAACCTTTTTTTTCGCATATTACCGGTTTTCGAGAAAATCGACTTTTTCTGAAATTTTCGTAAAATGTGAAATCTTCAACTTCAAAAAATCATAACATTGTTCGTTGTGGACGGATTTTCAAAATCTAAAGTGCATTAGAAAGCCCATTAAATGTAAAATTAGAATAATAAAATAACATTCAATTACCCAATTTGTGGAAAAAATGATCGATTGAAAACCAACATTTTTCATACAGCCGGAATGACATAAAAAAATTTTGGAGATATAACATTTCCTAAATTTTGTCTCAGATGAAAGAGCATGTTTAGTTCAGTGAAAATAAATTGCAAAATATAGGGCTAACCGTCCAAATATGAAAACAAAATTTGATTGAAAAATTTTTTTTCGAAGATTTTTTGAAAAACGTAGTTTTCCATAAATTTTTCGTATTAATGTGTAATAAATGAATAAATTTTTCAAAAACTACTTTATTCAGGCTTTCAAATGCGCTATAGAACTTTTAATTATTTCAAGTTTGAAGCTTTCAGTGACCGTTCAAAGTTCACACTCGAATTTCAACGTTGATCCACAGGTAGGGAAAACACGAAAATTTGAAAATCATCCTAGAGCTCCGAACTTTTTTTAGTTTTGTAGCAAATTTGATTTTAAATCAAACTCTCAACTGAGATTTTTCTCTATCACTTCATTTTCATTAACAAAATTTGATTTTCCTTTTCCAACTGACAGTTCGGTAGAGATTCCCATTTTTCTTGAAGGGATGAAGAGATACAGAAAAGTGTCAGTTGAAGGTTTGATTTAAAATTAAATTTGCTACAAAACTGAAAAAAATTTGAAGCTCTAGGATGATTTTCAAATTTTCGTGTTTCCCCTACCTGTGGATCAACGTTGAAATTCGAGTGTGAACTTTGAACGGTCACTGAAAGCTTCAAACTTGAAATAATTAAAAGTTCTTTAGCGCATTTGAAAGCCTGAATAAAGTAGTTTTTGAAAAATTTATTCATTTATTACACATTAATACGAAAAATTTATGGAAAACTACGTTTTTCAAAAAATCTTCGAAAAAAAAATTTTTCAATCAAATTTTGTTTTCATATTTGGACGGTTAGCCCTATATTTTGCAATTTATTTTTACTGAACTAAACATGCTCTTTCATCTGAGACGAAATTTAGGAAATGTTATATCTCCAAAATTTTTTTATGTCATTCCGGCTGTATGAAAAATGTTGGTTTTCAATCGATCATTTTTTCCACAAATTGGGTAATTGAATGTTATTTTATTATTCTAATTTTACATTAAATGGGCTTTCTAATGCACTTTAGATTTTGAAAATCCGTCCACAACGAACAATGTTATGATTTTTTGAAGTTGAAGATTTCACATTTTACGAAAATTTCAGAAAAAGTCGATTTTCTCGAAAACCGGTAATATGCGAAAAAAAAGGTTTACAATCTTTGAATAACTTTTGGTGCTGATTCTTTTCCGCATAGTCTCGAGCCAAAACCCATACTACAATTGGGAGTCATTACAGGTCAGGTGGCCTCGAACCTTTGGGTGTTCTGTTAAAGGTACCGCGTTCATATTATGGGATGCCAGTCTCACTCAATGTCATTCCTGTCTGAATTTTCCTGATTTTTTGGCTGCGATAAATCGGACTTAAAATTTAAAGGAACATACCACTATTTTCAGGTCGATTTTTTGAATGTCACGTTTCTCGAACAATGCTCAACAAATTTCGGAGCGAAAAATAACATTTCGCATGACCTGAAAATCATACTATGCTCCTTAAAATTCAAATATATGTATTACGGTAGCATTTTCCTGCGGAAAAATCACAAGAATTCAGCCAGGACTGACATTGACTATAGGAAGACCGCATGAAATTCGATTTTTGATTCACAGAAATTCAACAATTCCTTTTTTCGTCATTTATAGAAATTGAACAAATAAAGAAAATATGGTAATTGAAAAGTGTAGAAGACAACAAAACAATTCTAATGAGCAATTGAAAGAACACCAATTCAGAAAAACGGGGTATCTTCTTTGGCAACTCTTGTGAAAACAATCAAATGGATATTAGGTGCTCCGTATTCCTCCGAGTCTCTTGTATCCAATACTAAATGCATGTAGTCGTCTGATCCTTCGAAATAGAAATACCAAATTTTCCGAACGTTGTTGAGATTTCGATACGGTTCTCCGATGAGTGAATGGAGGCTCTCGTAATTAATTATATTGGAAAACAGAAACTTGTGTTTTTGGAAGTTTCGAGAAGCGGGAAGTTTCTGAAATTGCAAATCGTTTTTACAATAACACACGTTCAAAAAAACTCACATTCTTTAGATACAGTATATCTTCAGAAGAAATGGTTTTCAATCGAATTTCAAATTTGATAAAATGTTCAATAGGAATTTCTTGAATCGGAGTAGAAATTCGTGTTTCTGACAGACACACCTCCTTGGCTTTTGTCCATGTACCCGTTTTGCATATGTCAGCAATATCAAGATCCAGATGCTCCTCCTTTTGGTCATACTCCCAGAAGTGAAAAATGTCGATTTTCTCCGCATCGATGAATGGTAAAACTTTCATAATCTCATTCTCCTTGAGTTTTCCGAGTTTCAACGTTCTCACTTTCAACGAGCCCATTGATTTCAGATGAGTTTGGAAAGTATTCAAAACATGTTCACATTCTCCATCAGAACAAGCCGATATAATTTCCAGGACATCCATACATTTAATCTGTCGCTTTAAGTAAACATTTAAATTGTATTGAACATTCGCCCATCCCTGAGATTTTTTTCCATTTGTGAATGTGATCTCCACATAAACACCAGGCGCTTCATTTATTACAAACTCGTATTCTGATACACGTGGATCTGCATTCACGATATTAACACATTCACGAATATCGCGACAAGTTTTCCCGAGACATTGTCTGCAAAAGTTATTTCAATAAACAAGACGGGCAACGGGAAATTTTTAAAAATGAACTTCTGAAGTCACTAAACTCAAATTTCAACTTTTCGCACAAAAACGCAAAAATAATTGTCGTTTATTTTTTTGCGACACGGCCGTGAATGTGAAAAGTCAGGGTAATTTAGACCTAAAAATTTTTTGAGGACCTATTTGAAAAATCAGCTTGCACCAAGTTGTTCAGAATGTTCTTGGCTTTCTTATATAATAAAAATCATTTTTGACGTTTCACTACCGACTGAGATATATCGCCGCAAAGTACCAACTGGGGATATTCAGCACAATGGAGTTGAGTAAAATGATTGAGTGTAAACTCCGGCAAAAGTGGGTTCAAAATAATCAGAAAGACATTATCTGTATTTTTTAATTGTCCAAAATGTTCAAAAAGTACTGTGGTTCCTGAAATTCAGGTCAAACCGTTCATAGCTTGCGAGGATTGTCTTCAATTTTGAGTTCACGAGAAAATTATATAAAATTTTAAAATTTCGAATTTCCATTCGAGGATGCCGTGCACGGTGATTTTCTCGCGACCACTTGGTGGAATTTTTAGACCACGCTCGCTAGTTGGTTTTGCATTGCAATCCGCTTCAAAACCGTTTTTATCAAAATTGAGTCCATAACTTTTTTTTCCTTCCATATTTTTTTTCTAAATTTTAAAAGCAATATTTTGGCCGAAAATGGGACGCTGAAAAACTGTCCATCATACCTAAAAATCAGTTTTTCTGGTGCCTGGCCAAACTTTTTCTCGCGGCTGCGTGATCTGTGACCAATAAGCGTGAGTCTCTGACCAATCAGGACGCATGCGATTTTTAGCCACGCTCCCGCGGACGCGGCCTCACTTTCTCCCGCAAGCCAAAAAGCATTTAAATGCGGTCAACTAAGTGGTCGCGAAAAAATCACCGAGTTATGAACCGTTTTTCAGACCATTCGTGTAAAAGTATTCGTGGATGTCACAAAATTCTCACGTTGGATGATATAAAAATCTCGAAAGTTCCTTTCACGACCAGCACGGCTGAAACTTCGCAACCTTTAATTAGAGACCGCAACATAACTTTCAAACACGGAGTCCCTTCAAAGTTTTCTGTCATCTTCTGTGCGATTGTTTCTACTGAATTTCTCTCCAGGAGCATTTTTCTAGGTGGCGGTCAAAAAACCGGAATGTCAGCGCATTTAATTTACTAATCACTCACATATTGAAATAGTTCAATTCTTGAGTGATAACTTCTATAAAGTCCCGATTCGCGAGAATCGTCAACCAATCTGGGATGTTTTGCTCTTCAACCTGTTCAATCTCCTCATCCGAATCGTCACTTTGTTCTTCTATATCCAAACATGGCCATTTGTTATAATTGACTGTAATACCGCTCTTCTCCAATGTGGGATTATTCTCTAGTGTCAAAAAATCGGGTAACATCTCGAGATCACAATCTTCATCTTTTGAATAGAAGTCAACATTGAAATAAAAAAATGTAGATTTACACTGTTCAAGCTGAAAATCAAACGATATGCAGAGAAATAGACCGATATTTTAAAACTTACATTTTGAAGGGTAACTAGATTCGCGGATGTTAATACTTGCAGCTCGACATTCACAATCAAACGACGTCCCCGATTCCAATCTTTCAATTTAAACAGTTCTCCAATATCAACTCTTGGATCTTCTCGGCGTGTAAAATTAAGAAGAATAGCGCACAACATTTTGGGATGGAGACTTTGGATCATACTAACTGCTTGTTCAATATCACTAGTATCGATCTCTAGTGTGCTAACTTTCGGCGGCTTCGTTTCAGTTTTTAACAAATTTTCAACGAATCCAAACAATCGTTCTCTGATGACTTCTTGTCTATGGATACTGGCGCTGCTTTCTTCTTGCGTAACACATTTGAATGCAAGTATCTCTTTTTTATCTCGATTCTTCCAAAATAACGTCAAATCCTCGAAACAGACATCCAAAAAAGTTCTGTTCGCAATCATCATGTTCTTTTCTTTATCCTCTACTTTCACTTCCGTATTACCGTCCCTATCAAAGTAATCAATGCACGTGGAAGTGTATCCAGCGATATTTACAGAAATGTACTTTGTAGTGTAACAGATTTCTAAACGGGCGAACTTCTTCTTCTCGGGAGTTAACCATTGGTAAGCGTAACCAGGCATTGCTGAAATAGAAACTGATCGAAGAGAAAATGAAACGAATTGTATCTGAAGAAACGAGATACATTAAAAAAGATATTCTTTCTCCTTATCCTTAATTACAATTTGAGCGAGGAGAAAACATAGAAACGATGAGAAATAAATACGAAATCGAACCGTGTAAAATGGAATACTGGCATGGACTGCTATGAGTAGAAAATTAAATTGAAGAGATTAACTATTCTCTTATCGGCAGTTATAGTTGGAGAGTGAAGAAAAGTGAGAGACGCAGAGATGCACAAACAAACTGAAATTTTTATGATAAGAAGGAAGCTGCACACAAATCAAAAGAGGTATACAGTGCGCGTGCGTCTAAATTATAGCGCCCCCTCCATTTTAACGTCGATTGAATTTCTGTACAAAATGGAGGAAATCTGTAAATGCCATTCGATCAGGCGTACTAACAAAAAATAACCCATGCAATTTTTCGACCAGATCGGAACTGGTACTTGATACTTGAACTAGCCTGATCAATCTAATCTTCCGGGCTAATTTAAGCACGTACCCAAGATCCGATAAGGCTGAATGTTCGTATTGGTAGGGTTTCAGTACGTCCAATCGGATGGCATTTACAGATTTCCTCCATTTCGCCTAGAAATTTTGATGACGTTAACGTGGAGAGGCGCGCGCCGTTTACCTCTTTAGATTTGTGTGCAACTTCCTTCCTATCTTAAAAATTTCATTTTGTTTGTGTATCTCTGCGTTTCTTATTTTTCTTCACTCTTTACAACTATTATTGACGATAAGAGAATAGCAACGCTGTCTTTTTTCTCATCGTCGCTTTTTTCTCTCTATTTGCTCCAATTATAACTAATGATAAGGAGAAAGTGTTTTTGTTCAGTTACTATTGCTTCATTTTCTTGCTCAATAAATGTTTATTCCAGCAATGCCTGGCTACGCTTACCAGTGGTTAACTCCATCCCAGAAAAAGCTCCGCAGTTTGGGAATCTCTTACACTACAAAGTACATTTCTGTAGGTATCAATGAAATCACGCGCATTTGGTACAAAGATGTGGCAGGTGATACGGAAGTGAGAATAGAGCGTATTGGAAAAGACATGATAGTTGCAAACCGAACATTTTTGGATGTCTGTTGTGAGGATTTGGCATTGTTATGGAAGAATCGAGATGAAAAACAGCATCTTGAATTAAGATGTTATGCGGAAGGAGACAATTGCGACACTATTCGAAGCTTAGAAGCCGTCAGAGAACGATTGTTTGGATTTATTGAAAATTTGTTGAATACTGGAAAGAAGCCGCTCAAGATTAGCTCACTGAGCATGGATTCTGTTGATATTGGACAAACGATCAAAAAGATCCAAAGTTTCCATCCCAAAGTTTTGTTCTTTATTGCTCTCGGTTTTAAATTCCAAGAAGATCCAAGAGTTGATATTGGAGAACTTTTGAAGTTGAAAGATTGGAATCGGGGACGTCGTTTGATAGTTCGTGTTGTCTTGCAGGTATTAACCGCCGCGAACCTAGTTACACTGCGAAATGTGAGTTTCTAAAAGTTGGTCTATTTTTCTCAGTGCCCCGTTTGTTTTTCAGCTTGAACAGTATACATCCACATTTCAAGAATTCGATGTTGCCTTCAAATCAAAAGATGAAGATTGTGATCTTGAGATTTTACCTGATTTTTTGAAGATATGTCGGTATGCCACACCGTGGAGATCTATTGCAATCAATGCCAATAAATGGCCGCCACGTTTGGATGAAGAAGGAGATAGTGACGATTCTGATGAGGAGATCGAACAGTTCGTAGAGCAAAACAATTCAGCTTGCTTCTCCTGGTTGAAGGTTCTAGCGAATCGGGACATTATGGAATTTATCACGCAAGAGTTGGACTATTTCAATATGTGAGCAAATTAATAAATTTGAAGTTCAAAAGTAACAGGTGGATTTGACGGGGAAGTCGAAATAAACAAGACCTTCTACCACTGTGTCTATGTTACTGGACCGATTTACTTGAAGCTTGGACCAGAAACAAATTAAAGTTTTTTAAACAAACTCTCGAAATTTCATGGAGTCCGGAACCGACCAAATAGTTTTTCAATGTTGCAAAGTACAAAGTAGGCGCCGGTAATTAAAAACCATCATGTACAGGAATGGTCCGAAAATTGGTTTGCAAGAAAGTATGCACTTTTTTGGCTTTTGTACAAAAATAGATATTTGAATTTAGCAAATGTATCCTAAAATGCCACATTCATTAAAATAATTTTTTGCAGACAATGCCTCCGGGAAACTTGTTCCAAGATTCGAAAATGTGTGGATATTGTGAATCCAGATCCGCGTGTATCAGAATACATGTTAGGAATATTGGGGCCGTATAATGTTTTTGGGAAGATCACGTTCACGAATGAAAACTACGAATACGGTATGGTGAATGTTCCAAACCACTTGAATGTTTACTTGAAGCGACAGAAGAAATGCCTAGATGTGCTGAGCATTGAAGCGTTTAGTCATGACGTTGAAGGTTGTCCATTTGTTTTGGATATCATCAAAAATCATTTAAAATCAATGGGCTCGTGGAGAGTGAGAAAATTGAAACTCGGACGTCTTAGTCAGAATAATATTATGCAAATTTTACCATTTATCGATGCCGAGAAGATTGAAACTTATCACTTCTGCTTGCCTCTATATGAGAAAAATGAGTTGGAGATTGATCAAATATGCAAAACGGATACATGGACAAAAGCCGAGGAGGTGTGTCTATCAAGCACACTAGTTTCTACGTTGATTCAAGAAATTCCTATTGACCATTTTACCAAATGTGAGATTCGATTGAAAACCATTTCTTCTGAAGATATACTGTATTTGAAGAATGTGAGTTTTTCCCCGATGTGTGTTATTGTAGAAAATGGCAATTTCAGAAACTACTCACCTCTCAGAACTTCCAAAAATACAAGTTCCTGTATTCCAACATAATAAACGAAGAGAACCTTCATTCGCTGATCGGAGAACCGTATCGAAATCTCAATAACGTTCGAAAAATTTGGTATTTCTATTTCGAAGGATCAGATGACTATATGCATTTAGTATTGGATGCAAGAAACTCGTGGGATGAATATGGAATACCTAATTTCAAATCGATAGTTTTCACAAGAGTTGCCAAGGAGGATACCCCGTTTTTCTGACTTTTTGCTTTTTTTCAATTGCTAATGAGAATTAGGGGCTCTATTCGACTTCTCAAGCAAAAGTTTCATGGCCCCAAAATAATAAATGGCTCCAACAAATTAAATGTGGCCCCAAGGGGTGGGTCATAATTGTTTTATGGTCCCAATAATTTCAACCGACTATAATTATGCTTTTTACGGGCTCTTCGATTAACCTTGTTTGAAATTTAACTCGACAGTGCTTCAGTATGTATTGCTGAAGAATTCGGTATAAAAAAGAATCATCAAAACCCCCGCAAAAGAGAAAAAAATGGGTCCACACTTAATTTTTTGGGGCCTAAATTATTTTCGGGCCGTGAAACTTTTGCTTGAAGCCATCAAAGTCGAATAGAGCCAATTTTTTTTTGGTTATCTACAATTCGCTGAATTTTTTAGTTTAGTAACTTTTTTTTTTGAAAATCTTTATTTGTCAATACTTTGAAGATACATTAATAGAAGGTACTCATATCTTTAAAAAATAGAAAGTTTCAGTTAAGTTTTTTGTTAAACTTTCTGAATAAAAAATCAATTGCCATTTGCCTCCACCAACTTCTTCTCCATCTCCTCTAATTTCGATTTCCCCGGCGCCAAATTCAAAATTTCGAGAACTTTCTCGATTTCTTTGAAGTTTGGATTTGATCTTTGAATCTTTTCCATCAATGCTTTCTTCTTTTTCTCCATTTTCGACGTCTCCAAAATTGAAAATTCTCGAATTTTCTCCATAAACTTTTCCACCTCAAACTTTGCTCTTTTTTCCGTTTTTGGATTCTTCAAATTCTTCAAAATCTTCTGGAATCCTCGATTTTTGGAATTCATCTTTTTTTCGAACTTTTTTACGTCTTCTAGATACTCAGCGATTCTGAAACTGACGTCGGAGGCTTCAGAAGTTTTGGAATTCAGAATTTTGTCCTCCAGAATCCGAATTTTTAGTTGATTTTGCTCCAGAATCTCCTCAATGGCCTCAGAATTTATTCGAAATTTCTCCGTCTCCTCGTAAGCCATTTTCCAGTTATTGACGTCTACTGGATTTTGATTTTGAAGAATTTTTGAATCCCTCGACACCACAGCCCCTCTCCAATAGTTCAGAAGCTGTTCTAGCTCTTGAATTCTCGTCAAAAGAGACTCTTTTTCCTTGGAGAATCTGGTTTCAAGAACACATTGATATTGTTTCTGATCCTCCAATACCATATCCACTTGAAAATTGGCTTGGGACAGTTGAGTGATCAATGTGGAGATCTCATCGTGGAGTCTGATGATCATCGCGTCTTTGAAGTCGATTTCTGGGTTTTGAGAGCTAAAACAATATATATTAACCTTGAGAGTAAAACATTCTGAAAATTTTAAGCCTAATTTGAAAAAAATCGGACAATTTTGAGCCGAAAATTTTTTTATTCGAAATTTATTCGAAATTTCTCCGATGGTTTCCAGTTTTGGTACGAGGCGACGCGGTTGCGTCGCGGTTAACTCTAACAGGAATTGATAGAATTTGCTGAAACTAAACAAATACAAGGTTACTGTGTTTTAAAAAATATTGGTGAAGTTTCAGAGCTCTGGAATAATTTCGAGCCAAGTTATGAGCGTTTGAAGATGTACTGTTGAAATTTTTGATAATTCAAAAATTTCGAATTTATATAACTTCAGTTGAAAGCGAACGATTCAGTCGAAACTTGACTCAATTAATGTAAATATTATGAATATTTTTGTGGCAAATTTTCAATACCCTGGCTCAATTTGAAGCAAAGTTATGAGCAGTAGAAGATTATAGTCAACATTTTTGAAATTTTTAAAAAATGTTAAATTTTAAATTTTTGTAACTCATGCTAAAATTTACAAAACTATTTGAAAATTGGTGCTAATAATGTTAATCTTATAAATTTTAAGCTGATAAAATTTGGAAGCACTAGCTCACTATGGAGGAAAGTTATGAGCATTTGAAGACTTACTTCAAAAAAATTTTTTTCGAAAATTGCAAAATTTTCAAATTATGTTACTTCTGTTGAAATCAACCAAATTAGTCGAAATTTGACCCAATTGAGTTAAATATTATCAATTTTAATTTGACAGAATTTCAAAACTGCAGTTTATTTTTGAGCAAAGTTATGAGCATTTAAATGTTTGTTTGCAACTTTCTGAGATTTTCAAAAAATGCGAAAAATTTTTTTCCTTTTCTGTAAAATTTTATTTTCAAAATTTTCAAATGCCTATAACTCATGTTGAAAACAACCAAAACAGTTCAAATTCACGTAAATTCAAGTAAATGATATAAATTTTAATATGACAAAATTTCAAATTTCTAGCTCAATTTTGAACCGTGATATAACCCTTTGAAGTTTACTCAAACTCACATATCGTCCTCCGATAGCGATGGACTACGGTGGGTACTGTAGGAAGAAGAAGTGGAAGAAGATTCCGAGTTGCGAGATGTCATTGTTCGGGGTTACTGTAAAAATACGAAATTTGATAGAAACATCAGAAACAGTCAAAAGAAAATAGCACAATTTTAGATATCCCAAAACCTCCTAAAACTGAAACAAAAATGAGAAACCGTTATAAGAATAAAAAGAGACGCAGAGAAATAAAAAAAATTAACCAACAATGACAGAATCAGAACGATTGCTCGGTAGGCGAATGTGGTTTGTTTGACCCTCCTTGACCCATCGCCTTTTTTGGTCAGGTCAGTCACCTCTTGTTGGTCTATAGGCAGATGGAGAGCAAATGGACCCCTAAATCTGTCCATGATTGTTACAGAGAAACACAAGATTTACTGCTTTGATACAACATTATCACCATCTCAAATGATTTACAGATTTGATACTACAACAATAGCCATATAAAAAATAGCCATATAACACTGATAGGGTTTCAGATAGGTAGACCAGGGACAGCAAAAGTGTACTTTCTCCTGTGAACTGAAGTTTTGGGTGGTGTTCTGGTATGCCAACTGTTCTATTTTGGTTGGTTTCCTTCCGTCCGAAACAGGCCTAAAATATGAACTCTCGGCAGGTTTGACGCATGGTACGCAAGCTCACGCAAAAATGCACAAAATTCCCCCGGAAACTACTGTTCGCCATCTTTAAGACTTCGAGATTTCGGCCGACCCAATTTCAATGCAGTTCTAGTTTCTTGACACTCTCATTCTCTCGTAAATGGTTGCAAGCTTTGCTTTCATGTTTACACACCGGTTTAAAATTGAATTTATCTCTTGCACCGCCTTTCTTTCCATTTTCATACGTAAAACTGATAACGAATTACATATAATGACATGCGTGCAACTATTACGTATCACTTCTCCCCCTTTCCCCAAATCGACAGTTCCCAATCATCCCTTTCCCAACTAAAATACACTATCAAAAGCACCTAATCATAGAACCTTTTCAGACTAATGTTTCAGATTCAAATGGATCTTATAATTTCAGATTTCACTAGTTGGTAACCTGGTTTTCATGTTGTTTTTTTCAGGTAACTGCACTCCAACTTCTCCACGTACAGCATTCTTTGCTTATTCAACTGATATTGATCCAAAACATTTTGGCTATATACTCGAATGTTTGACAGAATATGAATGGGATCGCAATTTCGCATTTTTTGCAAATGTCCGATTTGACATGATGAAGCCGGATAGCATTGATTATTATTCCGATTTCAGGTGAGTGACAGTACGACAGTATACCCCCCCCCCCCCCCCCCCCTCCAATAATCAAATTACAGCTCTTTCAACAACTCCATCTATTCTCAATACCCGGATCCATCTCTAGGATACTCTAATCCTGATACTGGAAGTGATGTACTCAAAGTTATCGGGAGATTTCTGGATAATACTCAAGTACCTGTTTGTGGATCCGTCATTCACATTTGTTTGAAACGATATCCGAATGAAATGGATATTGACAATCTGATTGCAAGAATCCGTCAGACTCATTCCATCGTAGCAGTTGCCATCTCAACAAACTCGTCGGGAGGTCTCTATTCTCAGACAATGTATAATTTGGCAACCAAAACGAATGGACTCGGATTCTTTGGAAAAGATTCTTCCGCGGGATATGAGATAGTATGGTTTTCACTATTAGATATTTGGTTACTTTCAAACAAGGAAACTTTCTATGTTTTAAAATTTCATATTTTTTCCCGAATTTTTTTTCAGAAAATTTTTCCGACCGGAAATTTCCGATTTTTACTTTTCGGAAAAATCGGGAAATTTCGGGAAATTTTTCCGAAAAAATAAATCGGAAATTTTTCCACCGAAAAAATAAATCGGAAATTTTTCCACCGAAAAAATAAATCGGAAATTTTCCCGTTGGAAAAATTTTTCCGAAAAAGTCAGAAAATCGGACATTCCGATTTTCCGATTCCGAGCAAGCCTGATTCCAAGACGAATCGCGTTGACAAGTTTCTACATATACCGTAAATACTGTATTATAACGCCACCTGTATTAGAACGCCCCCTGTAATAGAACGCCACCTCCGGCGCTGAAGCGAAAAATAGAACGCCACCCTCTATTAGAACGCCACCATCTAATAAAACGCCACCCTGCCCAACGACGCTCTGCCGATACCGCGAGAGCGCTGTTTAGCGTAATTCGGTACAAGCCTTCAAATTATTGTTTCCAACCAATTTCATCGACGTTTTTCAATGAATTTACCGAATTAATTGATTTTTTTCATATTTCACACCATGTAATCTTCTAATTTGTTTCGTAAAAAACTGTTTCGTAAGATTTGTAAAAATTTCGCTCAGTCACAAAATCACTCTGAAAAATACAACGCCACCCTGTAGTAGAACGCCACCTGTAATAAAACGCCACCTTCCGCCCTACTTTGAAAAATAGAACGCCATGGCGTTCTAATACAGTATTTACGGTATCTCGTTTTGTTCTTGAGCTATGTTGAAAAACAAAGGGTATTTCATAATAATTGGAATTTGACTCTTGTTTTAATGACTTTTTGCAACGTCCTAAAACAGTAAACAGGTTCGAAATTAAAAAAAAATTAAGATACTTTTTACGGGTACTCTCGAACATACGACCTTTTTTATTTGTCTTCTTTACGACAACATTTTCAGGCTGCATATGAAATTAGTTTTTTTGAGAAAACACCTTACTTCACTTACTCAAAAAATGTAAATGTATCTGGAAATGGATCCGTCACTCTACCATCTATGTACGCCTCTCCATCTTTTAAGCTCATCATCATCACTGTTCAAGATTCAGGTAACCACTTTAGATCATTCAATTCACTTGTATGATCATATTTCAGGGATTATGTCCACTTTCCAGAATATGAGTCTGACTTTCCATGGATCCACTGAGACATACAGATTGACTCCCCAGAGTGGCTATTATGAGGTTAGGAAACCACAATCATTACTCTTGTCAGGCATTATGTTTAAGACGGACATCAACTTTATCTGGGATAGCAAGAATTTCAATGATACCAACTACTCGGTTACACTCGATTATCAATATTCGGATTCAAAACAACAAACACTTCAGATTCGAGTTAATAGTTGGGAGTAAGATAAAAAGTGATTTTCATCGCAGCAATTATCAAGTTTCAGTAAAATCGCCTACTGGATTCCATACGCCGACTGAAGTATCACAAACTCATTTTTATGTTGCTTGCTACAACTTTCAGTCTTTAATTTTTTTCAATCGTTTATCATTTTAGCTAAAATTTTCGTTCATAAACCCTGATAACTAATTTCGTTTTAAATTTCGCTTTTTTTTGTCATCATGGAAGGGTGAATCCCACTGACACGAGGAATGAGTGAGAAAATTCTAGCTTTTGATAATACGATTAAAATAAAATTGGCGGAAACTTTTAATATTTTAAAAACCGAACAGACGTAACCGTTTTTCATGGCGAAAATTAAAGGAGGATTCCGACCAAAAAATAATTATGCTTTAAACTGTGTAGGAGAGTGAGTAGATTACGAATATCGAAGTGAAACAGCTCGAAAAAAATCGTAACGCTCAAAAAACGCGATCGCCGGTGCTCAAAGTGATCCCTGATGGAAGAGAAATTTGAAAAATATTGCGAAATTTGCGGGCGGCCGCGTAATTTCTCTTCCATCAGGGATCACTTTGAGCACTGGCGATCGCGTTTTTTGAGCGTTACGATTTTTTTCAAGCTGTTTCACTTCGATATTCGTAATCTACTCACTCTCCTACACAGTTTAAAGCATAATTATTTTTTGGTCGGAATCCTCCTTTAACTTTTTTTAGAATTTCCTTCCGCAAATTACTGTACTTCAAAGGCACAGAACACAAAATTTCAATAAAAGTACTGTACCTCAAAGGCGCAAGTTTGAAACTTTGTGTTGGGTCTCGACACGATTTACAAAATTTCATGTGGATTTACGTGGATTTTTTCAGCGATTTTTTCTATATTCCAGATTTCCAGGTCAATTTTCTTCAATTTTCTTCGTTTTTTCTCCATTTTTTGTGAAAAATCATCGAATAATTCAAATTTCCAGTCAATTTAAGCGAGAAATCACAAAAAACGCCAGAAATTCGTTCATAAACTCCGATTCTTACGATTTTTGATCATTTTTGGTATCAAATTAGTTGGAAGCGATGTGAGAGAAACAAAAATCAGCTGTCAATTATCACCCTAATGCAATTTAGTTCAATTTTCATTGAAAATCGTCAAATTTTTCATTGGGCCAATTTTCAACGAATTTCAATTTAAAAAAATATTTTTAAAAAGAATATTTTTTTGTTGTTTTTAGGTCAAAAATTTTCGAAGAAGCTACTGAAAGCATCGAAAAATATCGAATTTTCCGATTATTATACTGAAAAATCTAAATTTTCACTTTCAAAATCATAAAAATACGATTTTCACTGATTTTTCCGGTCAATGATCACCGGAAAAGTATTTCCCTGCTTTTCCGCTATTCTCCATTCAATTCTCCACTCAAACAAGCGGAAAATCGATATCGGAGGCACAGCGGTCGGCGGCCGCCGTGTGTCGTGTTGGACACGTCGACGTGTCCCCTCTCGACACACATCTGAACTAGTTTTCGGCCGAAATCGGCTTAAATCTGGTATTTTTGGGTTTGAAAGTGAATTTTTTGAATTTTTCAGGTGATTTTGAAGAGTTTGACCCAAAATTTAATGGATTTTCGTTAATTTTGAAGATTTTTGAGTAAAAAGTGAAAAAAAATTTTATTCAATTTTTTTCAAGTTTTTCGGTTTAATAATGATTTTTGTTGATTTAGAGCTATTTTTCCGAATTCAGGAGCTTATTTTCGTGAATTTTGTACTATTTTGAGTAAAAAATTCATTTAAGCCATTTTTCCAGATAAAACAACCAAAAAATATGGATGAAACCTAGTTTTTGGTGAAAATCGGCTTAAATTGATTTTTTTTTTGAGTTTGAAAGTGAATTTTTTGAATTTTTCAGATTATTTCGAAGAGTTTGACTCAAAATTTGATGAATTTTCATTAATTTTAAAGATTTTTGGAAAAAAGTGAAAAAAATTTTGTTCAATTTTTTTTTCCATTTTTTTTTGGTGTAATAGTGATTTTCATTGATTTAGAGCTATTTTTTCGTTATTTTGACTCCAAATTTACATTTTTTAATCAAATTTTGACTATTTTTAGATAAAAATTCATTTTTCCAGGTAAAACCACCACCGAAAAAATGGATGAAAACTAGTTTTTGGCCAAAATCGGCTTAAATTGTTATTTTTTGAGTTTGAAAATGAAATTTTTGAATTTTTTAGACAATTTCGAAGGTTTTGAGTCCAAAATTCATGAATTTTCATTAATTTTAAAGATTTTTGGAAAATTCAATTTTCTTCAATTTTTTTTGGTTTAATAGTGATTTTTATTGATTTAGAGCCGTTTTTTCGTTATTTTCCGACTATTTTTCGCCAAAAATTCATTTTAAGTCGATTTTTAACTGTTTTTCCAGGTAAAACCACCAAAAAATGGATGAAAAATCGAGAGAAAAATCTGAGAAATCACCGGAAAAGTACATCGACGAACGGGTCCATCAGCAACTGGTTTATAAGGATAATCGAATAATTGACTTGAATAATGTGATATTGGACAAGGAGCGGCAGATTTTGGATTTGCAGGTAGGGAAAATGGCCAAAAAATGGTTTAAAATCGATATTTTTATGTGAAAATACGCAAAAATTGGCAATTTTTCAACCAAAAATACCCCAAAAATCATGAAGATCGACTCAAAAATGACTAAAATTGACCGAAAATAATGAAAATTGACTCAAAAACGACTAACATTGACCAATAATGCTCAAAATCGATTTTTCGGCTTTCTGAATCAATTTTTTTTGATTTTTAGCTTTTTTTTTAGTCAAAAAATGCCATTTTCTCGGTCCTGAAACCTTGTTTTGACCTAATTTCGTGCTATTTTCCATGATTTCCACCTTTAAAATCGATATTTTTGCTCAAAATGCTCCAAAATTGTTCCAGGAACGAGTCCGCGAGCACAATGAAGTGGCCACCGTCAAAAATCAGGCGATGCGAATCGTTCAGCAGAAATTCGAAGAACTTCACCGAGACAAAAAGGATATGTCAACGGAAACTGAGCCGAGTCTTCTGAATTCATCGAATCTGACGACGTCTTCTGGAGCAAGGAGCACGTCGGAGAGAAGAGCAAGAAGTTCGTCGCCAGGACATGTGATTGCTGCGAGAAGTTAGTAAAAAAATGAGCAAAAATTGGTTGAAAAATCGCATTTTTGAGCCCAAAAAACATGAAAATTGCTTGAAAATCGTGAATTGCGAGTGGAAATTGAGATATTTCGGATTCTCGATTAATTTTGGGTCAATTTTCATTATTTTTTAACAAAAAAACCACCGTAACGAAAAATCATAATTGTCAGCCCAAAAATAACGGATTTCCGTCAAAAATCGTTGAAAATCAATAGAAATTGAGAAAACGGTCATATTCCATCGATTTTAGAGCTTTTTGGCATGAAAGTTTCGAATTTCCCGCTGAAAATTGCTCAATTTGATCATTCCAACCGTTGTCAGCTCAAAAATTGACTAAAAATTATCATTTTTCACTGAAAATCGCTCAATTTGGATCCAGAAGCTTCTAGAATGAAAAAGAAAACTTCGAGCTTAAAAAATGAATTTTCCGCTCATAATCATCAGAATCGCATTGCTCATCTTAAAACCCCCCAAAAAGTTGGAATTTTCTGTTGAAATTTGTCAAATTTGATTTCACAAGCTTCTAGGATAAAAACTACGATTTTTAGTCTCAAAAATTCGTTTTTTCCAACTCAAAAATAGAGTTTTTGCCCCGAAAAATTAAAAATTTCAACTTCAAATTCCTCAAATCGACCCAGCAAACACTAAAATCACATTGCTCATCTTAAAATCGTCTATAAAGTTGGAATCATCTGTGGAAATCCCTCAAATTGGGTGAAAATGATGTTTTCCAGCTCAAAAATTGAGTTTTTGCCCCGAAAAATTCAAATTTCCCGCTGAAAACTCTTCCAATTTAATCCAGAAAAATCCAAAATCAAATTGCTCATCTTAAAATTTCCTTAAAAGTTGAAATTTTCTGTTGAGATTGGGTTTTTCAGCTCCCAATTTGGTCCCAAATCCCTTAATTTCATGTATGACTATGACTACTTCAACCGTTTTAAGCTCAAAAAACAAACAATAACCTAATTTTTCACTGTAAAAATTCGAATTTCCCTCAAAAAATCCTTCTTGAAAACGCCAAAATCCTATTGCTCATCCTAAAATCTCCCCCTCATTTCCAGAAACCACTACATCCGGCACCTCTAGCGGCACCTTTTCCCCACCCCCACTGGATCCCCCCTTCGAATCCTCCTCCTCAACGTCTTCTAAACTTTCAATTCTCCCCGACATCGATGGAATCCATCGAAAACATCATCAACGAAAAAGAGTGACGTTCGATTTGAATCCGAACGCTCCTGTATCCATCATAACGTCTTCTGGCCCCTCTAGACACTCTCAGATGACGTCGACGTCTTCTGGAATGCATCAGACGCCTTCTGAATCCCTGGAACACGCTCTAACCGAGGCGGCATCGGAGAATGCACTGCTACGTCTTCAAGTATCGGATTTGAACTCGGCGGTGGAGAAAATGAAGCAGGATTATGAGGCGGAAATTGTGAAATACACCAAGGAGGCGAAGACGGCGGGATTGAAGGCCAAGGTGGCGGCGACGGCGAGGATTAAAGAGTTGGAGAGTAGTTTGGAGGAGATTAACGGGAAGTATGAGGATGAGGTTGGTGGGAAAATTTGAGTTAAAAATGGAAAAAAATCGGGTTTTGTAACCCCAAAAACAAGAAATTGGGGCAATGTTGACCCTAAAAGTTTGAAAAATCCACAATTTTTGAGCAATTTTGACCCGAAAAACGGGAAAATCTATGAAATTTAATCTAGAATTATGGTTTTGGTGTCCTGGAGGATTCTTAAAGATTCTGTTGGCTTAAAAAAGGTCCAGAAGGCTCTAGAAAGCACCAGAAGACCTTATAAGACGTCAGAAAGCTCCAGCAGACTTCAAAATGCCCCAGAAAGCCCAGGAAGGCTCAAAAAGGCTCCAGAATACTTTAAAAAGCCCTAGAAGATCTTAGAAGACATCAGAAGGCTCCAGAAGACTTCAAAAAAATTTGAAAGGATTCTGAAGGAAACTGGAGGATTCTAAAGAATTCTGAATGCTTTCGAAGGATTCGAAATGATTCTGGAGGCCTGTCAAGGATTCTGGAGGATTCTGAAAGCTCCAGAAGGCGTCAGAACGTCCTGGAATACTATAGCTTGATCAATGTGGCTTCTGCAAGGCTCTGGACGATTTTAAGAAATTTAGAAGACTTTTGAAAGATTCTGGAGGATTCTGACGGCTCAAGAATGCTTCAGAAAGCCTCAGATAACTCCAAAAGGCTCCAGAAGGCCCTGGAATGCTTCAGAAGGATTCTGGAGACTCTGGAGAATTCTGATGGATTCTGAAGGTTTCTAAAGGTTTCTAAAGACTCCATGGAGCCCCGGAAGGCTCTAAATTGCTCATTTTTGAGCTCTAAAACTTAATTTTTGGCCCCCAAATACCCTAATTCTCTCAATTTTCAGACCGAACGTCTCCAAGAAGAAGTCGACACTCTGCGATCTTCTCGCAATTGGGAAATCGAACAAAACGGACACCTCCGCGACCAGGTGGCTCATTTGAAAGAGAAAACGTTCAAATTGACCGAGGAGCTCGATGCGAGTGAAAAAGCGAAGCGAGCACTGGATTCAGAAGTCGAGGAATCAAAAAAGTTGATGGAGCTAATGGTTGATGACCTACTTCAGGCCGAGAATGCCATAAATTACCATGTGAATCAAAAAACGGCGATTTTCGAGGATATCGACAGGCTGAAAGAAGCGATTATGGCACAGGATCGATTCATTGAGATTCTGGAGGCGGATATTGTGATTTATGAGCAACACATTGGACTGCTCCGGGAGAATTTGGGAGCGTCGCAGGTAATTTTGGCGTTGAAAAAATGAAAAAAAAATGAGAAAAAATGGTCTAAAAACGAAGAAAATCGGAGAAAAATGGTTCAGAAGGCTTCTAGAGACTCCAAAAGGGTCCAGAAGGATTCTCAAGGATTCTGGAGGATTCTGAAGGTTTCTAGAGGCTCCAGAAGACGTAAGTAGGCTCCAAAAGGCTCAAAGAAGGCTCCAGAATGAGTTAGGAAGATTCTGAAGATTTCTGGAGAATTCTGGGAGCTTCTAACGAATTCTAGAGGATTCTGAACGCTCCAGGATGCTCCAGAAGGATTCTGAAGGATTCTGAAGGCTCTTCGAGGATTTTGAAGGATTCTGAAGGTTCCAGAATGATCCAAAAGGCTCCAATTTGAGCCACGAGGACTCTGAAGGCTTCTGAAGGATTTTTGATGACTTTTAAGGCTCCAAAATGCTCCAAATCGCTCTAGAAGGCCTGATGACTCTCGATTTTTTTCAGATAGACCATCGTGCTCTCATCAAATCCAAGGCGTTCGAGACGAAACTACACGCACTGCAGCGAGAGAAAGAGCAAAGCGATAAGAAATCGAGTGGTAAGTACGAAAATTGGTTGAAAATCGAGTAAAAATGAGCCAAAAAGAGCTAAAAATGATAAAAATTGAGCCAAAATGGATGAAAATGAGCCAAAAATGAGCCAAAAACGAGCCAAAATGTTCCAAAAACCTTCCAATTTTCGCTTTTCAATATTTATTATCAATTTTAACCCAAAAATATACAAAAAAAACCGTTAAAAAATCGAAAAATTATGGAATAATTGGTGCTGTCGACATTGTTGTCGATGCCGCATCCGTGTGTGTTGTGTCCGTACTCGATGTCGTCGACATTGCCGGATTACGGTAGGCCGAGAAACTCGCCGGAAGACCCGTTTTTGTCGATTCGTAGAGGCGATAATTATAGCCGAGCGACATACTTCCACGTGGCAAGATTTGGCGTGTCTCGGTGCGTTTGACGACCTGAAAATGAGGATTTTGAAGGAAAAATGAGCTAAAATTCGGAAAAAGTGACCCAAAATTGCGATTTTGAAGCTAAAAATGAGCTAAGATCATGAAAAATGGCTCAAAATGATTTGGATCTTTTTGAGATTAAAGTTGAGCTTTAGGACACAAAATTGACCGAAAATCTCAAGTTTTCGATCAAAAATAGTGAAAAAAAATCATCAAAAGTGAGCGAAAATTGCGATTTTTGAGCTAAAAAGCATGAAAATCAGCTCAAAATGCTGAAAATTTGTCTAAAAATGACTTGGAACATTTTCAGATAAAAGTTGAGCTTTAGGACTCAAAATTGACTGAAAATCTAGGAATTTTGAGCAAAATTACCTCAAAATTGACAAAAAAAAACCAAATTCTACTCGTTCTGCGCTCAAAATCGAGCTAAAAATCGTATTTTCCAACGAAAAATATTTAAAAATCGCTCAAAATATAGAAAATTTACCTAAAATTAAGCTTGGCCTGTTTTTAGCTCAAAATCTGATTGAAATTTTGAATTTTAGTGCAGAAATAGTCAAAAAATTATTAAATTTGAGCCGAAAATGGTTGAGAAATCGTATTGTCGGCATTTTGATCGTGAAATTGAGCATTTTGAGCCCAAAATAAGCCTAAAGATAGCTAAAAATCGTATTTTTAAGTCTAAATTCAACCAATATTGGTTAAAATCGATTTTTGCCTGTTTTCGGCTCAAAATTTGACTGAAAATTTGAATTTCCCGCCTCCAAAACTCACATCACACTGACACTGTGTACAGTAATACGTTCGTCGCCTCAAGCAGCAATAAATTCCACACGGAAAACAGAAGATCGCCCAAAGGATGGCTCGCCAACTGAACCGCCCGTGTACTCGTTTCTCGTGGCACGCCGGGCAAGTGGTGGTGGATGATGTTGTCGACATTTTCGTGTAGTTACATCTGAAAATGAGAATTCGAGAGGCGGAAATTTGAAATTTTCGTGAAAAACTGGTCTAGCAAGATGGAAGATGTAAACAACTATGACCCGATTTAGGCTTAAAAATAACTTTTTCAGTTCAAAAATGACGAAAAATCCGCTATTTTGTCTCAAAACTCACTGAAAATAGGTTATTTTGGCTCAAAATCGCCCAAAAATTGACTTTTTTGGCTCAAAATACGCCCAGAAAGCTCAGAATTAATTTCGGAGCATTCAGATTGAATATTGGGCGATTTTGCACTTTTTCAGCCTAATTTTCAGCGACATTTTGCGTTTCACAGCTTTAAAATAGTTCAAAATGGCTTATAATCGTCAGAAATCTCTCAGTTTTTTGCTCGGAACCTTCAGGTCTAAATTTGAGCTAAAATGGACTTTTTCAGATCAAAAATGATTAAAAATGGACGATTTTGGCTAAAAAATCACTGAAAATAAGTTATTTCGGCTCAATACTGACAGAAATGGTCAATTTAAGCTCGTTTGGACATAATAATGTCTTTTTTTCAGTCAGAAAAATGAGAATTTGAGCTGATTTCTCCTCGTCTAAATTTGACCATTTTCGTTCAATTTTGAGCTAAAAATAAGCAATTTTCGGTCAAAAAAACGGAATTTTTAGCTATAAAAGCATCAAAGTCCATAAAACGATGCATTTTGTTGTTGTTGTTGTTGCAATGCCCCATTAGATATTCAAATTGTGATGTTTGAGCTTTTGTAAAAATGAGCACAAGTCAAAAAAGTTGATTCATAAACAACAACAGCTGAAAAATAGGCTAAAATTAGTACAAAATCATAGAAATTTCACTCTGAATGCTCCGACACTGATTCTGAGATTTCTGGGCGAATTTTGAGCCAAAATGTTTGATTTTTCGGTAAAAATGAGCCAAAATTGTATATTTTTCGGTCATTTTTGAGCCAAAAAACATCTTTAAAATTTCTGTAAGAAAGTGTCAATTCGGCAAATTTTCAATCTGAATGCTCCGAAATTAATTCTGAGCTTTCTGGGCTCATTTTGAGCCAAATTAGTGGATTTTCAGTCATTTTTTACCCGAAATTGTCAATTTTCAGTCATTTTTGAGCCAAAATTGCCAATTTTCAGTCATTTTTTTCCTTTTTTGACCCCAAAATCATTAAAAAAAAACTCACTTGCCACGAATCACATCGGCCAACTGAGTAAATGGAATGTATATTGTTGATGAGAAAAAAAGGAAATGAGGTGTCACTAGAGATTTCCCGATTTGTTCGTCTCTCTATGTACAATGCCCCCAAATAGTGTAACTTTCGTCGAGAAGAAGAGAGAGAGAGAGAGAGAGAGAAGAGACCCGCCGATTTGTTTCTGTATATATTAGTTGATGAAAAACGAAATGTATCAACGAGACAAAAATTGAGAAATAGAGAGAAGAGAGAGACGCAGAGAAGCGAGAGAGAAACAGTCTGTGTCTATGACTTGTGTTGTTGTTTTGTGTTGAAATTAGAAAAAAAGGAAGGGAAGAGATAGGAAGGAAATTGAGTTTTTGGGCTCAAATTTGACTTAGAAAACTTGAAAAATTACAAAAAATGGAGTTTTTGGGCTTAAAATCAAGCTAAAAAGCTCAAAAAATGAATAACTTTGAAAAAAATGGTTTTTTGGATTCATAAAGGTTTTTTGGCTTCATAAAGGTTTTTTGGCTTCAAATTGACCTAGAAAGCTTTAAAAACGACGAAATATGGAGTTTTTCAGCTGAAAACGTGAATTTTGGGCTCCAAAAGCGATGTTTTTGCTCCAAAAGCAATTTTTTAACTTCAAAGGCGATTTTTGTGGCTCTAAATTTGATTTTTCGGCTTTAAAAGCATTTTTTTTACTCCAAATTTGATTTTTTGGCCCCGGAAGCAATTTTTTAGCTCCAAAAACGATTTTTTCGATTCAAAATGCCTTATTTTGCCTCCAAATGCGATTTTTACGGCTCAAGAAGCAACTTTTTTACTCCAATTTTGGTTTTTTGGCTCCAAATCAAAGAAAATCGTTGACAGAATCTTTGGGCTACTGTAGCCGAAAAATGCGACTTTTTGGATCAAAATTTGAATTACTGTAGATTCCGTTATTTAGAAGACCTTCCAATAATGTGAATACTGTACTAAATCGACTGATAACACAAAAATACATGAGACCAAAGAGAAATGATAAATTGAAATAGAAAAGTGTCTCGGGACTAGTTTCGCCCTCTCTTTTTTTCGTTTCTATCCGTCTCTTCCAAAAAAAAAACACGAGTGCGTTCTTCTGTCCCTTTTTCCGTCAATTTATTGTGGTATGTACAACGTTCCCACCGCCTTTTTACAAAAGAGATGAGTCACGCTAGGTTTTTTTCTTCAATTTTGGAAAATTTTTGGAGAAGAAAAAGTACAGTAGTAAAAGTATCATGCAAAAAATGTGTTCCGCGCGGTCCATTTTCATCGCTGCAGTAATCCTCAATTAGCTCAAGTGTCTCCTACAGTAATCTGAGTTTTTTCTAGTTTTTTTAGCTTCAAAATTAAGACTTCCAAAACAGTCCCCTAAAAGGCTAAAAGAGCCCAAATAAGAGCCCAAAAAGAGCTCAAAATGCAATTTTTTCGCTGAATTTTGACATAGACATCTATTCAGTTATTTATTGTGTGGGTAGCTTGCAGCCTCTTTCATTTGTTTCCGCGTTCAAAAATGGTTACTCATCAGTCAAAAATGTGTTCCAAGCGGTTCCATTTTCATCGCTACAGTAATCCTAACGAGCTAAAGGGTCCTACAGTAATCTGGGCTTTCTTCTGGTTTTTTTGGCTTCAAAATTAAGATTTCTAGCTATTTTCTATACAAAATCTTGCCTTTTGTTTTCTGAAGACTTTTGGTACTTTAAAATTCGGTTTGAATCCGTATTTTTAAGTACCATAAGTTCCCAGAGAATAGAAGACAAGGTTTTGCATAGATAGTAGCTTGAAATCTTGATTTTGAAGATAAAAAAGACAGAAGGAAGATTACTGTAGGATATTTGAGCTAATTGGGGATTACTGTAACGGGAAAGTTGGCGCCATTTGGAGCACATTTTTGAATGGTGAGTAACCATTTTTGAACGCGGAAACCAATAATAGAGGCTGCTAGCTACCCACACAATGAATAACTGAATACATGTCTATGGCAAAATTGAAAAAAAGCGAAAAAATGAATTTTGAGCTCGTTTTGGGCTCATTTTACCCTATTTTCGGCTGTTTAGCTCTTTTTTGGGCTCTTTTTGCAAAAAAAACAGTCTTGGGCTCTTTTCTGTTCTGGAAACTTCTAGGAAAATACATAGAGATAAGAATGATTGAGTGGGAGAACCTATTATCATTCTTATCAAAAAATGTGGTATCATTTCAACGAAAAAATGGTAAAAACTGATATTTGATGTATTTTGACCTGAAAAACGTTGAAAAGAACAGAAAAATTGGTGCATTTTGAGTTTGGAAACTTTTTTTTAGGATTCTGGATTCAAAAAATGGATTTAAAATCCAAAATTCATCTAAAAAACATATGGAAAAAAAATTTTAAAGTGGATCGGGAGGACAATTTGATGTCAATAAACATTTTCAATTTTGTTGAATAGTGAAATTTCGAAAAGAGACGCAGAGAAATAGAGACAATTGGAAAATTCGTCAGCTGTTTGATGATGAGATGGTGGTGATCAGCAGCAGCACTCTCTATTGTTGACCTAAACTAGACCGGGAACACAAAAAAGAAAAAGAAGACAAATTGTGGTTTTTGAAGTGTTTTTGGGGGAAAATTGGAGGAAAAATGGCGCGAAATTTGAAAAAAAAAAACGAAGAAAATGCTCCAAATAGCTTCAGAAGCATCCAGAATAGTCAAGAAGGCTCAAAAAGGGTCTAGGAGAATCTAGGAGCATTTTGGAGGATTTTGAAGGCTCCAGACGGCTTCGTAAGGCTCCAGGAAGCTCCAGAAGGTTCAAAAAAGCTCCAGGCTGAGCCAGGAGCGTTCGGAAGGCTCCTGAAGGCTCCAGACTGAGCCAGAAGGGTTCTGAAGGATTCTAAAGGATTCTTAGGGATTTTGAAGGATTCTGAAGGCTCTAGAAGGCTCCAAAAAGCTCCAAAAGGCTCCGTGACTCTCTGGATTGAGTCAGAAGGCTCCCTGAGGCTCTACCAGGCTTCAAAATGCTCCATGGCTTCTCTGGATTACTGTAGCACTCTAAATTAAAAATTTTCCAGAGGATCGTCTCAAGACCAAAGCGCTCGACAAGAAATGCCGTGTGCTCGTCGAGCAAAACGAGCAACTCATGGCTCGGCTCTGTGAGCTCGAAATGTCCCATGGAGCATCGTCCGGAGCAGCAGCTGCAGCTAACAATGGAGCAACACAAGCCGAGCAAGAAGAACGAATTCGGCAGATCTCATCGGCTCTCGAATCCGAAAGAGATGTTAGTCAGAGGCTCCGTGAGGCCAAGGAGGCGTTGGAGAAGGAGTTGGCGGTGAAAAGGAAACAGGAGGAAAGTCAGATTACGAGGATTCAGAGGGATGTGGAGATGAGCAGGATGGAGGCGCAGAATAGTGAGTTTTTTTGGGGGGGAAAATCCGTCAGTTTTGAGGTATTTTGACCCAAAAAAGTTGAAAATCCATTAATTTTGAGCAATTTTGACACAGAAAAGTCAAAAATCTTTCTTTTTTTCCACCCAAAAAAAAAAAATGGCGAAAATCCATTTTTTTTCCAGCAATTTTGGTCCAAAAAGACTGAAAATACGTCAGACCAAAAAAGTCAAGTGGTTATTTATGAACGATTTTGACTTTCAAAAGTCGAAAATCCATCATTTTTGAGCAATTTTGATTTGAAAAAGGTGAAAATTTATCAGTTTTGAACAAAATAGCTGAAAAATAACAAAAATCCAAATTGGATCAAGAAACTATGAATCTGAAAAAAAAAGTGAAAAAATGACGCATTAGATCAATTTTGACTCAAATTGGACCATTTTTAAGAAATTTTGGCAAAAAAAGTTGAAAAATCCATGATTTTTTGACATTTTTGGGTTGAAATTGCTCAAAAATGCTCCAAAATCTGAAAAAAGAGCCCCTGAGCCCTAATCTTTCTTGATTTTGGTAGTTCTCGAAGGATTTCGAAAGCAGATTTGGAGGATTTTTTGATGACGTTTTTATGGAATTTTAGAGGCGGTTTTGGAGCATTTTTCCGGCAAAAAATGCTCGAAAATAGGCATTTTTGAGCACAGAATGCTCATTTTGAGCTCAAAATTACCATTTTCACCGAAAAACTCCAATTTTTCGTTCCAGAAGTCGACGAAATGTCTGTGGAGCGAGACGCGGCGAGAAAGAAGGCCGCAGACGTCCAAGCCGAGGTTGAGCAGCTTCGAGCCACGAATTTCGACCTTCAGATGCATATAGAAACGGCGAAGAGGACGTTGGAAGAGTGCGTAAAGAAGAGAGAAAAATCCAAATTCTGGAGCATTTTTGACCTCCAAAAAGTGGAAAATTCATTATTTTTCAGCAATTTTGATCAAAAATCCACAATTTTGGAGCAATTTTGGTTCAAAAGTCGAAAAAATCCATAATTTTTGAGAAATTTTGACCAAAAAAACTAGAAAAAATGCTCCAAATTTCAGACTGGCCGACTCGAATGAGCAACTCGAGAAGCAGTTGGAGAAAATCGACGAAGATAACGAGGAGAGAGACGAGGATCTGAAACAGGCCGTCTGGGATGTGGAGACGTTGACGCGGCAGAACGAGGCGTTGAGGTGAAAAAATGAAGGATTCTGGAGCATTTTGGAGCATTTTGGAGACTTCAGAGAGCTCCAGGAAGCTCACGATTGAGCCAGAAGGCCTCTGAGGGATTCTGAAGCGTTTTGGAGCATTTTCAAGTCTTCATAGAGCTCCAAATTGAACCAGAAGGCTCCAGGAACCTCCAGGGAGCTTCAGATGGCTGCAGAAGGATTCTGGAGCATTTTGGAGCAATTTGAAGCATTCTAGAGGCTTCTGGGGCATTCTGAAGAGAGCTGGAAGATTCTGAGTGATTCTGGAGGTTTCTGGAAGCTCCAGAAGGCTTCGGAAAGCTTCAAAAATGTCCAGAAGACTCTAGGAAGCTTCGGATTGAGCTAGAACGATTCTGAAGGATTCTGAAGCGTTTTGGAGGGTTCTGAACGCTTCTGGGGCATTCCGAAGGCTCCAGGAAGCTTCAGAGGCTCCGGATTGAGCCAGACGGATTTTGAAGAATCATAGAAGATTCTTAATGTTTCTGGAGGGTTCAGAAAACTTCTGAACGCTTCTGGGGCATTCTGAAGGCTTCTCGAGCACTCTAAAGGCGCCAGGAAGCCGCCTCGGGATTCTCCGGATCGAGCCAGAAGGAATCTAGAGGGATCTGAATACTCCAGAAGATTCTAAAGAGCTTCAGACGGCTTCAGATTGCTCCAGAAGGCCCCTCACGACCCCATTACCGTCCAAAAAATCTCTATTTTAATCCCTTTCCAAAAGTTCCAGAGTCGAACTCGACGGAGCCCGTCAAGCGTTCCAGGAGACCACGGCGCTCAAAGAAGAAGTCAAAGTGCTAAAACAAGACCTCGCTCGACAACGCGACGATCTTGACGCCTCGTGTCGACGTCTTCAAGATTCGGAGGATTCTGAAGACGTTCCCGAACGAAAGACATCGTTGGAGGTACAACAAGAGCAGTATATTCTGGCTTACGAGGAGAAACTGGCTCAAATGGCTCAAGAAATGGAGCAATTGAGGAAGGAGTTGGAGCTCCAGACAGGGCCTGTACAGAGGAAGACGACGGCTGTGTTGGAGCCGCCGAAAATTGAGCAGATTCAGACCATGACGGCTCCAGATTGGCGGCAGATTTTGAGGCCAACGGAGGCTCCTCTAAATTCGGCTCCAGACGCTTCTAGACTTCTAGAATCGATGCAGAGAGCCCCAGAATCTCCTAGAGCTCCAGAATTTGCTCCAGATGCTCCGAGACATTCAGAAGACGTCCAGAAGGCTCCAGAACCTCCTAGAGCTCCAGAAGTCTCCACAGAGTTGCTCCAAGCGCATGAAGAGCTGAAACGAGAGATTGACATTTTGAGAAAGAATAATCAGGATTTCGCCGAGAAAATGGAGGTAAATTTTGAATTTTTAGCTCAAAAAATCGCATTTTTCCCGAAATTTTGGCTTAAAATCGAATTTTGGACTGAAGAAGACAAAAAAAAAGATTAACTGAAAATGGCTCGAAAAATGGAATTCTGTATTGAAAATGAGCTAAAAAAATGAATTGAGGACTGAAAATGAGCCAAAAGATTGAATTTTAAACTGAAAATTAGCCTTAAAATCGAATTTCGGACAGAAAAAGTGCCGAAAAATGGAATTTTAGACTGAAAATAAGCCTAAACACTCAAAAAATTGATCAAAATTCACCAAAAAAATCAAATTCTGTACTGAAAATTAGCCTAAAAATCGCATTTTTTCCATAATTTTTGCTCAAAATGACCCCATAATGCTCCAAATCCTTATAGCGCCTCGAACTGGAAGCCAAACTATCCGGTGAGCTCAACGTTGAGCTCGGCCGAGCGATGATGGAGCTCGAGGAGCACAATGAGCTCCTTCTAAAACAACACGATACCACATCGGCTGATCAGGAGGCCAAGGGAAGAGAACTCGATCTGCAATCGATGTTGGTGCAAGAAATGACAGAGCAAATCGAATCGATGCAGGCGAGAATCGATGAGATGGCCGAGCAGAAGGAGGCGCACGCGGAAGAGATGGAAAAGTTGAGAGGGGAAGGTAAGTAGGCTGAAAATCGAGAAAATTTGAGCCAAAGTGAGCTAAAATTGATGAAAAATAAGCTATTTTTGACAGAAAAAACATGAAAACTGAGCCTTTTTAGACCGGAAATTATGAAAAATGGCTCAAAATTGAGCTCAGAATCTTCAAAATGAGCTGGAAACGGTCCACGTGGAGTTAGGAGGAAAAATGACTCAATTTGTCACTAAAAATGATGAAAATGGCTCAAAATTGAGCTCAGAATCTTCAAAATGAGCTGAAAATGGTCCGAGTTGAGCCAGGAGAAAAAATGAGCCATAACCACTCAAATTAACTGATAAATGAGCTATTTTTGACAAAAAAAAAACATAATAAATACGCCATTTTTTCACCAAAAAATCATGAAAAATTGCTCAAAATTGAGCTCAGAACCTCAAAAATGAGCCGAAAACAGTCCAAGTGGAGTTTTAAAAAAATTACCAATTTCTGACCAAAAATTATAAAAAATGAGCCAAAATGACTCAATTTAACTAAAAAATTAGCAATTTTTAACAAAAATCATGAAAAATACGCTATTTTCTCAAAAAAAAATCATGAAAAATTGCTGAAAATTGAGCTGAAAATCTCAGAAATAAGCCGGAAGAAAAATGAGCCAAAATGACTCAAATTAGCTGAAAAATGAGCTATTTTTTAGTAAAAATCACAAAAAATGGCTCAAAAATAAGCAATTGCCGGTCAATAAGCATGAAAAAATGTTATAAAATTGAGCTCAAAAGCTTCAAAATGAGACGAAAACAGTTCAAGTGGAGTTAGGAGAAAAAATAAGTCAAATGAGGAATTTTAGACCAAAAATTATGAAAAATGGCTCAAAAATGAGCAATTTCTCGTCAAACAGCACCAAAAATAGCCTAAAAAATGAGCTCAGAAGCGTCAAAATGTGCCGAAAAACGTCGAAATTGTTCCAAGACGAGCAAAATTAAGATCAGACTAAAATGCGTCAAAATGATCCAAAAATCATGATGAATGGCTCGAGATTGAGCTCAGAAGCTGAAAAATGAGTAAGAATGACTCAAAATAGCTGAAAATGAGCTATTTTCGACCGAAAATCATGAAAAGTGGTTCAAAAATGCACAATTTTGCTCAAATTTCCATTTCCAGCCACCACGGCTCAATCCGAAGTCCATCGAGTCAACTCGGAGCTCCAACGCCTTCTTCATAATCTCGCCGAGTCGGAAATCGCTCGAAAAGACGAATTCGAGACCTCCAACGCCGCCTATGACGCTGAAATTCGCGAATTCTCGATTCGAATGGAGGATTCGAGACGAGAAATTTCGGATTTGGAGGTGAAATTGAAGGAAAAAGAGGAGGAATTGGCGATTGCTCAGCAGAAGATTGCTCAGGCTCAAGAAGCGGCGGCGGCTCAGGATGCGATTCAGAAGCAAGAAACTCAAATTTTGACGTCGTCAGTGGCTCCAGAAGCACCAGAATCCCTAGAATCCACACAAGACCACCAAGACCTCCTCCATACCGTATCCGTCGACATGAACAAGCTCATTGAGCTCAAAGATGAGCTCGAAATCGCTGTACAAGCTCTTAAAGCCGAAATCTGGAGCCTCAACGGCCAGCTGAAGGCCTCGATTTTGGATAGAGAGGCTCTCGAAGATAAAATTACTCATTTGGACGATCTCGTGGAGAAGGAGAAGAAAAGAGCCATCGCTTTGGATGTGGAGCTCCAGGAGCAAGTGGATTTGACGGATCGAGCAGTGCGGAGAGCGGCGGAGGCGGAGAACGAGTCGAATCAGAGGATGGCCGAGTGTTTGGAGAAGGAGACGAGCAGGTACGCTTTGAAAAATGGACTGTAAATTACCCTAAAGACTTTGAAAATTTTAAAAATTGAATTATACACTGAAAATTAGCCGAAAAACCTCAAAAATCTGAAAAATTGGTCAAAAACTGGAAAATCGAATTTTAGTATAAAGATTAGCCTAAAAATCAAAAAAGCCAAAACATTAGTGAAAAAATTGACTGAAAAATTGAATTCTAGACTAAAAGTAGCCTTTAAATCTTCGAAATTCGGAAAAATGGATTCTAGACTAAAAATTGGCCTGAAAACTTTAAAAATCCAAAAAAAATTGGCCAAAATTGACTAAAAAAATACCTAAAATTAGGTTTTTAGTCAATTTTGGCAAATTTTTTAGACTTTCGAGGTTTTGGGCTGATTTTTAGACTGAAATTGAATTTTCAGTCAATTTGGGCCAAAAATTGAATTCCAGTCTGAAGGCCAAAATTGACCTAAAATCTTTCGGCCAAAATTGACCTAAAATCTTTTGAATTTCAGAAAATTTCCTGAAAATTTGAATTTTAGACTAAAAGTTGGCCTAAAAACGTTAAAAATCCAAAAAAATTGAATTTTAAGCTGAAAATTAGTCGAAAAACCGTGAAAATTCGAAAAATTGATGTCTAGATTAGAAATTAGCCTAAAAACCTCAAAAAATCCAAAAATTGACTCAGAAATTGAATTTTCGCCTGAAAACAACCCAAATAGTCAAAAATTTAAAAAACTTTTTAACCCCAGGAAATTGACACAAAAAATCAAAGTCTGGACTAAAAGTTTGCCTAAAACCTCTAAATCCTTTTTAAAAAACCCCTAAAAATGCTCCAATTTTCAGAGAGGAAATCGAAAAAGCCTACACTCGGCTCAACGAGTACTACAGTCAACTCCAGGAGGCCTACAACACCGTCTACGCGCAATTGGCTCAAGCCAAGGCCACTTCGGAGTCTTCAGAAGCGCCCACGACGTCTTCAACCCTTCTGACGTCTTCAGAATCCACTCACGGAGCTCCAGAAGACCCGCGAATGTCCCAAATCGTCGATGGAATTCTGACGATTCTTCTAATCTCTCGCGACCCATCGGTATCGCTGACGACGCAACAGAAGATGGAGAAGATCGCGGAGAAGCTCAAGAAGTTGCTGAAAGAATACGATGAGAATCAGAAGGCGTTGGAGGAGCAGAGAAGGATCACGGAGGCACTGGAGCAACGTCTACAGACTCTAGAGGCTCCAGATGAGGTGACGACGACGAGAGAGCGGGTCGAGGAGTTGGAGGGAGAGATCGAGTGGAAGGAGGAGGAGTGCGAGGCGTTGAGAAGAAGGATTCGCGATTTGGAGAAGGCACTGGAGGCGGTGGCCGAGCGGGCCGATGAGAGTGAAGGTAAGCGGAGGGGATTCTGAAGCCGCTGGATTCAGTATGCCGACGTTGAGAAAATGGAGAGGAAAAGAGAGAGAGATGGAGAAAGAAGAATTCTAAAGGATTTTGGGGACTTCTGGAGGATTCTAAAGGATTCTGGGTGATTCTGAAGGCTTCTGAAGGGTCTAGAAGGATCTAGAAGGAGCCCGAAGGAATAAAAAGGCCCCTGACGGATTTTAGAAGACTCTGCCGTATTCTGAAGGCACCTGAAGGATTCTGGAAGATGCTGAAGCGTCAAGAAGGCTCCAGACTGAGCCAGAAACGTTCAAAAGACTTCTGGAGGATTCTACGGAATTTTGGATGCTTCTGAATGGTTCTAGAAGAGTCTGACAACTTCTGAAGGTTCCAGGACGCTTCAGATTCGGTTAGAAGGATTTTTGAAGATTCTGGAGGATTCTGAAGGATTCTGGAAGATTTTGAAGCTTCAAAAAGGCTCCATTGAGAGTCAGAAGACTTCTGGAGGATTCTAGAGAATTCTGAAGGGTTCTGAAGGATCCAGGAACAGTCAGAAGGGTTCTCAAGGATTCTGAGGGATTCTGAGGACTTCTGAAGGGTTTTAGAGGATTCTAAAAGATTCTAGGCGTGTCTGAAGGCTCCAGATTCATCCAGCAGAATTCAGAATGCTCCAGACTGAGCCAGGAACGTTCGGAAGGCGTCTGGAGGATTCAGAAGGATTCAGAAAGATTCTGAGGACTTCTGAAAGGTTCTGAAGGGGTTTCGGAGACTCCAGGACGCTCCAGAGACGGTCGAAAGAAGCCAAGAGCATTCCAAGAGCATTCTTCTGAAGGATTCTGGAGGGCCAAGGATACTCTAAAATGCTCCAAAAATTATCAAAAAGCTCCCGAAACTCGCTAGAATGCTCCAAGGGAACTCGGAAAAGTTCTGACCGGTTTTGAAAAGCTTTCGATGCTTCAGAATACTCCAGAAGGCCTTACGAAGCTCCCTGAGGAACCAGAAGGATTTCGGAGACTTCTGAAGGCTCCATTTTCTTAGATTGTTAGATTCTTAGATTCTTGGAGCCAATAGAATTTATGATCTCTCTCTCTCTCTCTCTCTCCCTCCCCGAATTCCTCTCAAAAACCAAAAAATTTGGTATCCTCTGCTGCATGTGTGCACCGCCACCATCTACTGCCTTCTTCTTTTTGCATTTTCAACTATCATTCCCACCCTGTTGCAACTCTAGGACCACTTCTACCTTTGTATCCCTCCAATTACTACTTCTCCCCCCTAAAATCTTACTGTACACGCTTGCAAACACCTCCAGGAGCTAGGCTCTAGCTCACAGAAAAATTAGCGTCCGCTTCAAAGCCATTCACCATGAGAAATCTTGAATCTAGGCGCTACAGTAGTCCAAAAAGCCGGAAATTTATGTAATAAAATTACTGTATATGAAATTCCCTCTATTTAAGTACAGTAATCCAAAAATTTCCTCTAAGTACAGTAATCCCTTCCTTGGTTCCATCCTTCCTAAGTTTCCGTATTCGTTTTTTTTTTGGTACTAATTGGTGTCCTTCTAGTACGTCTTCTTCGTCTTCTTCTCACGTGAAGTGATATAACACATTCTATCTTTGCAGTAGGTCTAGAATCATCTTGAAGAGGTTCTGAGGCTTCCAGGACGTTCCAAAGGTCCTTAAAGTAGGAGTACACTTATTTTTTTCTCAAATGATCGTTCTAACTCCATTATTTACGAAAATAAAAATGTTTTTTCACAAAAATCTTTAAAAATTGATTTTCACCTGTAATTTTTTCTAACCTATCTCAATGAATGTAGAATTTTTCGCTGATTCGAACGCACCAAATATCGCTGCTCAAAACGCATTTTGAAGCGAGTTATCAGTGTTTGAAGTTTCCGTGAGAGAGACGCAGACACTGTCTCGTTTCTCTGCGTCTCTTCAGCACTCTCGCTGTCACAGAGACGCAGAGAAGCGAGACAGTGTCTGCGTCTCTCTCACGGAAACTTCAAAAGCTCATAATTCGCTTCAAAATGCGTTTTGAGCAGCGATATTAGATCCGTTCGAATCAGCGAAAAATTCTACATTCATTGAATTAGGTGAGAAAAATTTCAGGTAAAAATCGATTTTTAACGATTTTTGTGCAAAAATATTGTTATTTTCGTAAATACTGGAATTGGGACGATCATTTGAGAAAATTCAAAAAAATGACTGTAATCCTACTTTAAGATGCTCCAGGACGTTCTAGAATCGTCTGGAATTGACTCGAACGTTTTGGATGAGCCTAGAACGCTTCTGGACATTCCAAATCGTTTCTAGGCCTATTTTCAGACGTTTTAGTTCAATTTTTCTGGTCTAAAAAGGTTCTCGAAGCTTCTAAGGGCTCTGAGATAGGTTAGAATCACTTCTAGACTATTTTAGAGATTCTAGAAGCTCTGGAAATGATTTCAGAAGGTTCTGAGTTTTCTAGAAGCGATTCTAGCTCTATTTCAGGCTTTCTGGACATTCTAGACGCTCTGAAATGGTTCAGAACTAATTTTAGCCCTTCTAGAAGCCCTTTTCTACCGTAGTTAGATCTCTTCACTTTCTCCACAGTAGTACTGTAGTCAGTGTCCCTCCCTCTTCCCATCTCCTCATGTAGCTTCCTTCTCGATATGGTGGCTGGCTTTGCAGCGGCCGCTGTGAGTCGCCTCTCGACGGAACTCGCCATTTTAGCCGCCCGTCTCACCACACGTCAAGCCGACGTCGATTCGCTGTTCCGAACGAATGCCGAAATGGCACACACGAATGTACGACTTCAGAATGAGCTCGACGAGCAAGAGGAGTGGAAGGCGAAGATTTTTGAGGTAAGAGGGCTGAAAATGAGCAATTTTGGAGCATTTTAAGCAAAAATTGAGGTAAAATGAGCAATTTTGAAGCATTTTGAGTCAGAAATTGAGGTAAAATGAGCAACTTGGAGCATTTTGAGCAAAAAACAGAAAAACTGAGCAAATTTGGAGCATTTTGAATAAATTTAGCTAAAATGAGCGATTTTTGAGCATTTTTAAGCCGAAAACAAAAAAAAGAGCGATTTTGAGCACTTTGAGCCCAAAAAATAGAGAAAATGAGCAATTTTGAAGCATTTTGGGTCAAGAAACCGAGAATGCTTCAAAATTGCTCATTTTAACTCAATTTTTGACTCAAAATGCTTCAAAATTGCTCATTTTCTCTGGTTTTTTTGGCTCAAAAAAAAATTCTCTAAAAATCGTGTTCTGGAGCATTTTTGAGCCCAAAAACTTTGATTTTGACCCAAAAAATCAATGTTTTCTTCCAGGAAAAAGAGCAACTGGAGCAACACGTGAAGGAGCTCGAGGAGCAAGTCGCCGAGCTCATGGAGCAGCACGAGACCCACCTTCAACAATCCACCACTCCGATTCTGACGTCTTCTGTTTCGCCGAGCCCTGAAACTCAGTCGAGGCTCGAAGAATCGGAGAAGGAAATTGAAAGATTGACGAAAATTGAGAAGACGTTGAATAACAGAATCCTCGCATTGGAGGATCAGAATCTCGAGTTGGAGGAGAAGGTTCAGGAGATTGAGGACGAAATGATGACGGTGAAGAATCAGAAGGATTCAGAAGGCCCAACGACGAAGAAGAGGGATTCAGAAGACGCGTGGGATGATTGGGACGCCGAAGAGAAGCCATCTGGAGCATCAGAAGAGCTCCAGGAAGCGCGAGGCGAAGTCGAACGTCTTCTGGACGTTGAGAAGGCGTTGACGATGCGAATGGAGATGTTGCAAGTGTACAATGAGCAGTTGGAGCAGCGTGTGAAGGATGTGGAGCAGAAGGCCACACCGTCGTCGTCGGCGGATACAGTAATCCATGTGCAAAAAGATGAGCAAAAAGACGATGATTGGGGATGGGGAGACGATGAAGAAGAGGAGAAAGAGATGGAAAAGGAGGTACGGAGCATTTTGAGCCAAAAATCAAGAAATTTGAGCAATTTTGGAGCATTTTGAGCCAAAAAAACGGAAACAAGAGCAAAAATGAGCCAAAATGACTGAAAATTGAGCAAAAATGACTCAAAATAACTGCGAATTTGAAGCTTTTCGAGCCAGAAATCAAGAAATTTGAGCAATTTTAAAGCATTTTGAGCCGAAAAACAGGAAAAATGAGTAGTTTTAAAGCATTTTGAGCCAAAAATTGAGTGAAAATGAGCAATCTCAGAGCATTTCGAGCCAAAATGAGCAAATTTTAAGCATTTTAAATCAAAAAGGCGGAAAAAAGAGCAATATGGAGCGTTTTGAGCTCAAAAAAACAGAAATAATGAGCAATTTTGAAGGGTTTTGAGTCAAAAAAAAGTAGAAAAATGAGCAATTTTTGAGCATTTTGAGCCAAAAATTGAGTGAAAATGAGAAATTTTTGAGCATTTTGAGCCAAAAATTGAGCCAAAATGAGCATTTTGAGCCTAAAAACTGAGAAAATGGGCAAATTTTGAGCCAAAAACTAGAGAAAATGAGCAATTTTGGAGCATTTTGAGCCAAAAATTCCATTTTCAGCCCACCACCCCGGAACCATCTACAGTAACCCAAGAGTTGGAGCACGCGAAAACCGAAGTCACCCGTCTGAGCCAAATCGAAAAAGTGCTCAACAATCGAATCCTGGCTTTGGAAGATCAAAATCTGGAGCTCGAAGAGCGCCTTCAAGAGCTTGAAGACGAGTTGGCCGAGCAAAAGAAGGCGGAGCCTAAGTCTGAGCCAAAAGGGGCGGAGCCTGAGCACAAAGAAGAAGAAGAGGATAATTGGGGAGATTGGGGAGAGGAGGAGACGAAAGAGCCCGAGGAAAAGGACGATTCTAAAGTCATCGAACTCCAGAAGACGATCGAGGAGCTCCGCGAGAGGCTCGCCTTCCAGAAGGAGGTGATTCAGAAGGCCGAGACGGAGTTGGTAGAGATTCAGGATAAGGTGAGCAATATGGAGCCAAAAATAGGAAAAATGAGCAAATTTGAAGCATTTTGAGCCAAAAGCGGAGAAATTTGAGCAATTTTGAAGGATTTTGAGCCAAAAAACTGAAAAAAACAGCTAATTTTTAGCATTTTGAGCCAAAAACATTAAAAAAAAAGAGCAATTCTCGATGATAAATGGCTCAAAATTGTGCTCAGAATATTTAAAATGAGCCAAAATGACTAAATATTTTAAAAATTAGCTAGTTTCGGCCGAGAATAATGAAAAATTGCTCAAAATTGAGCATTTCGATCCGAAAATTCAATATTTTACACCCAATTTTCAGTATGACGAACTCGACGAAGCCTACCAGAAGTCTCAGGAATCTCAGAATCCGAATGAAGCGATGCTCGGCGAGCTCCAAACTCTTCGAGCTCAGCTCGAGCAAGCTCAGTGCGAAAAGCAAGCGATGAAGGTGGAGTTAGAAGGTATTGAGGCCGAGAAGAAGGCGTTGGAAGCGGAAATTCAGAATCTGAAGGCAAAGGATTCTGAAGAGCTCCATGGGCTCCGCGAGCAACTCGCCGAGAAGGCGAAAATCGAGCAGGAGCTATATGAGCTCCGCAAGACTCTTCTGGAAACAGAGCAGCTCCTCAAAGAAGCACAGAAGACGAATTCTGAAGCTCAGAAGTCATCTGGCGGCTGGGACGACGCCTGGGAAGACAATGGAGAGATTGAGACGCTGAAAGAGACGCAGACAGTGATGGAGATGAAGATCGAGGCTCTGCAGGAGGAATTACAGAGGCTGAAAGAGAGGGAGCAAGAGCTCACGGAGCAAAATGAGCAACTTCAAAAGCGTTTGGAAGAGGCGGAATCTCAAGGATGGAATGACGATGATGCGTGGAATGAGAAGGAGGATTCTGAAGAGCTCAGGAAGGAGCTGGAAGCTGAGATTTCCAGAAGAGATACTACGATTCAGGAGCTCCAGACAGCTCTTCAGAAGGCGTCGGAAGCTTCAGAAGACTCCGAGGTTCTGAAAAAGGTCCAAGCGGAGCTCAAAGCAATGACGAATCAAAACGAGTTGCTCAAGGATTCAGAAGCGCGGCTCATGGATCACGCCGATGAGTATGCGGAGCAAATGGAGCAGCATCGGAACAGAAGCATCGAGCTGCAAGTGAAAGTGACGCAGTTAGAAGAGGAGTTGAGGAAGGAGAAGGAGACGAAAAAGGCGGATGGAAGGATGCAGGAGGAGTTTGGAGTGTTGAGGTAAGAATTTGAGCATTTAGAGCGGAAAATCAAGAAATTTGAGCAATTTTTGAGTATTTTGAGTCGAAAATAGAGGAAATTTGAGCCAAAATGACTGAAAATAGATAAAAAATTAACAATTTTCGACTTAAAATCATGAAAAAATAGCTCAAAATTGAGCATTTTTAGCCGAGAAACAGAAAAAATGAGCAATTTTTTGAAGAATTTTGAGCCGAAAACTAGAACAAAAAGCAAAATTTAAGCATTAGATAAAAACAAAAATGAGCAATTTTCAATAAAAAGTGGCTCAAAGTTGAGCTCAGAATCTAAAAAATGAGCCAATGTGACTCAAAATAGATGAAAAATCAGCGTTTTTCGACGAAGAATCATGAAAAATGGCTCAAATTCGGGAATTTAGAGCAAAAATGACCCAATTCAGATGAAAAGTCATCTTTTTTTGACCAAAAAAAATGTGAAAATCAGCTCAGAATCTTAAAAATGAGCCAAAATGACCCAGAATAATTAAAAAATGTGCTATTTCTCAAACAAAAATCATTAAAAAATGGCTCAAAATTCAACTCAGAATCTCAAAAATGAGCCAAAATGACTCGAATTGACTGAAAATTGGCTATTTCTCACTAAAAATCATGAAAAATCCCTCAAAATTGAGCATTTTGAGCCCGAAAATGAGCCCTATACCAAGATTTCCCGATTTCCAGACAACAACTCTCCACGGCTCAATCTCAACTCCACGCCACCCAAGCCCAGCTCTCCGACCGTGAAGGAGCCATCGCGGAGCTCACCCGTCGGCTTGCCGAGCAAACGAAGACTATTGAAGAGCTCCAGACGAAGCTGCGGACATTGGCTCAGAGACGTCCAGCAGCTCCGCGAGCATCAATGTCATCGACAGCTGCTCCAACGTCTTCTAGACCATCGTCACGACTTTCGACGTCTTCTAGAATCTCGACGACGTCGTCGTTTGTGCCCGAAGCGCACGCGGTACCACTGCAGAGTATGGGAAGCGCGTTCGATGTCGTCGTGCCGCAGGTAGGGAGGATTTTTGAAATTTTTAGAAGACGTGGGGGATTCAGAAGGCGTAGAGACGTTTCTAGTGGATTCTGGAACACTTTTTAGCGGCCCTGGGGCCTTCAAGAAGCTCCAGAAGACGTCAGAAAGCTCTAGAAGACGTCAGAAGTGTTTTGGAGTATTCTGGAAAGTTTTTACGGTCCTGGAGCCTTCTGGAAGATTCAGGAGCATTTTTAAGGCTTCAGAAGACGTTAGAAGTATTCTAGAAGATTTTGGAGCATTCTTTACGGTCCTGAAGCCTTCTGGAGCTCTTCTAAGCTTCCAGACGTCTTCAGGAAGCTCCAGAATACGTCAAAAGTGTTCGGAGCCGCCATAACACTTCTAAGAGATTCAGAAGCGTTTCAGAGGATTCTGAAGCATTTCTGAGGCTCCAGAAGCTTTCAGAAGGCTTCTAAGGGATTCGGAAGCAGTCAGAAGTGTCCTAGAAGTTTCTAAGAGATTCAGAAGACGTTAGATGCTTTCAGAACATGCTGAAAATCATCCTTGGCATGGATGAAGACATTGGGAAGATTCAGAATACTCTAGATAGTGTGCGTAGCAGAATTCAGACGACGTCGTCTGATTTTGAAGGCGTAAGAAGCCTCGAAAATTTTGGTTTGATTTGATTTTGGGTTGCTTCTGAATCTTCCTGATGACGTCACGCCTTCTGAATCCTCCAAAAGACGTCAAAAAATTTTTTTTGAATTTTTGATTTCCCGCCAAAAAATTCAAATTTTGAATTTTTCAGAGTGGTGAACCCCTTCGTCGCCGTAACAAGTAATCATCGTCAGGGCTTCAGAATCTTCAGAATTTGGGTATACTGTAGTTATCAGACTCCGCCCCCTTTTATTTATTATTTTTTTCATTGAAATTCCAAAACTCGAATTGTATTCTAGTAATCGCAAATTCCCCAAAGTGCCTTTTCCCCTCTATTTTTCTTTGGTAGCTACCTATTTTTTGACTCCCCGCGCCCTGTGCTTATTATTATGATGTATACATATTTTATTGTTTTGGTTGTAAAGACAGATTTCTATGTATGTGAAGAAATAGATAAAGAGGATTAAAAATTAAAGTGTTTTTTGGGTTTTTGAGCGCAAAAATGGGTTCCGGGACATTTCGAGAGTGTGAAATTGCGTTTTTGCCGAATTTTTGGAACTTTTCATATATTTTTTGCGTTTTTATAACTAAGCTAGTGTCAGTCAATGTCAGTCTTAACTGAATTTTCCTGATTTTTCGGCTGCGATATCTCGGCACGAAAATTCTACAATAATATATTTAAACTTAAAGGAACATACCATGATTTTCAGTTCGATTTTTTAATTTGTCAACTTTTTTGGACGATTTTCGAAGAAAAATTCTATATTTCGACCCAAAAATTACATTTTTGACCGAAAGTTGTTGAAAATCGTTCGAAAAACCATGAAAAATCAAAAAATTGATCTGAAAATCAAGGTATGTTCTTTTAAATTTTAATATATTACGGTAGCATTTTTGTGCCGAGATATCGAGGCCGAAAAATCGGGGAAATTCAGCCAGGACTGACAATGACGGAGGCTGGCATAATAGTTCAATAAGCCCAAAAATCCCCAAAAAATAGTATATTTTTCATTCAAATCACTAAAAAATGGACTTTATTTTGAGTTCCCCACAAACGCCCTCACCACGGCTGGGCGGCAACAAATTTCGACAACTTTTCGTTAACACTAGGCGTAACTTTTTTAAATTTTCACTGAAATTTTACGTTGTTTTCACCAATCGATAGCTTTTTTGATAAGGAACATTTTTTGTGTTGACCGTATTTTTATCCGATCTCCCTGGAAAAAGTTATAGACATTTTAATGGGTTGCCGAAATTTGTTGTCGCTCAGCCCTGGTCCCCACTATCCTTTGAAACGCTAAAAAATGTTGTTGTTTTGCTATTAGGGACCTCTTTATTGTTGTTTTTTTTGCTATTTGGGGGTCCTAAGTCCCGGGACGCCTCCAGTGGACCATAAACAAATGGAGAACCGGTCTTGGGCCTTGAAATTTTCGAAGCGCTTGTTTATTTTTTGCTTTTTGTCGGAAGCATTGCGTCAAGCTAGACATCAAGATTAAAAAATAAGATAGCGGGCTGGTTTCGAGATAGAATTTTCGGGAGAAAACAGTGAAAAATTGGACATTTTCCGTCGATTTTACAACTTTGAGTTGAAAAAAGCTCAAAAAATTATCATTTTGACAGCAAAACTGTAATTTGCCTGTGAACGGAAGCTATAGATACTGTAAGCGAGTTCTGATAAACCAAGCTAAGATATTTTGGTTGATTTCCGCCCGAAACAGGCCTAACTGATGAAGTGTCGTAAGGTTTGCTGCATAGTACGCAATTTCCCCCCAAAAAAAACAAAAAAAAAAAACAAAATTTGAATGTTCGAATATTTTATTGATGGCAGTGAAAGTATCAAAGTCGAAAAATCTCCGCTTAACGGCGAGTTCCGTCCTCGAAGAAGACTCCTCCGTCGATGGCGCAGTACTTTGGACAGATTCCCTTCTCTCCGGCACCTCCTGGAGTTCCGGCTTGTCCTGGGGCTCCTGGGTTTCCGTCGGCTCCTGGGGCTCCTGGGTTTCCGTTTGGTCCCTTTGGTCCTGGGGCTCCTGGCTGTCCGTCGTGTCCTGGTGCTCCTGGGGCTCCTGGTGGTCCTTGTGGTCCGGCTGGTCCGGCTGGTCCTGGTGCTCCTGGGGTGATTGGCTCGGATGGCGCGTCTTGTCCTGGTTGTCCTGGGGCTCCTGGGGCTCCTGGGTTTCCGTTTGGTCCGGATGGTCCCTTGTTTCCTGGGGCTCCTGGCTGTCCGTCGCTTCCTGGGGCTCCTGGGTTTCCGTTGGATCCGGCGTCTCCGGCTGGTCCTGGTGGTCCTGGTGGTCCGGCTGGTCCGGCTGGGCATGGCTTGCATGGTGGTGGGGTGACTGGCTCGCATGGCTGCTGTGGTGGGCGTCCTGGGTTTCCTGGGAGTCCTGGTGCTCCTGGCTTTCCTGGGCGTCCTGGCTTTCCTGGGGTTCCGGCTGGTCCGGCGGCTCCTGGCAAGCAGCAAGCGTCACATCCTCCAGCGGAAGCGGATCCTCCGGAGACTCCAGCATCATATCCAGCTTGACGGGCGGTACGGTTTCCGGCTGGGATGGCCTTGAGGTGGTTGACCTCGGACCAGATGTCCTTGGCGGATCCCTTGCAGAAGTTGATCTCGGAGTGCATGGTTCTCTTCACATGGTGGACGTAGTTGTACACCATTGGAAGGGTGACGCACACCTGGAAAAATAAGAGAGGTTAGGGGGTCTCGAGGGAGCGCTAGGCATTTTAGACGGTCTAAAGCCTCAGGAAGCTCAAAAGTCTCAGGAACTGTACTAAGGTGTCTGAGACTTCAAGGAGGCTTTTAGGATGCCCTAGGCTATAGTAAGGTCCTTACGAGCTATCAGCGCCTTCCCTGGGCTCCAAAAATCCCCAAAGAGAACCAAGGATTCTGGGGCTTCAAGAATGTCTTTGGAAGGCCTTTAGGCTACCGTGAGATCCCTATAAGCTACAGTACCACCAGAGGCGTCCTAGCTGTCTACAATACTACTGGTGTCATCTTACACTTCTGTTAGGCCACTGAGCCTAGAGAGACCTACGCTTTGGGAACTAAGGATTTCAAGTCTTCAAGGAAGTCTTTGGAAATCTCAAGGCTGGAAGATGGTTCGTATGGCCTACAGTGCTACTAGAGGCGTCCAAGGTGTCTACAGTACTACTTATGGCGTCCTAGGCGGTCAGACTTCTTTAAGGTCCCTAGGCCCTTCTACAGTACCACTAGAACCATTTGGCTTAGAAGGTCCTTCGAACTTACCGAGATGACGGCGACGACGGAGAAGGCGACGGCCGAGTAGGCGACGAAGCGGTAGGCTTTGATTCTTTGTTCGAGATCCATGGCGAGATGGGAACTGAAGAATCTGTGCCTACCTGTCGCCCTTTTATAGGTCTTCACTTACCTTCCCAGTTTACCGAAATGGGCGGTCGTTTACTACAGGTTTACAGCCTCCCCCCATTTTTTTTGTCACCGCCGTCGTCGTATGTTTGTGTCTTTTGCTTAACAGATTGTTGAGAAGATAGGTAGTGGGGGGAAGAAAAAGAATAATGAAAAAATGTTTCTGATTGGCAAGGTCGTCAGGGTGTGTAACGTAAAGCGATGGGCATCGGAACTTGCCCGAAATAGCGTTGAAATCGAAGAGACGCAAACGCGAAACGCGGAAGATTTTCGAATCTTATTATCTGATTTCCTACACCCCTTTGCTTGTCGCGTAATTTTTCTCAAGGTTAGCCTTGATGTGAGAATAAGGAGACCGATTTTCGCAGCTTATTAGAAAAAAACAGAAGACGGTTTTGTGTTATCTGCATGTTCAAGGTCTTCTGGGGGATTCTAAAGGAGAAGAAGGAAGTATGGGGTGATTAGGTTCGTGATTAGTGGTAAATGGTTTCTACATAGATGGAAGGTTAGTGAAGATCAGGAGATTAGAGTCAACGGAATTTGGGGTAGAAAATGCGGTCTGTCTTGTTTGGAGCTTGGACCTTTTAGCTTGAAACCTTAGACAAAAGCTATACGAAAAAAACAGATCTTGATGAGAGCTACAAAACTATGCATAGTACGATATGTACAATTAACGAATTCGAGCTAGGTACTTGGGCTTTTCAAAGTTACGTTCGTAATATTGTAAATTCCATGTACCGTAGTTTTTCTAACATTGTATTATGGCGGAACAGCAGTTTTCGTGACAAATAGCGGGGAATTCTGTTCATTTTCCTCTTGTATCAGTTGTAGTATCTGCGTACCATGCGTTAAATCTTACGACAGTTTTTGTTGTACACCTCTTTTCAGGACCACAAGGATCACCAGAAGTCCCAGGAGCACCAGAATCAGCCGGACCACAATGATCACAAGGAAAACCATGAGCCCCAGGAGCCCCAGGACCAAAGGGACCAAACGGAAACCCAGGAGCCCCAGGAGCCCCAGGACAGCCAGGACAAGACGCCCCATCCGAGCCAATCACCCCAGGAGCACCAGGACCAACCGTACCAGCCGGACCAGCCGGACCACAAGGACCACCAGGAGCCTCAGGAGCCCCAGGACACGACGGACAGCCAGGAGCCCCAGGACCAAAGGGACCAAACAGAAACCCAGGAGCCCCAGGAGCCGACGGAAACCCAGGAGCCCCAGGACAAGCCGGAACTCCAGGAGGTGCCGGAGAGAAGGGAATCTGTCCAAAGTACTGCGCCATCGACGGAGGAGTCTTCTTCGAGGACGGAACTCGCCGTTAAGCGGACACTTTTCGACTTTGATACTTTCACTGCCATCAATAAAATATTCGAACATTCAAATATTGCTTTGCTGTTTTTTTTGGCAGGAAATTGCGTGCCATACGTCAAACCTTACGACACTTCATATTTTAGGCCGGTTTTTGGACAGAAATCAACCGAAATAGAACAGTTGGCATATTAGAACACTATCTATAGCCTCAATCCACAGCATTTTCAGAGAAATATCAAGTTTGCTGCCCCACCACCTTCAGATAAGCTCAAATCGCACTTTTTGGAGTTTTTTCAACTGGAAGCGGTCTGCATCGATTCCTTGTCAAAAATAGACCCCCTTCGTCGCAAAAATGTATCAAATCGCTTCTCAAAAATGAGTTAGTGGTATTTTCTAAAATTCAATGTTTATTTTGAGAAAGTTGAACATTTGAGGTCTGCAGCACGATCATAAAAAAACAGTATTCATAATTTCCCTGTGTTTTTTAAACATCTAAGTTCCACAGCCCTAAATGTCACCATAAAAGTGTATAATAGTAATGGATTTGAAGGATTTATGGAACGCTTTAAACCGAAGGATTGGATAGAATCGAAACAAAAAACAATTGCGGATTGTTTGAAACGGGCAAAACTTTTATGGATTTCAAATGGATTTCACTGTTCCCGGGAAACAATAAAACAAGGGAATGTTGATTGGGGGCGATTTTGCCATATGTGAGAAAAATTGCATATTTATTCAAACAATAAACAGTACATCGTAAAATCTGTATTAAAAGGGCGTGCCCCTCTATTTTTTCAACACCCGAACGATATTTCTGAATTCTCACAATTTATCATAATATCTGATTTGAAACATATTCTGCGAGTCAACTTTTGACGAGGATTCTAATGAGACTAATTTCAATCCGTTTGAATTTCAACAATGTGCTCTTTTTTGGCCCTTCTAATACACATTTTACAATGGTGTTTTCCCATAGTTGTTCCCCAGGATTGTCACTCATTGTTTGATACGTTGTGTATTGTCCTGTCACATTGTCACATACATACCCTAATTAGCACTCTAAAGGTCAAGACCATACTGGAGAAGGTCCCCCTCACAGTCAGTTTATACAGTCTATTCTGTCAACGTCGTCGATATTTTTTCTGTTTAAAAAAATAGAAGCAAAAATGAAGGTCCTTTCGCTTCGTCAATTCGCCCTGGAATCTGTGGCAGATTATATAGAAAATGGTAAGAAGAAGAAGCGAGTTTTAAAGGCGCATACAGTACTTTGTTTTGAAAATTTATGGAAAAATTAAATAAGATGAAAATTCGAATTTTTAAAAGATTTTTGAAACTGTGAAAATGTTTTCAGAAAAATCACGAGAATTTTCAAATTTAGGCTTCTTAATCAAATTTTGATTACTCATCCTCAAACTTTGATTGAAATTGGATAGCTCAACTTTAAATTGAGAGTTCACTGGCCGTTCCAAAAAATTTCAGTGCCAAAATTTTTGAGAATTTTTTTCGAAATTTTTGGAAATGTTTTCGAGATTTCAAAACTTCTAAAAACTGTCAAACTTTGGTCTACGATGGTCCTTCAAATCTAAAAATTTCCAGGTTTTTACGACCATCTGAACTACCATTTGTACCCTCCAACCAGTGATACCATCTACTCAATAATCTCAAAAAATGGACGAATTTCCTCAAAAATTTCGAAACAAATCTCATCGAAATTCAGCCTGACAGATATTGATTTGTACAGACAGCCAATGGAAATGATTGAGAATCAAAATATCGAATGTTTGGTTTCCGGAGAATTGAAGGGTTTAGGCGGTTTTTTGAATAAAAGTTCGAGGGAAATATTGAAAAAATTGGAGCTCAGAAATAAGGAGCAAAGCTCAACGGGAGTGGAATTGGTGAGTAGTAATTTTTCAGGGAAAAAAATCTTATAAGAGTTTTTGTGAAAATAACAAAAATGCTCTTTGAAAATTAGTTTTTTTCGTAAAAAATAAAAAAGGGAAAAAACGAAAAAAAATTTGTAATAAGAAATTTCGTTAAAAAAATTTCCGTTAAAAATTTTTCGTCAAAATTGAAGCTACTTTTTTCGTGAAAGCATTTTACGCGAAAAAAATTTTGTTTAAAATTTTGTGTAAAAAATTTGATGCAAAGAATTTTCGTGAAAATTTAAGAAAAAATTCGTAAAAATGAAAAAACCGTAGAAATTCTGTGAATCTGTGAAAAGAATTATTCCGTCAAAATTGAAACTACATTTTTAAATGAAAATATCACAGAAGTTTTGGGGAAAACTTTCATTTTTCGTTAAAATTTCAAAAACTCGTTAAAAAATTTCTGTTAAAATTTTCACGTGAAAAATTTTTCCGTAAATTTTTTCCGTAAAAATCAAAACATTATCCTTTCAGATCCCAAAATCCTTTCCAAATCTAGAAACCCTAATTCTCGGCCAAAATCACATTTCCCCGTCTATTTTTACAAGCTTCTGTCAAAACCTGCTCAGCCTTCGAACATTGGACATTGGCGCTTTTTGCGGAATCAATTTGAATGGAATCGAAAATTTGAAAAATTTGGAAATTTGCTGTATCCGAAATTACATACACTTGAGGACCCCCAAATCGATAATGCCAATTTTTGAGTGCAAAAAACTCAAAGTTTTGGATTTTTCTAGAGATCAGAGGGAGGTGTAAGTATTCCTTTTGAAAGGGAGTTTAAATTTTCTTTGAATTTCAGAAAATACAAAGTGATCGAAAATTATTTGAAATGCGGAAAGGTTCTGCCAGAATTGGTGCATTTTGATTGTAGGGGAACGGATTTGAATGGGGAAATGTTGGAAGAATTGGTGAAGACACATGGGACATTGAAGGAAGTCGTGGCGATGAGTGAGTAGTTGCGAAATGACTGGTTGCGAAACGGAGAATTTTTTTCAGACACCGTCCTTGACTTCCCCGATTATTACCATACTGGAATCGAAATTCTCCACACAGCCAATATTCCATCATTTATCGCAACGTTCAAACACTATTTGAATATCCGGAGAGAAAGCGTTATCACAATTTTGATTAATGATGTTCAATATAGAATTTTGAGACTTTTGGAGCGTGAATTGCTGCCAAATTGGGAGAGAAATGAGCGAGAAAGATTAGAGAACGATATGAGGAACAGAAACTATTCGGTGGAATTGATGACATTGATTTGTGGAGCAATGGAAGTTTTCGTCAAAAATTTTGAGATTTTTGCAATGGGATTGAAATGCATGGCTGATATTTGCCTGTGAGTTGGGGATTATTGGGTTACTGATGCTAATTGTCTGAAAAAATTTTATTTTTTACGAAATATATACATTTCCACCCAAAATGTTAATTTTTAAACGCAAAATTTTAATTATCACCGAAATTTTTAAAAATTTCGAGCTATACGTAAAAACTGTTTGACAGCCTTTGAGAATTATACGAAAATTTTGATTTTTGAGCAAATTTTGATATTCACGGAAAATTTTGTTGTTTTAATGCGAAATTCCAATTTTCACGAAAAGTTTTAATTTTTACGGAGAAATATGTTGTTTTTAACTTTTTACGGATAAATTTTCAATTTTTTTTTCAGATGTCTGAGAGCCTACGATCTTACACCTTCCCAAAAAGACACTCTGCTTCCACTACCATCCCAACTCATCACCATCGGCACCCATTGGATCCATCAAAAATCCGCCATGCCATTTTTTAACTGGTTTTGGACAACTATGGATCTCCTTCCCATCAGATCTCTCGAATCTCCGGATCTTCGAAAATTGATAAAATTTTGTATGGACTTTCTGAAAATTGGATATAATTATGTTCCGAAACATATCCTTCGAACTTTCCCCGACAAATTGATTTCGTCCGATTTTTTGGCTCTTTGGCCACGGAGCAACATCTGGGAGACATTGATAGCATGGATTGAAAATAGCAACGTGGGAGGCGAGTGGTCTAATTTGAAGCGGCATTTAAGGGTGAATACGGTTGTGCAATGTCCCTCCATTCATCCGGAAATCGTCAAAAAACTGAGAGATGAAAATATCAGAAATCGAATCATTATCTTCTGGAACTCCAAAGAAGTCGATGATGATGAAATTAAGGAAATGAGAAAATTGATACAACTAAATGAGAAGCAACTAGATGTATATTCACTAACGCGTATAATGGAGTGAGTTTACATTTTGTGTTTAAAATTTTTATGTTAAAAAAATTTGCGTTAAAATCACTTTTTAAAAGATGCATCAAAAATGTTTTACGTTAAGGTTAAATTTTTAAGATCGTAAAAAAACTGCGTCAAAAAATTTCGTTAAAACAATTCTTTTAAAAAATTTCATGTATTTATTTTATTTATTTATTCATTTATTGATACCATGCGAGATCGTGAAGTAACATAGTTGAATACAGAAAAATCATACATAAAATGAAGTAGAAGATAAAGAAATGATAATTACTGGTAAATTGATGATGTGATAATGAATAGAAAAAGTAGAAGTAGAAAAAGAAAAAGTGATTATTCGAGATCATTAAAAAATCATTAAAAATGTTTTAAGCAGAAATTCAATTTGTATTAATAATTTTTCAGATGGAACTTTTTCCCATTAAAACCATTCACATTAAAAACTTGTTGTGCGTTAAAAAGTTTGCGGTAAAAAAATCCGTAAAAAATTTTCTACACAGAAATTCACAGTGGTCGAGCGAGCTCACCCCTGATTTGGCACTTTTTTCCGAACTTTGACGCCTTCTTATTCAAATTCCAGTGCTTTTTTCTGAATTTTTTTGCTTCAGAAAAATTCTCGACTAAATTTAGTAACGGAATAAAATACAATTAAAAAACAATGAGCGGAATTCGGGTCTAAAAAATTAATTTTAGGCCCGGCTTCTCCAGAGAGCGCGTTTGCATACCTTTGTTGTTCGACCCCTGTGGAAATTTGATTTGCGTTGATAATTTTTAATGTTGAATTTTACCCCATAAAAACCATTCACATAAAAATTTTTTTTGCGCTAAAAAATCCCTTCAAAATTTTTTATGGTGAAACTTTGCGTTAAAAAAAACCTTTGCGTAAAAATGACCATTTCATATTATACGACAAATTTTTACGCGTCCAAAATTTTTTACGGGTTAAAACTGCATATATGCTTATTCTGGACACATTTTTACGTCTTTAAAGGCGCATACAACACCAAAAAACTTGTTTTTCAGATACAAACTTCCACGTCTCAGCTACACCTTTAACTCCTTCTTATTCTTTGCGATGGAATTCCTTACGACTCTTCTAATTTTATCTGAAAATCTCGAAGACAAAGCCAGAAAACTTTATATCTGGAATCAACTCGACACCGAGCTCATCGATCTTTGCATCAGAATCCAAAAATCTGGCCGAACATTTCCGCATTTTCCTGCAGTTGAATTAATTAAGAAAGCGTTGGGTCTTGACTCGGACGGCGCCAAAATATGGGCCCTAATGATGATCAAGTTAATGTTATGGAATTTGAAACAAAGTAAAGACATCCGGATTTACGGACTATACGAGGAAGTTCTGAAGGTGGAAAGTGGAAAGAAGAAAATTATGAAATTGAAGAAATACTTGGTGAAGAATTGGAAAATTGAACGATTCGATTTTGGGAAGCGTAAATAGATTCATAATTTTTAGACATTATGTTAATGCCTTTTTTATGAGCAATTATGGGGTTGTACAATTGAATAAAGTTACTTTTCAAAATCATACAAATTTGTTTCATTTTTATATCTATGTGGTGATTGTGAGTCGATCATCTCAAAAACTGAAAGAGATACAAATGTATTTTACTGTTACAGAGGAACAATTTAGGGTTCCATTCGGTCGGGAAATTTAGCCGACCGACCGACTAAAGGGTCCGCGTGTATGAAACTTTTCGCGACTAACGTAAGTCTATTTTGTAACTTGACGCGCAAATCCACAGAATCGGTCGGCGGTCGCCGATTTTCGACCGACCGAAATAGAACCCTAAGGAACAATAAAAAAGGAGAAATTTGGTCCGGGGCAATTTCGCCGAGTCTTTTGAAACTTGCGTATTTTTCCATCGAAAAACCCCACTATTTTGCCAGCACCTACAATAATATTTCCGAATTCTCTAAATAGATCATAACATCTGATTTGAAACATATTTTGTGAGTCTATTTTTACGAGGATTCTAATAAAACTAATTTCAATCCGTTTGAATTTTAACAATGTGTTTATTTTGAGCTCAAAAGAGGTGCTCCAAAATGTGGGCGCCGATGGTCTGTAAAGTAATCAGCTGCGCGGAGGAAAGGGAGAAGGCAGAGAGCGCTTGCGTATAGTGGTCGAGGGTTCAATCCCTCTCCGCATCATTGTCTTCTCACCAGACGGGCTACGCCCCTCCGGGGCCTTTCGAGCAGCATGAAATTTTTAGAATTTTTTTTGAAATGTAGGAAACTAACAAAAAGAACTATCAAGAAAATGAGAAAGAACGCATCGGCGATTGCGAAATCAATACGCTTGGCCAAGACTTGTATAAGCTGTTTTGGACGCCCAACCTTCCGGAGTTGGGCCAAGGCTTGTGCGCTCTTTGTGAAACTGTTGCGTCACAGGGTTGCAAACGGGTACATTGTTCGACCTCTCGCCAATTTTTCAGAGAGTGGGTTGCGTCGCGTGTCAGGTGCGACATATTCGCTGCGTAGCGACTCAATTTCGCTTTTCCTACGAGAAATTTCACAAAATTTGAATTTGGCGGCGAGCCGCATGCTGTCTGCGTCTCTCTTGGCTTGGTGCCAAGTCGCCGTGAGACAGAGCGCGCTTTCTCGATGACCCCTGTTGCAACCCTGTGTTGCGTGCGCGCTATTATTGTACAAGACTTGTGGACAGATTACCGAGAGGGAGGCGAGAGAGCGTAGAGAAACTTTTCCCCTCTTCCCTTCCCGTAGGACCAACTCGCCGACCTCTGGGGTGCTCATCTATTACACTGAACGTTTTCTTCTCATAGTTGTTCCCAATTGAATTGTCACTCATTTCTTGATACGTTGTGTATTGGCCTGTCACATTGTCACATATAGACTAATCCAAATCGATTAGCACTCCAAAGGTCAAGACCATACCGTAGAAGGTCCCTCACACAGTTATAGTGTACACACAACGTCTGTATTTTCTATCGATATTTTTCAATATTAAAAAATAGAAGTAAAAATGAAGGTCTCTTCGCTTCGTCAATTCGCCCTGGAATCTGTGGCGGATTATATAGAAAATGGTAAGAAGAAACCCTTTTTAAAGGCGCATATAAGAGACGTGAAATTTCAAAATTTTTTAATTTGGAATTTCTTACAAAAGACTTCAGAGAATTCTGTGATTTTGTTTCTTGAAAGGCATTTTCACGTTGATTATCCTTTTTCACATTTCTGTTCCGCGGAACAGAAATGTGAATCCACAGAAATTTCTAACTTTTCCGATTTTAAATTCCAAAAATAAAAATTTTGAAATTTCACGTCTCTTATATAGTAACCTATTCTCAAAATTGACGGAAATATTGAAGCAATATTGATTGAATAAGATAAGAATTGAAATTTTTTAAAACAATTTTTGAAACTGAAAAAATGTTTTCAGAAAAATCACGAGAATTTTCAAATTTAGGCTTTTTATTCAGATTTTGATTTCTCATAGTTAATTTTTGAATAAGAATAGATTGCTCATCCTTAAATTGAGAGTTCACTGGCTTTGCAAAAAAATTTCAGTGTCAAAATTTTTTTGGGAAAAGTTTTTTTTCGAGATTTTTGAAAATTTCTAATTTACGATGGTCCATTAAATCTCAAAATTTCCAGGATTTTACGACCATCTGAACTACCATTTGTACCCACCAACCAGTGATACAATCTACTCAATAATCTCAAAAAATGGACGATTTTCTTCGAAAATTTTGAAACAAATTCTATCGAAATTCAGCTTGACACACATTGATTTGTACGAACAGCCAATGGAAATAATTGAAAATCAAAATCTCGAATGTTTGGTGTCAGGAGAATTGAAGAAATTCATCATTTATTCGAGCTCAAGCTCGTGGAAAAATTTGAAAAAATTGAAGCTCGAAAATAAGGAACAAGGATCAACGGGAGTGGATTTGGTGAGTAGTAATTTTTCAGGGAAAAAAGCATTCGTAAAAGTAATTACAAGAATTTTGTAAAAATAACAAAAATGCTACGTAAAAATCATTTTAACCGTAAAGAAAATTTTGTGCAAAAAATTTTCCGCTAAAATTGAAACTACTTTTTTTCTTGAGAATATATAAAACAGTTAGGCAAAAAATATTTTCCGTTCAAATTTGAGATAATTTCTGTATTAAAAAGTTTGTTTAAAAAATGTCCGTAAAAAATTTTACGCAAAAAAATTTTGTAAAAAAATTCCGTCAAAATTGAAACTTCCTTTTCGTGAGAATAGGAAAAAAAAGCTCCGTGAAAAAAGGTTTTTCGTCAAAACTCAAAAACAAGTTTGTTAAAAATTGTTCGCGTTAAAAAATTTTACGTTTAAAATTTTACGTAAAAAATTCGTAAAAAATTTTGTGTAAAAAAATAAATGTAAAGATTTTCCGAGAAAATTTAACAAAAATTTCGTACCAATACAACAATCGTTAAAACTTTTGGGTAAAGTTTTTCGTAAAACATTTTTCCGTAAAAATATTTTTTTTTCGTAAAAATCAAAGCATTATCCTTTCAGATCCCAAAATCCTTTCCAAATCTAGAAACCCTAATTCTCGGCCAAAATCACATTTCACCTCCAATTTTTTCAAATCTCGGTCAAAACCTGCTCAGCCTTCGAACATTGGACATTGGCGTTTTTTGCGGAATCAATTTGAATGGAATCGAAAATTTGAAAAATTTGGAAGTTTGCTGTATCCGAAATTACATACACTTGAGAACCCCAGTATCGATAATGCCAATTTTTGAGTGCAAAAAACTCAAAGTTTTGGATTTCTCAAGGGATCAAAGGGAGGCGTAAGTTCTAATTTTTGAAGGGAGTTTTGAATTTACGAAAAAAAAATTTTAGAAAATACAAAGTGATCGAAAATTATTTGAAATGCAAGAAGGTTCTCCCAGAATTGGTGCATTTTGATTGTAGGGGAACGGATTTGAATGGGGAAATGTTGGAAGAATTGGTGAAGACACATGGGAAATTGAAGGAAATTGTGGCGATGGGTGAGTAGTTGCGAAATGACTGGTTGCGAAACGTCGCAATTTTTTCAGACACCGTTCTTGACTTCTCTGAATATTACCATACTGGAATCGAAATTCTTCACAGAGCCAATATTTCATCATTTATCGCAACGTTCAAACACTATTTGAATCTCCGGAGAGAAAGCGTTATCACAATTTTGATTAATGATGTTCAATCGAGAATTTTGAGACTTTTGGAGCGTGAATTGCGGCCAAATTGGGAGAGAAATGAGCGAGAAAGATTAGAGAACGATATGAGGAACAGAAACTATTTGGTGGAATTGATCAGATTGATTTGTGGAGCAATGGAAGTTTTCGTGGAGAATTTGAAGATTTTTGAAACGGGAATGATATGTATGGAAAAGATTTGCAGGTTAGTTTTTTTAGTTTGTTTTCAAAGGAAATTTTTAACGAACAGTTTTTTTGAATCTTAAGGGAATGTTTTGTTTTTTACGGGAAAAGAAATTTTAAAGTAAAAATTAAAAAAAAATTTTTGTTAAATTTTTACAAAATTTTGTTTACTTTTTTGGGAAGTCTCTGCATTTCACGGATTTTTTTGATTTATACGAAAATGTTGTTCTTTACGGGAAATTTTTTACGAGTATTTTTTATTTTTACGGGAATTTTCAATTTTTACGGAGAATTTTCGATTTTTACGGTGAATTTTATCTTTTATGGCAAGTTTGTATTTTTACTGCAAAAAACCGTCATTTTTACGGAAAAAGTTTTTGGACGAAAAATGTTGATTTTAACGGAAAATGTCAATTTTTAGGCGAAATTTTCATTTTAACGTGAATTTTTTAAACGGATAATTTGGATTCCAACAGTAAATTTCAATTTTCAGGCAAAACTTTAATTTTTACGGAACAAATGTGGATTTTTACAGAAATGTTCTATTTTTACACGAAATTTTGATTTTTACACAAAATTTTGTTTTTTAGGTGAATTTTAATTTTAACGTGAATTTTAAATTTTGACGGATAATTTTGATTGAATTTTTTACAGTAAATTTTAATTTTTACTGGACGTTTATATTTTTACAAAGAAAAATATTGCGTCTTACCCAAAAATTTCAATTTTCATGGAAAAAATAACTTTTCGGACAAAAAAAAGTTGATTTTTACGAAAATTTGTTAGTTTTCAGGCAACATTTTCATTTCTAAATTTTCCGGAAAATAATTATTTACCGACAATTTTAATTCTTACTCAAATTAATTCTCGAGGGAAATTGTTATTTTGCACTGAAATTTTTACTATTTACGGAGAAATATGTTGTTGTTCACTTTTTACGGATTAATTTTCAATTTTTTCAGATGTCTGAGAGCCTACGATCTTACACCTTCCCAAAAAGACACTCTGCTTCCACTACCCTCTCAACTCATCACCATCGGAACCCATTGGTTGCATGAAAAATCCGCCAAGCACTATTTTAACAGATTTTGGACAACGATGGATCTCCTTCCGATCAGATCTCTCGAATCTCCGGATCTTCGAAAATTAATCAAATTTTGTATGGAATTTCTGAAAATTGGAGACAACTACGTCCCGAAACATATCCTTCGAACTTTTCCCGCCAAATTGATTTCCTCCAATTTTTTGGCTCTTTGGCCACGGAGCAACATCTGGGAGACATTGATAGCGTGGATTGAAAATAACAACGTGGGAGGCGAGTGGTCAATTTTTACGCAGCATTTAAGGGTGGATAACATTGTGCAACGTCCCTCCATTCATCCGGAAATCGTCAAAAAACTGAGAGATGAAAATATCAGAAATCGAATTATTATCTTCTGGAACTCCAAAGAAGTCAATGATGATGAAATTAAGAAAATGAGAAAGTTAATACAACGAAATGAGAGACAAATAGATGTATATTCCTTAGCGCATATAATGGAGTAAGTTTACATTTTGTGTTAAAAATTTTTATGTTCAAAAAAATTTGCGTAAAAATTACTTTTTAACATACTTGTCCAACCCGGCCGAACCGGGTTGGACAAGTTTTTAAAAAGTGCATCAAAAATGTTTTACGTTAAGGTTAAATTTTTACAAACGTAAAAAAATTTCACGTGAAAAAATTGCGTTTAAAAAATTTCGTTAGAAAAATTCTGTTAAAAACTTTTTTACGCAGAAATTTAACTTGAGTTAATAATTTTCCATGTCTAACTTTTTCCCGCTAATAGTAAAACTATTCACATTAAAAACTTGTAGTGCCTTCAAAAGTTTGCGTTTAAAGTAGGATTACAGTCATTTTTTTAATATTCTCAAATGATCGTCCCAATTCCAGTATTCACAAAAATAACAATATTTTTGCACAAAAATCGTTAAAACTCGAGAAAATCGAATTTCAAAACGCCAACTTACATTTTTTCTAACCCACTTCAATGAATGTAGAATTTTTCGCTGATTCGAATGCACCTAATATCGCTGGTCAAAACGCCCTAGAAAATTTTTTATGAACAATTTTTCAATTGTCGCGCCGACCGCTGCCGCGGCAGCGGCGAGCGCGACAGCAGACTCAAGTCGGCAGCGGGCGGCGCGACAAAGTGCAATTTCGTTCATAAAAATTTTTCTATTGCGTTTTGACCAGCGATATTAGGTGCATTCGAATCAGCGAAAAATTCTACATTCATTGAAGTGGGTTAGAAAAAATGTAAGTTGGCGTTTTGAAAATCGATTTTCTCGAGTTTTAACGATTTTTGTGCAAAAATATTGTTATTTTTGTAAATACTGGGATTGGGACGATTTTTTGAGAATATTAAAAAAATGACTGTAAACCTACTTTAAGAACCCGTAAAAATTTTTACGCTAACGTTTATTTTGCGTTAAAATTTTTGCTGTATAAATTATCGTGCGTTAAAACAATTGAGTTTTAAAAAATTTGGTCAAAAAGGTTTCACGCAGACTTTCAATTTGCGTTAATAACTTATTTCACATTTTACGAAATTAAGTTGCGTAAAATTTTTTACGCGTCATAAATTTTTAACGTGTTAAAACTGTTTATATGCTTATCCTGTACATATTTTTACGTCTTTAAAAGCGCATACAGTGCTAAAAATCTTGATTTTCAGATCAAAACTCCAAACTGTCCTCCATTCCACCCCGTTCAACTCGCTCTTGTTTTTTGCGATGGAGTTCCTCACAACTCTTCTAATTTTGTCAAAAAATCTCGAAGACAAAATCAAAAAACGTACTATCTGGGACGAAGTCAACACTGAGCTCATCAAACTTTGCACCAGATTCCAAACATCTGGCCTAAACTTTCCGCATTTTCCCGCAGTTCAAAGGATTAAAGAAGCGTTGGGTCTTGACTCGGACGGCGCAAAAATATGGGCCCTAATGATGATCAAGTTAATGTTATGGAATTTGAGACAAAGTATGGACATGGGGGTTTACGGACTATACGAGGAAGTTGTGAAGGTGAACAGTGGAAATATGGAAATTATGGATTTGAGGAATTATGTGGTGATGAATTATTGGAAACTCGAACAGTTTGGGGATGCCAAGTATAAATACAATGATAACCTTTATACACTATTTTAGAAATTTTTGATTGGATAAAGTTTTTTAAATTTTCACTTGTACATCTACGGTAGCAATGTGTGTTTTGGTAATTTAGTCTTACTAAAGTTTCTGTAACTTGCTCATTTTGCTCCTTCTGACGTTTTTTGTGAGCCGATTATCTTGGAAGTTAGAAGAGATAAGAAAAAAGCATCAACTGCAAAATTGCTCAGCTTAAAATTTTACACATTTTTGTAGTTGAAAGTTTTTGATAGCTCCGCCCCTTTTTGAGATACAAGCGTTCCAAGTTAGGCGCACGCTCCCAGGGGAGCGACGCAGACGACGAGGGTACTCTCGCTGTCTGCGTCTCTCTTGCGGCAAACTTTGAGCGCGCATATCTCGAGAACCGTTATAGCTATCAAAAAGTGTCTGCTACTCTTATTAAATGCGGTAAGGACGGGCTGCGCAAAAAGGGGGCGTGGCCTGTCAAAAAATATGGCGATTTTTTTGAGGATTTTTTTTGGTCATTTTTGAATGCTTATAACTCCGCTCAATCTCAATCATTTTCGAAATTTCTTTTTTCTTCCATTTTGAAATCTCTTCGCGTTTCTGTCGAATATTTGAACACGGTGATTGGTTGAGTTTGAGCTTAGCTATGAGCAGGAAAGCAAGAGCCATCCTTTTTTTGAAAAATCTACAGAAAAACTTGGTTTTCCCCTCTTTTTTCATCAATTTCGCCATTCTTCTCTCGCTTATTTCTCGACGAATAGCGAGAACTTTTAGGCAAATTATATATCAAAAAATGCGCAAAAAAATTACAAAGAGAAACATATAAGTTTTGTATTTGTTTTCTCAAAAAATTTAATAGAAAATTGCGAAAAACTTTTCCTCCAGGATTTTTCATTTTTTCACCAAAACCTAAATTTTCCAAAATAGTCAATTTTGAACTTTTTCCGAAAATTCTTTTTGCATCCATTAGATAATTTTACGCTGAATTCAAAAATCTATATCAATTTTTGAAATTCCGATTATGAGTCAAGCTATGACCGGTGGTAGCTTGTCATATTTCCGAGGCGTCGGGTTTGGTATTTTATGTGATTTTTGTATCGATTTTTATATCAATCAATTCTAAATCATCTTTTCCATCATTATTATTATAGAGATCTGAGCAAATCGCCTTTTTTGCGCGTTTTTGAGCTCATTTTTAATACACACGACTTCGCTGTGCACGCCCGTTCATAAAGAACGGTGGTGGGGAAGAGGAGAGACAGGAGAAGGAAAATAACGCCGACCGCAGTCATGTCCCTACCGTTCCTTCCTCCCTCTCATGTCGACACCTGTGGCGTAGTGGTAGTGGTGCAGAGCCTTGAGGGAAGAGTCACGGGTTCGATGCCGTGTTTGTCTATTTGTTTTTTTTATTTTTTTCTATGAAGTCCGGGAATACAGTGAGAGGCCGTAGGCCCCGAATGCGATCTCATCAGATTGCGTTTGGGTAAAATGGAATAGAAAATGAATGAAAAAGTCGTTGTAGGTGCGAAGCACCTGCAACGACTTTTTCATTCATTTTCTATTTCATTTTATCGAAGGCTACAAAGGTGAACTAATTGTTCATTCATTTCAGCTTTAAGATTTTGAGTGTAGTAGAGGTGAAGCCTTATCGTTTTCGAAATATTTTGAACATAAACTTTTCTTTTTACAACTTCATACTTTTGAGTAATCACACCCCAATAAGTAACACGGCGCAGCCGTGTACAGCGACGCGAAGCGTCGCTAGTCCAACTACAAAAGAAAAGGAAATTCTTTCCAGATCCTTTCCAGAAAATTCATACTCATCTTAAAGTCCCCAAAATTTTCTACAAAACTAGCTATTTTTCATTGCAAATGGACCACGCTGAGCCGAGTTACGCCCGTTCGAAAGTTGAGAGTGAGAGAGCGCAGACGACGAGAGCACTCTGCGTCTCCCCCTTCCCCACACTCTTTCCCCTCTGTCGGCGGCAGGGAGCGCGCGCTCAACTTTGACCGCCTGTATCTCAAGAACCCTTTGAGCTATCAAAAAACTTTCAACAACAAAAATTTTTAAAATTTTAAGCTGAGCAATTTTGCATCTGACTATTTTATGATAGCTCCTTTCATTTTCGTGATATGGACGTTCAAAGTTTTTTCGAAAAAAAATTTATTCAAAAAATTCAAGGTCAAATCTCTCCGTCTAATTTCTTCCAACAACACCCAAAATATGGAAGAACATTGTCAAAATGTCGACAAAGACGTGAGTGGCGGCGAAAATGTACTCTTCCGGCGAGATTTCCACACGACGACCGCCCATGATGAGCTGAAAAAAAATTTTGGGCCAAAAATGTGAAAATAATTTTTCTTCAAAATTTTTCAAGTTTTTTACTACTAGATGTAAAAATTGATTTCCAATCGATTGGTAGTATTTTCAATGCTCAAAAATGATTTTGAGCCAAGTTATGAGCATTTTTCAAATTTCTACAGTAACCCTCTCACCTGCACATCAATAGCCAAGTAGAACATGCAGAGCAGTGCTCCCAGTGCCGAGTAGACGATATGCAAAAAGTACCAATGGAAAATAAGGACAAAAATGCAGGTCATTAAGCCGAACAGAATGAGACAGATTCCAAGGATAAACGCGATTCCCATGCATCTGGAAGATTACTGTAGATTCGAGGATTACTGTAGAATGAGTTACGATGTCAAATCTTTCTTGGTTGTTGCTGCGAACAGAATTATCGATGCACTGCATCCAGTTGTAATCAAAAGTGCAATCATGACGGATTCTACAGAATACGAAGCCGTGATGAACATAGTCATGGTGGCCGCGGAGAGGGTCTGAAAGTTTGAACCGATATAACTCAAGAACCTTTTAAGATAAAAAGAAATTTTCAACTATAACATTGCTCAGCTTAAAATTCTACACATTTTTGTAGTTGAAAGTTTTTCGATAGCTTCGACGGCTCGCGAGATATGCGCCTTTAAAGTTGAGCTTGCTTTCCCCTTGCGATCGGGAGACGAGAGAGCGTAGGAAATGGGAAGACGCAGAGCGCATCGTTGCCTGCGTCTCTGCGCGGCCAATTTTAAACGCTTGTATCTCAAGAAGGGGCTGAGCTATCAGAAAACTTTTAACTACAAAAATGTGTAAAATGTTATGCTGAGCAATTTTGCTGTTGAAACTTTTTCCTAATTCTTTTAGTTTTTAAGATAATCAACTTACAAACAAAGTCAAAATGATCAAGTTGCACGGAAAGCAACGGCGAACGCCTTGACAGCACATAAGTGTGATGTAGAAGACGAAGAAGACACCCCTGGAATTCAGAATCTCAAAATCTCCAAAAATTTGCATCCCAAAACTCACATCGCCACATAGACGCCCCACCAGTACTCGATGCACCATTCCTTGAACTTTTTGTTGAAAATCGGCACCGATGAGAAGCCGGCGGTGACGGCGAACTGAAATTTAGGAAAAAAATAGGCTCCGCCCCTTTAGGCTCCGCCCACTTACCATCAAAGTGACGAGGGCGAAGACGCGGCGGATGAATCCGGCGCGAACACTTCGGTCGCTAAAATTTTCTATGGGTTACTGTAGATTACTGCTTGCTTACTCGAAGCTCAAACGTCGAGGGGTACGGGACTCCGGTTGGGGAGCGTCGTCCTCATCGGAACCATTTTCGATCTGAAAATAATAAAAAATAATTAAAAAAAAATTTTTTTCGAAAATTTTTTTGTCTCTAACTGGCGTAAATCTACACCAAAACGGCTCCCAAATATTGAAAATGCGCTCTATTGACAAACTGAACCAAAATTTCCAAAAAAATCTTGAAAAAAATTTTGCCCCCTAACTAGCGTAAATCCACACCAAAACGGCTCCCGGGGTGTTTCAAACGCGCCCTATTGCTAATTTTTAAAAATCTTACGTCATCCTCGGATCCGGCAGGCCAACGAAGCGTCGGAATTTGTTCCTTCGTCAAATATCCCATGATTATTTGTTGTCAACAAAACGCAAAACTCGATTATTGCAATGTGGAAATCGAAGATTTTCGAAAATCGAAAATTCGCGAAAGTTTAAAAATAGGAGGAACCAGATTAGCAGGTTTTTCGGTTCCACAAAAATCCACATGGCCACAAAAAGAAAAAAAATTGAAATGATTTTTGGGAGATCCACGATGCAAAAATTTCCGAATTACGTTCAAACCATTGTATCTCTGACACCAAGCTAGCTAACAAAAAAGTGTCAGCTAAAACATTGCTCAGCATAAAATTTTACACAGTTTTGTAGTTGAAAGTTTTTTGATAGCTCCGCCCCTTTTAGAGATACAAGCGAGCAAAGTTGAGCGCGCTCTCCTTTGCTGAGGGAAGGGGAAGAGACGCAGACGACGAGGGTGTCTGTGTCTCTCGCTCAACTTTGCTCGCCTGTATCTCAAAAAGGGGCGGAGCTATCAAAAAACTTTCAACTACAAAAATGTGTAAAATGTTATGCTGTGCAATTTTGTAGTTGACACTTTTTTGATAGCTCTAACCATTTTTGAGATATGAACGTTCAAAGTTTTTTCTCTCTTTACTCCCCTTAGTCCCAAGTTTTTTTTCCTATTATCTGCTTTTTGTGTCTTCTTTTGTCATTTCTTTTGTTTTCTTTTTCAAGTATTCTCATTTACTCAACAACCTTAGTATTCTATTCTATTGTTCAGTTTTCTTGTTTTTTTTCTATTGTTCAGTTTTCTTGATTTTTTTTTTGCCAAAAAAACCTCAAAAGAAAAAAAAAGATGTCTGGTACTCGGAAAAATCTACTGAAGAAAATTGACAAGATTCAGAAGGAAGTGGATGATTTGAAGTGAGTTATTTAAATAAAATTTTGGATTTCTAGGCCATCTAGATAATCCTAGGCCATCAATTTGTTTTCAGACTCCAAAACTTCTTGCTCAAAGAAGAGCTCACTTTGGCTCAATCTGCTTTACTCTCTACAGCGAGGAAAGGAATCGAAAATTGATTCGGAAAAATCGAATATTGGAAAATTCGAAAAAACTTTCATTCGAATGGATTACAAATTTGATTAAGTTGAAATTGCGGATAATTTGACTGAAAATTTTAAAATAAATATATTGAAACTGGAATTTTGCTGTTTTTTTTGTGTAATTCCGAGCCAAAATTTTGAGCTGATTTTAAATATTACAATAAAAACGCTTGAAAATTACTCTAATTTCACTAAAAATGACTTCAAATTAGACCGAATAGCCTTAATTTGGAGAAAACTCGGTCATGGGCACCCAAGGCGACTTCTGGCCTTTTGGGTGAGTTTGAAGCAATTTTTCGGGGCCTTAGAGCTATTTTCATGCGTTTTCGTTATGATATTTAAAATCAGCGCAAAATTTTGCGTTATTCGAAGTTTTAGAATACAATTTTTGAAAAAATAAACTAGAAAACTCATAATTAAAAAAAAACTTCATATTTTGAAATTTTTTTCTGTTTCAATTTTATATCAATAAATTATGCACTCAATATTAATTACTAATCCATATTCTTCGGCTTGTCTCCAAATTTGAATTCATTAAACTTCTTGTACTCTCCGAATCTCCCTTTGAACCAAAAAGTCCATCAAAAAACCACTTCCTGGTCAGAAAACCGCAGAATTTCTTTCTCGTCGGAAATGATAACACATCTTCATCACGGTCATCATATCATCTAGTTTCTTATCTTCTGATGACACAGAAGATGAAAGAATAGAGATCAATCTATTGGTCGGACTATGGAGACTGAAGACTTCTAAAAATTTAACATAAATTTGAATGTATCATCGAAAAAAGAACGAAAAAGTTCACAGTTTCCAAAAAAACTTTAAAACTGTAAGAATTGGTGTGCATTTTTGGTACAGAGTCGTCTATGTTTCCAAAACCTAAAAAGGTATTTTTGAAATCTCAAAATAGATCATAACATCTAATTTGAAACATATTTTGTGATTCAACTTTTGAGGACGATTCTAACAAGAATAATTTCAATCCGTTTCTATTTTATGATGATGCTCATTTTGAGCTCATCAGTGTGCCCTTCTAATACAGATTCTACGGTTTTCAATCCTAAGTAGTACTGTAGTTCAAAACAGTCTGGAAAGACTGGATTACTGTAGTTATTTGTGGAAATTAATATAATTTTAGTGACTCAGAGGAGTAGCAAAAGGCGGCACGCTAAACCAGAACTTTTAAAACAAAAAAATTTTCTAATATTTGAAAAAAATAATTTCTGTTCCCAAAAATTTTCACAAAGTTTTCAATATCCAGATTTTATGATTCTAGTTCGCTCCGATTTTTTAATTATTAATTTGTATCCAAAAATTTCTCTTAAAATCAAAAAAAACTTCACTCTCAGGTCGAAAAGATTGGAGCTTTGATGAGCTTTGGAATTGAAAAGGAAACTATTTTTTTTTCAGTTTTTTAAATGATTTTTGAGCTTCCTTATTAATTTGAAATATAATTTTTTGGTTGAAAATGCAAAAATTTACGCTAAAAATTAATAAAAATCGATTATAAAAGAGTTAATTTTTACATTCTAACTATCTAGATCTCCGTTTTTCTCATTGTCATCCATCACCCCCTTAAACTTCCTTCGTTACTGTTTCAAAAAGTATCACAAAAGTGACCATGACCACTACTCAATACACCCCCCCCCCCCCCTCCGGGGGTGTCTCATTTATTGAAAACATCAACAACATTTTTCTTCATCTTCCTATCTCTTTTCCTCCTTCCATTCGGCCAAATTTTGTTAGATTTTATGGTAAAAATGACAGTTTTTAGGAAAATTTTTTGGTAGATCCTATAATAAGGGCTCATATAGACAAAAATTTATTAATTACTCGTTTTTTTTTTGGGAATTTTCAATTATTTGAAATTCTAACAGTGAAGTTAACTTCAATTTAGGCATACTAGCTATAAAATTATATTTTTTGGATTTCAAAATCAAAAATTTCCGAAAATTTCTCAATTTTTTAGTGCCCCCATCAAAAACAACCGTTTCCTCCCACTTCCGGCTCAAAAATAGATCAAAACTGTCTAACAATTAGACGAATCCATTCTAAAAAACCGGAAACTTTGAAATACTACAGTATGCGTCATATCTATTAGTTTTTTTTGGCGAATTTCAAGTGGTCAAACAGGCGACAGAAGACAGTGTCTTCTGATTTCTCTGCGTCTCTTCGTTTCTCTTGATCTCTCAGACCCAAGTGATACGAAACTGTATATAAACGGACAAAAATTGAGAGGGGATGATGGATGGGGTCAAAATTTTTTTTACTTTTGCCGTAATTTTTTTGTCGAAAATTTTTTTTTTTTTGACGTTTTTGTTTTTTTCGCGCTTTCAGAGCCCATTTGTGGTTCAAATCTTGTTTTTTCCTATCCAAATTACTCCATTTTTAGGAAAAAAACCGTAATCCAAAATGAAGTTCACTCTACTACTGCTCGCAGTAGTTGTGGTCTATGTTGCTGCTCAAGGTGAGAAAATTTTTCAGTTTCAAAAAATTTTCAAAATTTTCACCATTTTTTTTCACCACTCGCACCCCCTTTCCAGGCTCCCCGGGTCGTCAAGGTATAAGCGCTGGTGATCCTTCAGGTGACGGTCTGTTCGGAGGCTCAGACGCCGGCTCGGGCCTCGGTGGCTCCGGCGGCTGGGGTGACGCTAGCGCTTCAGCCGGAGCAGGAGCCAGTGGCGGTGGCGGCGGACGTGGAGGCGGTGGAAGAGGCGGCGGCTCTGGTGGAGGTGGCCGAGGTGGAGGTGGAAGAGGCGGAGGTTCCGGAGGCTCAGGAGGATCAGGAGGTCAAGGTGAGTCTCTAGTCAATGGTATGCTAACTTTATTAGAGATGCATAGCTTTGAAATTTTTCAGCCAAATTTTTTCCAAAATTTTATTGAAATTTATACTCATCTTAAAGTCCCTAAAATTTCCTACAAAACTAGCTATTTTTCATCGCAAACGGACCACGTTGAGCCGAGTTACGGTCACTTGAAAATTGAAAATGAGAGAGCGCAGACGACGAGAGCACTCTGCGTCTCCTTCCTTCCCCACACTCTCTCCTCTCAGTCGGCGGCAGGGAGCAAGCGCTCATCTCAAGAACCCTTTGAGCTATCAAAAAGATTTCAACTACAAAAATGTGTAAAATTTTATGCTGAGCAATTTTGTAGTTACCACTTTTTTGATAGCTATGACGGCTATTGAGATATAGTTGTTTCTGACCTCGTGTACTCCTCGTGGACAAGTGCTTGGCTATTAAAACCATTTTTCAGGCGGCTGGGGAGGAAGCCAAGGTGGTCAGCAAGGAGGTGGTCAAGGTATAAACAACTAAACTCACAGACGAATATTTCTTATTTCCAGGCGGCTGGGGAGGCCAACAAGGTGGAGACTCGGGATCCCAAGGTGGATGGGGTGGAGACTCCGGATCCTCTCAGGGAGGATGGGGTGGTCAAGGACAGGGGCAAGGTGAATAGGAGATGCTGGAACCTTGAAATTCTCCAATTTTTCCAGGCGGAAACTCTGGGGGCTGGGGAGGATCCCAAGGCGGTCAGAACGGTGGAGGTGGTCGTGGTGGAGGTGGTCAAGGTGGACAAGGTGAGATTTTTTGGGGATTCGAAGTCTTAAAATTCAAATTTCAGGTGGCTGGGGAGGCCAACAAGACGGAGGATCCCAAGGAGGATGGGGTGGAAATCAAGGAGGAAATCAAGGAGGAAATCAAGGTGGATGGGGAGGAAATAATAATAACGGTGGAGGACAGAATGGAGGAGGACAAGGTTAGTTTTATTTTAAAGCCCATAAAATTCTCTACAAAATCCTAAAATTTCACTCAAATTGAACGTTTCCCAGCAAAATTACACCGCTTTGAAATTTTTCAGTCAAAAAAATAATTTTTTTCACATTTTTGTGAAAATTTATACTTATCTTAAATTCCATAAATTCTCTGCAATATCTCAAAAAATTCACTCAAATTGAACGTTTCCCAGCAAAACTACAGCGCTTTAAAAATTTTTAGTCAAAATTTTTTTCCGAATTTTTGCTGAAATTCATACTCATCTTAAAGCCCCTAAAATTTCCTACAAAACTAGCTATTTTTCATTGCAAACTCACCACGCTGAGCAAAGTTACGCTCAATTGAAAATTGAAAATGAGAGAGCGCAGACGACGAGAGCACTCTGCGTCTCCCCCTCTCCACACTCTCTCCCCTCTGTCGGCGGCAGGGAGCGCGCGCTCAACTTTGACCGCCTGTATCTCGGGAACCCTTATAGCTATCAAAAAGCTTTCAACTACGAAAATATGTAAAATTTTATGCTGAGCAATTTTGTAGTTATCAATTTTTTGATAGCTATGAAGGTTCTTGAGATATAGCTGTTTTAGAACCATTTTCCAGGCGGCTGGGGAGGAAACCAAGGTGGTCAGCAAGGTGGAAACGGAGGTCAAGGTAAATTGGACATCCGGACACAGAGACAAACATTTATTAATTTCAGGCGGTTGGGGAGGTCAACAATCCGGAGGCGGTGGTCGTGGAGGCCAAGGAGGTGGTCAAGGCGGATGGGGTGGACGTGGAGGATGGGGAGGTTAGTAATGGGATTATTTCCGAAATAGCGCAAAAAATATTGAAAAATCTCACTAAATTGCACTCTTGCACTCATACAGTAATCTGGGCATCTACAGTAACCAGGTTACTGTACTACTGTATGCGCCTTTAAATAAACACACAATTTTCAATAAATTTTGCACATTTTTCGTCACTAAAATGTCCGCACTAGCACGAAATAAATTTCTTTGGGAATTTTCGAAAAACTGGAAAAACGAATTTTTTGAAAAATTTTGTACTCCTCGTGAACAATCAAAGATATATTTTTCAAAAATTTCTCTAAAAAATCTTTAAAATTCAACTAACAGGTCGAGGCGGTTGGGGTGGTAGAGGTGATGGTGAGTTTTGGAATCGACTTTTTTTGTTTTTTTTTTAAAGTGTTTTTACGATTTTGAGTTTATTAACATGGTTTTTCAGTTAAAAATGCTTATTTTCACGCTAAAAATTACAAAATTTGACCACGACGTGGTCAGCTAAATCGAATTTCAGCTTCTCGAAGGTTTCAGAGCCTCAAAAATTCAAATTTCCCGCCAAAAAGTTGAAATTTTTCAGGATGGGGACGTTTCGGACCAGGAGCTCGTTGGGGATGGGGACGCCCATCGTGGGGCGGATGGGGACGTGGATGGTAGAGAAATGAATAATGATTTGTTTAAAAATCTGAATCGAAAATCATTCCATTTTGTGTCGGGCTTGTACTATATCTTCTTTGTTTTTTTGTTTCAGCCAATTTTGTGGACGAACAATCAAAATTTTTTGAAGTTTTTACTGTCATTTTTGCTTTGTTCTCAAACTCAATAATATTCAATTGAATTTCAATTGTAACTCTTAATAAAATCATTTTTTTTAACGAAAAAGGTACGCAACGAATTTTGATTCCCGAACAATATAAAAACTTCCGATTTCACTTTGACATACTTTTCTAATAAGAAAATAGAATAAAATATCTTCAAAATAAAACATTTCGACTTGGACATTTTTCAGTATACAGGTGAGCCGGGCCATTGCAACTGTGGTTTACAAGGAAGCTCCTTGACCCCTACCGTTGAACTTTTTCTCAAACTTAGGTTATAGACTAAATCGACGCTGAAAAGACCGAATCTGCAATAAAATTCGGCTAAATGTTCACGTAACTCGAGATATGATCCCTCGAAGTTTCAGCCATCAGGGCTATATTGAAACTTTGAGGGTCCATAACTCAGCTTAAATCCACTTTCAGAAGGTCTAGTTTTTTGTTTTGGTCCTAAAATTTGATGTAGAACAAGTTTCTGTACTTTTTTTCGGAAAAAAAAATTTGAGTCAAAATACCGAAATTTTGGGTCGAAATTCTCCGATCGATCTGATTTCGACGCTTCTTGCCGGCTAATTCGTAAAATAAAGTATGGAAACAAAAGATATATGTTCATAAAAAAGTTTCGGACAATTTCATATACTTTCCTACTGGTTAGGGTGTTGTTTTTAGGTCAAATGATGGCTGGAAATCCACAAAGGTTTTTGGCAGTTAACAGGCCTACCAAGTGATAATTTTTTCCGGAAATGTTGTGAAATTGTTCAGAATCTTTTTACCAATACATATCATATGTTTTCTACCATCATTTGCGGAACTGGAAAAATAAAGTTGGTGATCCCTAAAACATCGAAAAATTTCCCACCCAAATGGTGGCAAAATTTCAAAGTTTTGGCTCAAAAAAATTTTTGTCCAAAAAGTATTGGGCATTGTTAAACATCGAATTCCAAGTCCAAAACAAAAAATTAGACACTCTGAAAGTGATTTTGAGCCGAGATATGCATCCTCAAAGTATCCCAATTTTAGTGTTGGCTGCATCTTTGAGGGCTCATATCTCGAGTTACGTGAACATTTAGCCGAATTTTATTGCAGATTCGGTCTTTTCAGGGTCGATTTAGTCTATAACCAAAGTTTGAGAAAAAGTTCAACGGTAGGGGTCAAGGAGCTTCCTTGTTAGATATAAGAAAATGCAAATTTCAAAAGTTTTTGAAAATTATTTTGTTTGAAAAATTCTTCTTATTTTCCGTACCAACTCCAGCATTTTTTCGTCTCCATTACCCCGATGAAAAACATGTCTCATTCGGAATCTCATTCGTCTCATTCATTGGTCCCATTCGGAATGGGTCATTCCTCGTCCTTTTTCTGTTCTTTTTTTTCCGAACACAGAAATTTCGACTCAAAAAATCTGTGTTCTCGTGGCAAAGGTACAGAAATTTCGTTTCAAAAAATCTGTGTCTTCGTGGCAAAGGTACAGAAATTTTGTCTCAAAAAATCTGTGTTTATTTGCCACGAATATACAGAAATTTTGAGACAAAAAATCTGTTGTTGAGCGGAAAATAGAAAAACGTGAAAATATACAGAAAAATGACCAAGATTTTCTGTACTTTTTTAGAAGGTGATGTGGATTATTGTTGAAAACAAACCCATTTGAATGATCAAAAAGAAACCACAGCTGTATTCGGATCAATTTAAAACATTCGGGTGAGATCTATAACATCATTAAAGGGCACGAGTGCTAATTCTAAGCTTATGGGTTTTTTACATTGATCGATGCAGAAAAAAGTTAGAAGGAAAATTCTCTTGCACAATGTCACGAAAATCGATCAATCAAAATATATAGGTCAAAACAGCTCGAAAAAGTGAACTTAGACCGATCACATTTTCAACTTTTCTTCACGTTTTGCAAAAGTGATCATTCTACTCGGGTGTTTACTTTTTTGTTCATAAGTTCACTTTTTCGAGCTGTTTTGACCTATATATTTTGATTGATCGATTTTCGTGACATTGTGCAAGAGAATTTTCCTTCTAACTTTTTTTCTGCATCGATCAATCTTTATCTTTACTAATAACATTTGAAAACTTTGTATGTTCGTTTATATGTCGCTAGCTGTAACTCAGCCCAAACTGAACCGATTTTGATGAAAGTTTTACAGAAAGATCAGAAATTTTTATTAGTTGATGCCCATATGTTTAGATTTTCGATAGCTCAAAAACTGAACAGGTTACGGCTCTTTTCGTGAATTTTCAGTACTAATTTCGGTACCGAAAATGTGTCGCTAACCCTTTCATATACTCAAAGTTAACCGATCCTCATGAAACTTTCACAGTTTGTTCCTGATTATCTGAGGATGATGCCCGTCTATTTTGTTTTTCGAAATTCCAATTTTGAAGCCTTCTGGAGCACTTTTTCTGAGCAACTAGGTTCATTTTCGCACGCGCGACGACAGAGAGGCAGAGTCATTTTCACTCGCGCGGCGGCAGAGAGGCAGCGCACACACAAAGTATAGTGGCCGACGCGGACCTCGATTGATGTCGGCTGCTTGATTTCATCACCTCCGCCGACACGAGAGGAGAAGGCGGTTCAATTACCCAAGTTTTGGGGTAAGCCGCGCGATGGAGAAAGATAGATGGGTCGAATTTTATATCATTCTGTTCGTCTCGACTTGAGGAGACAGAATATGTAAGAAAATTTTGAAAAAGTTGAATTTGAAGCAAGGTTATCAGGGTTTGAAGTTCGAAAATGACCATGTTCTGATTTCAAAGACCTCATACTGCGTCGCGTTGCTTTTTTACTGTTGAAATCCTAATTCTAATCTTTCGAACAACGAAATTCGACTTATACGGGCTCTAACGGATGAAAGTCAGGAAAAAGATAAGGCGCCAAAGGTTCCAAGTTTTCAAAAAAAGATCGAAGGTTCCCGGTTTTGAGAAAAAGAGCCGAAGGCTCTGAAAATGGAACCGAAGGTTCACCACTTAAAGTAAGCGAAGGCCAGGTGGATGAGCCCCGGAGGGGCGACAGCCACCTGGTGTAAAAAACCCATAAGCTTAGAATTAGCACTCGTGCCCTTTAATGATGTTATAGATCTCACCCGAATGTTTTAAATTGATCCGAATACAGCTGTGGTTTCTTTTTGATCATTCAAATGGGTTTGTTTTCAACAATAATCCACATCACCTTCTAAAAAAGTACAGAAAATCTTGGTCATTTTTCTGTATATTTTCACGTTTTTCTATTTTCCGCTCAACAACAGATTTTTTGTCTCAAAATTTCTGTATATTCGTGGCAAATAAACACAGATTTTTTGAGACAAAATTTCTGTACCTTTGCCACGAAGACACAGATTTTTTGAAACGAAATTTCTGTACCTTTGCCACGAGAACACAGATTTTTTGAGTCGAAATTTCTGTGTTCGGAAAAAAAAGAACAGAAGAAGGAAGATAAGTTTGCTGGATATTCAACGCTAACAAAAAAATAAGTACACGAATTCCTGTTTGATGGCAGCGATTCTAAAAAACTGTATAAAAATCGGTGTTTATGGCATTATAACTAACTTTGATGAAAATCTGTTAAAAAAGTACACAATCTATATAAAACTGACGATTCCGGCTACAAATCAAAAACTTTTGAAATTCAACCTTTCTTATATATTGAAACACAAATATTTGAAACAGTTTTATTAGAGTTTTGACGAGTTCACAGGTGAAATTTATGGATATTTAACTTTAATTGTTTTGATGTCTTGCCATGGCTCACTAAAAATATCAACGGTTTTGAATTGTCTTCACTATTCCCAACATACCAAAAAACAATAGCAAGCTGACTTCAAACCATCAAAATTGCCTTTCAATTCTTTCAAACCATTCCAGGTCCAGAAATAAGCTACGCCATATGTACTATATTTTGTGAAGTACCACACCCCATTCTCACACACGTAATCATGCATCGTGTACAAATTTACCGGTACTCCCAGTGTGCCAGATTCCACGACTTGAAAACATCCCATGGTCGTCCCATACCAATTAAATCTTTACAAAGTTCGGAAAGATATTGTCGGTCGGTTGCGGTATCTCTGCCTCTGCCCAAAATGCTGCTGTAGCCGTAAGATTCCCTGAGATGCACGTGACATTAGCCACACATCCTTCTCCTTTGGTGTATAACGTATTATCGGGATCTAAAGTAGAAAACGGACACATTTGTCCTGAAGAATAGAATTTTTGTGTTTAATAAAGTGAGAGTCGTTTTGTCAAGACAAAACTCACCGGCTAAAAAAGTTGAAAGTTCAGGACAAGATCATGTTGATGTTTGTAAGCAGCTGAGGGATCCAGTGATTAAAGTTATGAATATAACAGCAACAAGTAACTTCATTTTCAATTATCGCCTTTCCTATCCCTCTCTTATACACAGTTCGTTCCAACTGGCAAATCAATGTATGTGCATCTTATTAGTGTGTAATCAGAATATTCGAATAGTTTGATGCTTTGAACATCAACAGTGTAACTGTTTTCTGTCGATATAATTTTCGTTCCAGATTTTATTGACAAAAAAGTGGAAAATCCGTGAGAAATTCACGGTTCTGAAACAAAGACGATTCAACTGGTCGGAAAATAATAAGTTCAGTCAGCTAAGCTCAAAAAGTGTTCTAAGATCCTTCAAGTTGTTTTTGAAAATGCCGATTCTCAAATATCTGAAAAACGAAAAAACCGGAATACCCGTTAATTTTATTCAACACAATTCATACAAAAATGGAATAAAAATGCACAAAAAACGTGTTGAATAAAAACCCAAGCAGTTAGGATAAAAAAGGATACGCCCACAAAACTACGCCTAAATTAGGCGCCTAAAAACAGCTGGAGTTTGCGCCACCGCACGCCTGTGGTAAACGGTACCGACACGGTGATTTTTCCACAGGAGTGCGGTGGCGCAAAGTTTCGCTGTTTTTAGACGCCTAACACACAAATGTGTACGTGAATGTTCACTACATTCAAACAGAAGAAAAACAACAGTAATCAGACAGAAAATATCAAGAAAAAACTACAGCAAATGTGCATTACATGTTAACTAAAGAAAAAAATAGGTTATCGTCCGGATAAATTCATCTAACAACATTATTCCCATAATGGCAGAAATGGATAACAGAGTTGCGGAAAATGGATTGAGCTTTGGCTTCCCGTCGAACGAGTTTTTCAATGTCCTGAAAATGGAAATGTCAATATCTTAGAATTCTGAGAATCACTTAAACTGACCTCTTCAATTTTCATCAACAACTGTCTCCTCAATGCTAGATCTCTGAGACTGGCAACCGTTCCTCTGGCTTCCGGCTCAAATGTATGATGTTTGGGAACGATGAAGAATTTGGCAACTCTATATCCCTGAACAGGATCCTCAGCGACCAGCGACACAATTTCCAGCCGTCCTGTCATAGCTCCTTTGTCTCGGGGCTCCGAGCGAGGAACCGTGGTTGTATAGATCCTGAAGCAGGCGCTAGAAAAGACTAAAATTTTTATCGGAAGAAAGAGCTCGATGAGATATTCGGAATCGTATCAAAACTGATGACCTAAGAACTTACTTGAATTCTACTATCTCATCATCTGGGGCTCTCCTTATCAGCATCGTCCTCTTTTCTTCTATATAAACCGCTTTTATCGCAGCATCGACACTCATTTCGGGATTCCTAGCCAGCAAGTCATTCAATTTGATATCCCAACGATGATGCATGTAAAGGTGCTCATTTAGTGATTTGTATCTCTCAATCTCAGCGTCTCGCTCGCTTTTGGGCCTTCTATAATGCTCGCGGACCTCGTCAATCGTCCACATCGTCTCTGGATTGTACTCCGGAGCGAAGTAGCTGGGGGCGAAGCGTTGAAGTAAGGTGTAGAGCTGAGCGCGGTCCTGAATAATAAGATGTTTGGTGTTAAAAAGAAATACGACAGGGAAAATTAACCTCTGGACAAGTGATGGTCTCTTGATAAGAACAAAAAAGTGAGTAGGTTCCGGCCGCACCAACGGTTATTCTGGAAATTGGAACATTAAGCCGCGCCCCCTCTCTCGTTCAAACTCACATCCCATAGAACGAATCGTCACGATAATCCGAAGAAATAATGACCGAAACCCATTGCACACTCAATAAAAGTAGACCGATGAAGCAGTTAATCTCGTTGTTTCGCACTTTGTTCACACGACGGCCTTCTTCAAGGCCCAAATAGCGCTCTATGCGCATATCGATTAGATATGCGAGCTGTGTTCGGCGTCTGGAAGTTTTCGATGTCTTATTGAAAACGTGGAATATGTATTTGTAATTCACATACAAGTAAGGGCGTCTCTTAGGGCCTCTTACTTCTTTGCGCCCCTTCATGCCACCAGAGCTTACCTTTTTAGCAATAAACTAAATTCAAGAATCGATCCAGCGAACGAAGCCGTAATAAAAACGAAAGCAAACATCGGTATCCAGATATTCAACGTTTTCTCGCAGATAACTCCAACACATGTCCACTCAGCCGGCAATTTGTTCCATCCGGTTTCGAACACGATCGCGAGATACGCAGTGATCACGCCTACAGTTACCACCATCCTTGGAACAATCTGCACGCCGCGCGATTTTTCTCCGTGCCAATCGATCTCCCACTCGTTGAGATGGACACAGCGAAGGACCTGGTTGACGTTCCATCCTTCCATCAGCCACTGGCTCATGGCTGAAAATGAGAGTTGATGCAAAAGTAGACGAGCTCATAACTTACCCAGCAAATAACAAAAGTGTATCGCAATGAAGACAAATCGGCAGGCTGCTGGAGGGATTCCCATCAACGTCGGGTTACTGAAAAACGTCATCAGGACCCCGGCGACGGTCATCGAGTAGGTGCGAAGACGTTGATGTGTGTCTTGTGGGTCCTGAAAATAGAGGAGTAGAGAGGTGAGCCTCTATGGTATCCTATCGGACTATCGAATATATCTTGGAGCTAGTCATTTGTTCCCTAGAAACTCACATCCTGTCCAGTTGACAATGAGGCTCCCATGATGCACACTTTGATACCTTTCAACAGAAATTGTCCGAACGTTATTGTCGCTCCAACGGTGCTTGAATAGCCGATATCTCCGTCATATTTCTGTGCCAACGTTGTCTCACAACGGTCTCCAGTGTATCCCCAGTCACAGGAACATGACATTTCCCCAAGATCATTGACGCAGACTCCATTCTTTCCACAGACTGTCGAGTTGCAAAGGTTCTTAGTTCGCCAGCAAGTTTTCATCTGAAATCGTATTGTATTGTTTTTGATAGCTCTACGGTCTCGGATTGTAATAAAACTCACGTAATATGGGTCTTTGCAGACACATCGATATCCCAATTGACTTTTCTTAAACATAACCTTCAGACAAGTCTTGGTTCCTCGTAAAAAACAAGCTTTACAGCTGGGTACTGTCTCATTCGTGTTGTCCCTGATCTCACGTTTGTATTCCGATTCTTGACAGTCCACATTCGTTGGACTGGGATAGATGGCTCCGAATCGATTGCAATTTATAGTAGTCGACATTTTGTTCCCGTACAAGCAAGTGATGGTTGCAGTCTTGCCTGGGAGGAGTGTTCCGTTAGACTGTTTAAAATTGTAGTAGAATCCATAGGTAAAGAAAATTTGGTCCACATCACACGTCCATCCGTTGCAGTACTCTGAAAACATAAGTTAACTGTGGAATGAACTGCAGTTTTATAGACTCCTCGGATCCTCAAGACTACACGAATACCAAAAACAAGACAAACTTACGCGGCATAACACAAAGTGCACTGATGTTTCCAGTCTGTTCTGAAATTCCCAAAGTTCCCACAGTCGGTGAGTTGACCAGCGATTGGTCAAAGATGCTATACACAGATGCCTTCTTTTCGAATCTCTCCAGTTTGGATCCAATGCCATTCGCAAATAACCAGTCGATATTCATCATTCCTGCACTCTCTTGGACCAATTTGATATCGGCGTTCAGTTTGATTTGATCCAGGGAAGCCAGGGTTCGACGCTCAATGGTTTTACAGTAGGATAGTGCGGATTGATATGAGTTGATCCGGGACGAGGCGGGAAACAGTTTGTAGCACGACGTAGAACCGATCAGATATCCATCGGGGCATTGTTTAGAGCACTTCGGGTCAGTGGTGGTGGTCGTAGAGGATCCAGATGTTAGTTGGGATGTTGAAGGTTTGATTGTAGTCGAACTTGTTGTGGAGCTTCCAGTAGACGTGGCGCTTGGCTTTTCGGTTACCACCGGAGATCCAGATGGCGTTGAAGGGGTGGGCGATGTGGAACTTGCATCGGTACTCGCTATTGTGGAGATTGAGGTTGATGATCCAGTAGAGGAAGATGCGGCCTGCGATGACGTGGATGTTGGTTCTGTGGATGATGTCTCGGTAGAAGGAATAGTTGTTGATGTAGATGCTTTCGTTGGAGACGTCGGCTTTGAAGATGACGTAGTGGCGTGTGACGATGAAGATGATTTTGTGGCCGTTGATGCTATAATTTCAGATTAGTTCTCAGGATTTTGATCTAAACAGCTTACCTGTAGTTGCTTTTTCAGTGATTGTAGACGAGCTTGAGCTTGATCCATATCCTTGGGTAGTACTTGTTGTTGAAGACTCTTCAGGGAATCGCTCGCCCGTCGAATCAGTGGTGGGAGTTGACGATGGCTGAGACGATGTACTAGCGAACGTTGAGCTTGATTCCGTTGTCTCCGGTGATTCGGAGCTTTTCAGACTTGAAGATCTTTCAGTGGTCGTGGAGGTTTCAGCGGGAGTCAACGTTTGCGTAGTCACTAAAGGTTCAGTCGGTTTCAATTCATCAGTCAATGACGAATATGAATGCCCAGGTGTGGAGAGCATTTTCGTGGATGATGGAGATGCAGCCGTTGTCCTTGAGGATTCAGATTCCATTGATGGTGAAGACGCCGTCCACAAAGCTTCAGTGGAGGAGATAGAAGTCGTCGCAGTAGTTGAGTCCTCGGTGGAAGAAATAGCCGTTGAACTTTTCATGGAAGTGGATTCCGATTCCGTTGGTGTTGAAGGTGACGTCAAGGCCGCAGTTTTTGTTGAAATCTCGGTTGTTCCCATGGATATAGAAGAGATTGAAGATATTGGATCTTTTGTAGACGTTTTGACGGTGTTTTCAGATAATGTGGTGTCAAAAGAAGTCGTTGGATCTTCGGACATAACGGATGATGTTGAGTCTGAGGTAGAAGATTCAACGGAAGTCTCCATTTCTCCGGTACGTCCAGTCGGCATGCCTGTGGCTTCGAATGATGTTGAAGAAGAAGAGGAAGCATTCTCAGATGTCATCGAATCTTCCGATGCGACGGAGGTTGATAAGCTTTCTGTGGCAGAAGAATCCGTGGAGGTTGGGGCATTCTCGAGTGACAAAGTTTTGGGAGCTGAAGAAGTAGAAGTTTCTACGGTAGTGCTGTCGGCTGTAGATCTTGAAGTTCTAACGGTGGAGCTTGATCCTTCTTTGGTATAAGATTCGCGGGTGCTTTCTGTCGTAAAAATGGTGGCGCTGGAGGTTTGCTTGGTAGAGATGTCGCCTGCGGAGCTCGAAAATTGAGAAGTACTCGATGAAACAGCGGTGGATACGGTGGAAGATGACATTGCAGGAGATCCAGGAACATTAGAAGTGACAGATACCGGTGAACTTGTCGGGGTTGACGTTTGAGCAGTGGAGCTTTCACTAGTCGAACTCGGTTTGGAGAAAGTCGTCGTCCCCGAGGATCCAACAGTAGAGGTAGAAGACGTGGCAGACGTTGGAGAAGTCGTTGGCAAATGCTCAGTGAACGTAGCCGATGGTTTCGATGACATAGCTTTGTCTGAGGAAGCGATAGTTGCGGTAGCTGTTGAGGATCCCAAAGCGCTCGTTGTTGTTGAAGACGTCGAGGAAGGGGGAGAGGAGCCAGTGGTTGAAGTCGTCAAGAAAGATGATCCAGTCGCAGAAGACGTCGAGGAAGACAAAGTGGTCACAGAAGTACTTTTAAGTGCAGAAGACGTCGACAATTTAGAAGTAGAAGATCCAGATGCACTTGAGTCAACAGTAGTCGTTTTGCTTGAGATAGAAGAAACAGTCGAACCTTGGGACGCAAAGGTGATCAATCCTTTGGGTTGGGAAGTTGTCGGCTCGGTGGTTCTTTGTGATCCAGATACGGTACTCATTGAGCTGGTTCCAAGAGGAGAAGAAGAAGACTTCGTGAATCCAGTTAACGCTGCGATGGAAGTAGTTGGATTCCATGGCGTCGTGGTCTGAACATTACTCGTCGTCGTCTCCTCTGGGCACGCGTAAATCAGAACGTCGTCAAATATATTTTGCTTTCCAGGCTCAATCAACTGCCAAATATCCAATTCATCGGTTTCTATTGGAGTCGTAGTGGTGGTGATTTTAGTTGATGTCGAATCCGATGCTGAAAAAGACAAATTTGTTGAAAGATTGTTGAAATCATTTACCAGTGGAGGCCAAAATAAGCAGAGGGAATAGAATTGTATATTTCATACGTTAGCTTTAGATTTTGAATGAAATGGGAAAACCTCTCTCGAAAAAAGCATGAGCCCTAACGTAAAATGACATGGTTTATGATCCGAGACGAGGCCTTGGTTCCCGTAGTCAAGAAAAAAGGATGCAAAGTTTTCTTCCCCGTTTTTGGCGTTTTCATTTTCCACTAACCACTAGATGTTCCGGTGGTTGAGCTCAATGTCGAAGTTGATGTTTCCTCCGAGGTCTGACTTGTGGTTGGCACGGCATCAACAGATTGAGTTGTGCTCTTGGAATTTAAACGAGAAACTGAAAAAATCGAAGCAAGTGTGAGCAAAGATAAGAATCTTAAGCGAAAGTAAACAATCTAATTTCCGAACTTTTCTCCACATACCGTATTTCATAGTTGAAGAGACGTCATTTGAATGGGTACTCGGGGTTGAAAGTGTTTTAGCCGTGGAAGATGGGATATCTTCGTTTCTCGAATTCCCGCATTTTCCAGAGATGCTGTCTTTGACAGAGCATTTGCTGGCTTCACTGGTTGAGGCTAGAAAAATATGTTCAAATTGAACATTTTCATACGGTTAGATACAGTGGCGAGATGTGGTGAATGTGCCTTTGGTATTCAGTGATTAACTTTGCTCAAACATGTTCTTGTGTTTCCAAATCACAGCTACACAAGGGAGGATTCTGGATCCCTAAAGCAAATTTTTATTTTCAAAAAACCGTCAGTTCTATCTCAGTAGTGTTGTCAAAGAATAACTCAGGTCCTTTTGGCATTTTTCTGCAAAGTTAATCACTCATCACATCTCGCCACTGTACTTTCAATTACTGTTGAATTTTTTGTTAATGGTTACCCGAAAAGATGGGTGAAAACAGGGTGAAGAAAAAAGTGTTCAAAAAACCAAACTAATTTGTATGTCACATCATGCAATTATTCTGATTATATAAGCAATATATGCACATACATTGATTTGCCAGTTGGGAAGAACTGTGTATAAAAATAGAGAGGGAAACCCCAAAATGTACAAGCCGCAATCAAAAATGAAGTTACTTGTTGTTGTTATATTCATAACTATAATAACTGGATCACTGAGCTGTGGAGAAAAAGCTCCATGTTCATGTCCCGATCTTTCAGATTATTTTTTCAGTGAGTTTGGTCTAAACGTGGGCAAGTCAGCTCGCAAAAAAAAGGGGGCGGCTGGCGAAAATGCGAAATTAGAGAATCACTTTCTAGAGCTGTCAAGTTTCGAAGGGGTAAATGCTCGAAAAATATTCGTTTATACAGGGTGTTCCATAATTACGGAGACAAAACTTTGAACGCATGCTAAACAGCGAAAACTTTGTATTTTCTCGAGATTTTTTGTGGATATCATCTGTAGTATTGCTTTAGCTTCTATGTGAAATTTCAAACCGTTTCATAAAGTTTGAGTCAAGTTACGGCTTACTGTAGAGCCAACAATTGACGGAGTTCGTTTAACCCCGTTTTGAGGCCTCGAATGACGAGTTTGTAGGAGGGTAGGAATGGACCAAACTTTATGTAAAAGTGCTTGAAAGTGATAAACAGCTCTTCATCTACCTATAACTGAAAAAAATAGGTAAATTTATTGCCCACGAGTGAAGAAAACTGTGTTTGAAAATGTCGAATTTTGCACTGGCACGCGATAATTGAGGGAAATTCGGTTACCATTCTTGGATGAGTGATTGCTGCTTAATTAGTAGGAACTGTTAAATGAAATTTTGTCAGTCTCTTTTTGATAGTTCTAGCTACAATATTTTCAACTATTTTTTTGCCAACAATCTTTTTTGAAAATATGGCTGTAACTTGAACACGATTATTCCCAATTTTGATGAAATAACAGAAATTGTCATGGAATCGTCGAGGAGATCAATATTTTTTAATAGTTCAAAGCATATTTTTATAACTTCTAGTCGCCTTTTCAGATAAACTATGTTTGATCACTTTTTTTTTTTTGGCAAAAGGGTGTGAATCCCATTTTATCAATTTTGAGTGGAAAAAACGACAAAATCATAGGCGGGGTAACATGTCGGAAAAAAGTGCATAACTTCATTGAACCGATAGTTACAAGCTGGAAATTTTGTGGGAGCATTTTTGATTAGTCTTCAAACAACTGTACCAAATTTGGTAAATGTAATCAATTTTATCATCGCGCAGTGAGCCTATCTTTTTGGGTTGTCCGCGCGTGCCGAGCGATGGTGTGACCGCACCACTTTTCGGGCGCTAGCTCACACCAAAATCGATTTCAGACATTGGGAGCTTACATGCATAAATTTTGGCGTTCAAAAAAACTATGTGTTGATTTTCAACTTCAACGGACTGACAAAAAGCAAAATAGCGTCTCTGAAAGTTGTCTCCGTAATTATGGAACACCCTGTAGTGTTCAGATCCCGGGAATACTTTGTACAGCAAAGGAGAAGGATGCGTGGCAAATGTCACGTGTTTCTCAAATCTGGAGGAAACGTTTACAACAGCGCGTTGGAACGAGACCGAAATACCGGAACCGACCGACAGCGACAATTATTTATTGGTAAAGATTTCATTCTACGACGATCAAAACGTCTGTTTTTAGTTTGTGGATTCTGGCTCACAGGGAGTACCGGTAAATTTGTACACGTTGCATGGTTACGTGTGTGAGGATGGAGTGTGGTACGCTACAAAGTATAGTACATATGGCGTGACTTATTATCGGAAGACAGAACTTGGTGCAATTGAATTGAATGGCAATTTTGATGGTTCGAAGTCAAAGATTGATCGTATTTATTGGTATGTTGGGAATAGTAAAGAAAGGGTAAGCGTAGATTTTTTCAGTGGAAAATGGCCATAAAATATCGAAAACAAAATATTCATAATTTCACCTGTGAACTGTTCAAAAGTCTAATAAAATTCATGTTTCAAATCTTTGTTTTTCAAGCGATCTAAACTGTGTTTGTTCCCAATTCCTATTGATTTCGTTATGTCTTCATAAAATACTACAGATAGAGTACATTATCTTCAGCCACAAATTCATTTCGGTTTTTTATATTTTTACCTGCTTCGGTTGTTGGAGATTTCGCATCCTGACGGACTTCGGGAGCCTGAGTTGGTGTTTCAGTGACAGCCAATGGCGTTGAGACATCAATCGGATTGTTACAGTTCGGATCGTTCCCATCGCATCCGTCCCGCCCTTTGGCATCGTTCGAACCGTCAAATGCAGAGGCTAGAAAATGGATATGTATCTAAGTCATTAATAAAATGTCTACGTTTATAATCTTGATCCTATTTTCTTCTAAATTATTGCACATTTGAAACTCTTTCACTAAATGCATTTATTTAATAAATACCTGAGACAGCCAATAGAGCAAGCGCTACTAATATGGGAATATGCCGCATACTTCAAGCAACGACAACGTTGTGAATGAGGTAAAAAAGTAAAGCTTCGACAAAGGGACCCCTCGAGCCGAAACTTTCGGTTACTTGGTGAGTTACCAAGTAACAAGTGACAGGTTTATGGACTAAAGTGAGTCCTTTATTTAATTTCGAGGACTTTCAAGAGTCTTTGTCCGACTTGACAGTTTTATGGTCTAGATAGAGTCCCCGCTTTCAATTTCGAAAACTTTTTTCAAAGTGATGCCACCTAGTAACGGTGTTGGTTACAAGTGGTACACACATGTGTGTATACTTATATGAGATATCTCGTATTCTTATCCTCTCTTCTATAAAAGAGAGTCATGATCGTTGATGTTTTCAGTGAAGAATGGCCGTGAGAAACAGCAAAAACAATGAAAGTTAACTATTCGTAATTTCGCCTGTGAACTCGTCAAAAGTCTAATGAAATTCATGTTTCAAATATTTGATTCTCAAGCTATCTGAACTGTTTTTGTATTCAATACGTCTTCACAACATATTTCAGATAGAGTAGATTCGATATTTCGCACAAATTGAGCCACGAATTCATTTTGATCGTTTTTCTCATGTTACCTGCTTTGGTGGTTCGAAATGCATCATCCTGGCGAACTTTGGGAGCCTGAGTCGATGTTTCTGTCGATGACGTTGAGGCAGCAATCGGATTGTTACAGTTCGGATCGTTCCCATCACATCCGTTAGCTCCATTGGGGCCCCTGTCCCCATTGGCACCATTTCCTCCATTGGAAGCAAACGCTAGAAGTTAGGATTTTTTATAATTGAATCGATAACAATAAATTATTGTACAGAAAACGAATGAAAACTGACTCTAATCCTACTTTAAATTGATTGGCTCTATAACTTCTAGATTGTAATACACTTTGAGTGTTTGCAAGCAGCCAATGAATGATTACAGTTTGAATTATTAAACTACATTACTCACCTAAGACAGTTACAAGAACAGTCAGAAGAATTACGAAGAGCCGCATTCTCCTGGCTGGTCTACTTTCACGAATGAATGAAAAAGGGACACCTCGAGCCGAAAGTCACGGTTACTTGGTGAGTTACCAAGTAACAAGTGACAGGTTTATGGGCTGAAGTGAGTCCTTTGTTTAATTTCGAGGACTTTCATGTGTTTTTGTTCGACTTGACAGTTTTATGGTCTAGACAGAGTCTCCGTTTTCAATTTCGTTTTTTTTTCAAAGTGATGCCACCTAGTAACATTACATAACATCTCTAACAGAAGGACATCTCCTTCTATTGTTAAACCTCCTCAAAATCAAAATTCAAATTTCTATAAAGTATCCATTACTAATATATTTTTAGATTCACAAAATTTGATAAAAATCTCTTTTCGGGCTCACTTGATTGTCTTTTTATTAGGAGTGCCCTGCTATTAGAGGGTTCACGGTATATCGATACAATATGTTATATGACATGTCTTCCAAAGAATACACTTCAGAAATTTTGGAGGTTTGAGATTTTTCTCCGAGATATAGATCCGTTAATATCAGTTTTATTTCGAGGTGTGTTCAGTTTACTTTTTATTCCGTACTTACTCTAATAGATCAGCACATCTAAACTTCTCTCCATCCTCTGATAGACCGATTTATGTATGTCGAACACCAGGTTAATCAAACTAGGGTGTGCTCTAATGATAAACGGAGTTAAATTTCTTCGCTCTCCCAACCTAATTCTCTCAAGCAGTCAATGTATGGGTTCAGTTCATATTTCTAAATTATCACTTACCTAAGACAGTTACAAGAACAGCAAGAAAAATTACGAAGAGCCGCATTCTCCTGGCAGATACTGTTTTACGAATGAAGTAAAAAAAGTGAAGCTACGACAAAGGGACCCCTCGAGCCGAAAGTTTCGGTTACTTGGTGAGTTACCAAGTAACAATTGACAGGTTTACGAACTAAAGTGAGTCTTTTGTTTAATTTCGAGGAGTTTCAAGAGTTTTGACAGTTTTATGGTCCAGACAGAGTCCCCGTTTTCAGTTTCGAAAACTTTTTTCAAGGTGGTGCCACCTAGTAACGGTGTTAGTAACAAGTGGTATACATGTGTGTACTAGCTTATCAAGATATTGCTGAAAATAGAAAAAAGTGGACAAATTTAAAGGAAGTGTACTCATCCCAAGATCTTCAAGTCAGCTGTCCACGAGGTGTTCACTTCGACTCAATTTGTAGGCTCAAAATTCAATTTCATATTATCTTCAAAACTTTGACATTTCAATTGCGCTCCATTGAAAATCGGTTCCAATTTTTTTTCGAATTTTCAGAATGCTCAATTTCAGTCCCCCTCCTCCCCAATCAATCAAAAAATAAGTGTAATTTGTTGTGATCCCCAAAATCTGTCAAAAATCTCATCAATCAAAACTCTCTTGTCATCTTATGCTGAGCAATGCTTTGTGGAGCTTTTTCTTCGGAAATTTCAGCTAATTTTGAGGCCAAATTTGGGCTCAACTTTCCCTCTATATAAATAGCTCTCATTTTTTTCTTATTATTTTTTCATGTCTCTGGATTCTTGGTTCTTCTTTTTTTTCTCAATAAGAGAAGGGAGGAAATTGAATTATTTTTTGTTATTATTCTCTCTTATTTTTTCGGATACATATTTTTCTTATGTTTTCAGTTGTTTTTATGAATAAAATGGAAATTTTTCGAGATTTTTGGACCAATTTTAGGATTCTAAAGGTACATTTAATTCTCCGTCTTGTTTTGACCCGCCTAGACACCCGTCTGTGCCCACGGAGAGCACACCAACTGTTTCCTGATCACTCTGTTTCTCTAGTACTCTCTCAATTTCATATACTCTCTAGTTCTATCTGTGATAAGAGATAAGAGACGCAGACAGAGTGATGACCTGTGTGAGTAGCCGCCCTGGGGGGGGGGGGGGGGGTGTAATAATTGAAGAGGAACACCTGATTTTATCCATAGATCTTCTAGTTGGAGTAGTAGTACAACTTATTTAATTTACATAGAGGGGGAGAAAATTGGTATAAAAATTTTTGAGAAAAAAATTTTTAAAGTCACTGAAAACTCGCTATTTTTGAATTTTCGGACCCTAAAACCGATTTTTAGCTCCATTTTAATAGAAAATTTCCAATTTTTTTACCCAATTTTTGACCTCTATCTTCCTCCCTTACTATCTTACTACTATTCTTCATAGTCCTGAGCAATATTCTAAGCTGAGCAATCATGCAAACCGGTCGACCACCACCACTGTCTCATTATCCATTTTCTCATGGTTCGTTTTTTTTGGATTTTTGAGTGATTATTTTAGGGTTTTGCGGTGGATTTTTCGTTTTTAACTAATTTTTTGGCTCTGAAAATTGGTTCTAATTTTTCATATGTCAGTATTAATCTAAAACTGTCCTGACATTAGTAAACACCTTCCTTGAAACGGAACTAATTTTTTATGGATTACTGTATCTCCTAAGGTTAGTGTTAAAATTCGCTGCGTAGCAAAGTTAAAGTGATAGTACAAAGTTTCTTAAAACTGTAGTTTTGGTTACTGTTGACTGACTGTCAAACTTTTGTATGATGAGCAATTTAGTCTGAATATTGGTTACTGTAGATAATACCAACTGTAGTTACTGTACATAATAGCTTTCCCTGTAGTTCTACAGGTTACTGTAGATAATACCAACAAAAGTTTGATAGTCAATTAACAATGACGTCATATTTCAGAGCTCAAGAAATATTAAAATTTCCAGTCTTAGATGTACTAAAATACTAATGTTTAGCCCAATTACTTAGATATATTTTGTAAAATTTTTGAAACAGAAGAAGTGAAATTTTTTTCTGAATTTTTGAACGCAATTTTAGCAATTTACACTGTTTTTTGAAATTTTAAAGAATTTTTAGCAATTTTCAACACTTTTTTTGCACTTTTAAATTTTTTTTTTCAATTTTAAAGAATCTTCTGTATTTTAAAAGAATTTTTTGCAATTTTAAAGGATTTCATGCAATTTTAAAGAATTTTCAGTAATTTTAAAGAATTTTCAGTAATTTTAAAGAATTTTCAGTAATTTTAAAGAATTTTCAGTAATTTTAAAAAACTTTTTGCAATTTAGAAATTTTTTTTTGCAATTTTGAAGAATTTTCAGCAATTTTAAAGAATTATGAAGCGATTTAAAATAGTTTTTTGAAATTTTAAAGAACTTTTTACAATTTTAAATAATTTTTAGCAATTGTAAAGAATTTTGAAGCAATTTTGAAGAATTTTTCGCAATTTTAATTATTTTTTTGAAATTTTAAAGAATTTTTTGCAATTTTAAAGAATTTCTGTAATTTTAAACAATTTTTCGCAGTTTTAAAGAATTTTCAGTAATTTTAAAGAACTTTTTGCAAATTTTAAAGAATTTTACAGTCAAAACGGTCCCAAATTCTGTGCTTTTTCGGAACCTTTAATTCCCCTCTTTTTTTCTTCTCAAAAAAATTGGAATCAAAATTTTTTTGGTCCTCTCATTTATAAACATAACTTTCTTCCTTCTTCCGACTTTCCCATTCCTCCCAAAAATGGGAAGAAAAATAAACTTTTTCCGCTCTCATTTCGGCTCCCTTTTGTTCTACTTCCTTCTTCTGGAAAATTTCGAAGAAATTTTTCAGAAAAACACAAAAAAAATTTTTTTAGAGAGTGACGAAAAAAACAAGACGAATTTTTTCGACACATATCGGATTTCGGCATCGGCACACAGGTGCCGAAATTTTTGAAGAAAAAGAAGAAAAAGTTGAGATTTTTTACTTTTACTTTTTTGTTTTTGTATATAGAGTTAGAATAAGAAAAATGTGTTTTTTAGACAAAAAAATTTCGGTTTCAAAAATTTTTTAATTTTTAAATTTGCTGATTTCAAAGTTTCCGAATTCATTTTATATTTAATTCAAATCTTGTTGTAAATTACAGTAAACATCCATATTCAAAATTTTAAAAACTCAACATTTCGCTTTCGAAAAATTTTTGAGCTTCTTGAATTTTTTTGAATTTTTTACAAAATTTAAAATTTTTTTCGAAAAAATCTGCTCTTCTTGAAAATTTGCTCTGTATACTTCTTTACAAATGCTAATTTCTCCTAAGCTCCGCCCACAAAACTCAAATTTTGATATTTTTCCTTCATGCTCCAGTGCACTTTTTCTTTTTTTCTACACCCCGAACATTTCCTTATTTCCTCTCACTTTTTTTGTGTTCTCCTTTCAAAAATTGGGGTAAAATTGAATAAAATTTGCAACCTTTTTCTTGTCCTAATGATGTCTATGGTGATATTCTGAGCCAAAAAAGAGTTCGGAGCACAAAAAATAGAGGTCAAACTACAGTAGGAAGATATTTCCCTCTATGTTAAACCACCCGTATCTCAAAAGTGGGCGGAGCTATCAAAAAGTGGTCAACTACAACATTGCTCAGCTTAAAATTTTACACATTCTTGCAGTTAATAGTTTTTTGATAGCTCCGGCCCTTTTTGAGATACAGGCGAACAAAGTTGAGGGCGCGCTCCCCCTCGGGACAGCGTGGGGAAGCGGGAGACGCAGACGACGAGGGTGTCTGCGTCTCTCTGCGCGCACTACTTTGACCGCTCATATCTCGAGAACCCTTATAGCTTTCAAAAAGTGTCCAACTACAAAAATGTGTGAAATTTCAAGCTGAGCAATTTCGTAGTTGACTATTTTTTGATAGCTTCAATGGTTCTAGAGATAGAGTCAAAAAAATATGTGTTTTTTCTTCTTTCCGCATTCTTTTTTCTTGGGATTTCAAATTTAAGGGAATTCTCAATGGAGCGAGTTTTCCGCGTTGAGAAATTTTAGAAATTAGAAAAAATTTAACACCACACCAATGAAAAGTGGCAAAAAAGTTTTCCGTTTCAAAAACTTTGGAAACAGTGAAATTTTTCAAGATACATGTTGGGCGATAAGTTTTAAACTGCACTACTGTACTAATAGACAAGTACAGTAATCCAATAAAGTACAGTAATCCACAAAACTACAGTAATCTGTATAAGTACAGTAATCTCTACCACTTTCTAATAAAAGGCTTCCAAGCTTCTAATAGAGATGTGTTCCTCTCCAATTCACATCTTCATTTCTGACGTCTTCTAACACGTCTTCGTGTCCATTGGAATGAACAAATGAACACTCCACTTAGATTTCGTTCGAATTTCCGAAATTCTGACGGAATAGAAGCATCGAATTAGAGAGAATTAGAGACTTAGAGAATCAGAAAACTAGAGGTACTAGTTTCTGGTGGATTAGGTGCAGATTATTCTTTCGGGTTTAGAAATCTATGGGTTCTAGAAGTTTTTATTCTAAAAAATGGCTCAAAAAATAAAAATTTGAAAAAACACCCGAAATTTTAGGAAATTTTCAAAAATTTTATTCGAAATTTAAGAATTTGATGTCCAATTTTCCTCATTTTCCCGCCAAAAAACTGCCTAAAAACTCTAAAAACTCTTAATTTTCCGCCCCCAAAAAATGTGTTAATCTGTGTTTTCTTTTCCCCCCATTTTTTCTCTGTCCATTCAAATTGACTCCCAAAGTCAGGGGGACCCTTTTTCTTTCCTCTTTTTTTGCTTCATCGTCATTTTTTTCCATCTCTAATGTGGTCATGTTGTGTGTCCTTTTTTGAGAGAAAAAATGGACTCGAAACATTTTTTTTTGGTTTTTTGGGTCCTCTTTATTACTAGGGGGACCACTAGGGGACCAAATATTGACCCCTGGAGTTGTTTTGAAAGGAAAAGAATTTAAGAATTTTTGGGACTTTTTTGGTTATAAATAAGAAATTTTGGGATTTTTTTGAAGGTGGTCGTTTTTTAAGTTAAAAAATTGAATTTTTTTTGAAAATTTCTATAAATTCTAGGTGTTTCTAATAGATTTTACTATTGGCAAGGTCTAACCATCCAAGATTACATCGAAATTTTTTTCAGTCTCAAAATTTTTTCAATAGTTTTTTTTGTAATTCCAAAATTTAGTAGTGTAACTTTTCTGAATACATTAAAAAAGTAGATTTCCGGTTTAAAATTTTCCAAAAAAAATAGAAAAAATATCAAAATTTGAGTATCTATTCCATTTTAGAAAATTCTTTTAAAAACATTTTTTTTGAAATTTTTTCTCTGTTTCATTAGAATTTTTAGAGATCTAAATAATTATATTGTGCAATTTCAATCGCGTTTACGAATCTGAAATTCTGAATCTCCCATAAAGGAACCGCCGATACAACACATTTTCATTAATTCCAAAATGTAGCCAAAGTAAAATTTTAAGCGCACATATCTCAAAAGTGGGCGGAGCTATCAAAAAAGTGTCAACTACAAAATTGCTCAGCGAAAAATTTCACACATTGTTGTAGTTGAACACTTTTTGATAGCTATAAGGGTTCTTGAGATATCCGCGGTCAACGTTGAGTGCGCGCTCCCTTCCGTAAGAGAGTGTGGGAAAGGGGGAGACGCAGACGACAAGAGTACTCTCGGCGTCTGCGTCTACTTCTTTGCCACACTCTATTCCTCATGGAACGCGCGCTCAACTTTGACCACCTATATTTCAAAAATAGGCGGAGCTATCAAAAAGTGGTCAACTACAAAAATGTGTAAAATTTTATGCTGAGCAATTTTGTAGTTGACAACTTTTTGATAGCTCCGCCCACTTTTGGGATATGCCTCGAGTTTTACGAAAAATAGAATTTTCTAATTTTTTTCGCTGTTTCAAACCAAATTTTTTTTCAAAAAAGTTTAGTTTTCTTTTTTCTGATTCTTGCGAACTTTTCAAATTTCAAATGCAATTCCTAATTTTCCTCACTTTTTTTGGGTCCCCCTCCTTCCTCTCTATCCCATGAGTAATTTAGTATGGATAGAGCACAAAAAAAAACGGAACCCAACATGGTGAAACTTTTTTTTTCCAGTGAGGAGGGTCCCCCTTGTTTTCCCAGAAACACTTTCTATCTGTTTTCTTCCATTTTTCGTCTTCCTTTTACATTTCTGTCGAATGATGAACATATTTTTTCCTGTTCTCTTATTTTTCTTATTTTTATGACCCCCTCTCCTCGGATTCCTTTTCTATATGCATTCATTCATGTATTATGTCATATGTGGACTGCTATGAAGATTTTGTTGGCACTGAAAAAAATAAGAGAGGAGAGACGCAGAGAAACGAGATGCTCTCGTTGTCTTCGGCTCCCTTGCACACCTCGATATTTAAGCGCCTGTATCTCAAGAGTGGGCGGAGCTATCAAAAAACTTTTAACTACAAAAATATGTAGAATTTTATGCTGAGCAATTTAATAGTCAGCAATTTTTTGATACATAGCTCTGCAAACTTTCGAGATACAGGCGGTCAAAGTTGAACGCACCCTCATCGCCGCCAAGAAAAGGCACAGAGCGTGGGAAAAGGGGAGACGCAGACAACGAGAGCGCTCTGATTGTCTGCGTCTCTAATTTTTGTTAGTTGTTTTCTTCTTTCTGATCATTTTTAAATAACCAAGTTAGAATTGTAAAATTTTTGAAACTGCAAAAAAATTGAAAAAATTTTCGAAATTTAGAAATTCCTGTTTTTGACAAATTTTGAAGAATTGTATCTCAAGAGTGAGCGGAGCTATCAAACAACTATTAACTACAAAAATGTGCAAAATTTTATGCTGAGCAATATTGTAGTTAACAACTTTTTGATAGCTCTCCCCATTTTTGAGATATGTGATTGTTTTTAAATAAACAAAGTTAGAATTGTAAAATTTTTGAAACCGCAAAAAAATTGAGATTTTTTTCAGAATTTCTATTGCAACTTTTTTTAAAAACTCATATCTCAAAAGTGGACGGAGCTATCAAACAGCTTTTAACTACAAAAATGTGTAAAATTTTAAGCTGAGCAATATTGATGTTGACACCTTTTTGATAGCTCCGCTCACTGTTGAGATATGCGCGCTTAAAGTTTTTCTGTTTCTTGGTTGTTGATTTCCCCCGGATTCGTATTTGCGTCCAGCGTAAAGGTGTTTTTACTAAAATTTGATGTTTATAAGATTCGAATTACGTCGAGTTATCGATTCCAAGAAATAAAATTAGATTTTAAATTTTTTTGAAACTGGAAATTTCGAAAATTTTGAATATTCAAACTACATCAGTTTTTTTACGAATTCTAGCTTCTACTTTTTTCTATATAATTCAAACTGCTTCAAGATAACGTTTAATCCTGTATACTCTTTGATTCTCCATTACTGTAGATGACTAGAGGCGCAGACGGTCAGACACTCTCTTTTCTCTTTTCTCTGCGTCTCTTCTCCCTCCCTCCCAAACTTTAAACGCGCATATCTTGAAACTGGGCAAAGCTATCAAAAAATTGTCAACTGCAAAATTGCTCAGCATAAAATTTTACACACTTTTGTAGTTATTAATTTTTTGATAGCTGCACCCCTTCTTGAGATATGCGCCTTTAAAGTGATCAATGAAAAATGAGAAATATCAGAAGACCTTTTGACCTAGCCCACTCTTCCTCTGGGGGAGTGGAGCACTTCCGATTTTCTCCATTGTCTCTTGCAAATGAACCGTGTCCCCTTCCTTCTTCGAAGAGTTTAGAGAGAAACTTGAGAGCAAGAAAAGAAATGCCAATAAATAGAGGAGGAGGAGGAGGAAATGGATGAAGATTGACAGGTTAGTGTGTGACTAAGGAAAAAAAGTGCACAAAAATGCGAATTTTTGGAAAAAAATTCGTAGTTTTTCTGCAAATTTCAAAGCTATCTGATCGTGTTTAGACGGCTAGAATGTACTCTCCTATTTTGACTTCCTTTCCTATCTTTTAAAGAGTATATCTCAAAAATGAGCACAACTATCAGAAAGTTGTTAACTACAAAATTGCTCAGCGTAAAATTTGGCATATTTTTGTAGTTGAACAATTTTTGACAGCTATAAAGGTTCTTGATATACCGTATTTACTCTAATAGACCGGCATGCCGGTTTATTTTTCGTGGTCCCCATTTTGATGCCGGTTTATTAGAGAGTGCCGGTCATTTAGAGGGTGCCGGTCTATTTTTCAAAGGGTCAATTTATCAAGAAATTGATGAAAAATTAGTTCTTTTTCACTGAAAATATGTATGATAGAGCCTTTTCGAACAGTTATAAAGGACAAAGACCATCCAAAATGAGGGAAAATCCGAAATGTGTGTGAAAAACTGAAGAAAAACCATGAAATTCTCAAAAAATAGTACTTTCTAACTTTATTTATTTTTGGGGTGCCGGATAATTGGAGGGTGCCGGTTTATTTTTCAAAATGCTCATTTGACTGCCGGTCTATTAGAGGGTGCCGGACATATAGAGGTGCCGGTCTATTGGAGTAAATACGGTATCCGCGGTCAACGTTGAGCGCGCGCTCCCTTCCGTAAGAGAGTGTGGGAAAGGGGGAGACGCAGACGACAAGAGTACTCTTGGCGTGTGCGTCTCCTTATTTGCCGCACTCTATTCCTCATGGAAGGCGCGCTTAACTTTGACTACCTATAGCTCAAAAATGAGCACAGCTATCAGAAAGTTGTCAATTACAAAATTGCTCAGCGTAAAATTTGGCATATTTTTCTAGTTGAAAATGTTTTGATAGCTCCGCCCACTTTTGAGATACGGGCAGACAAAGCTGGGCGCGCCCTCCCGAGGGAAAGAGCATGGGAAAGGGGGAGACGCAGATGACGAGAGTTCTCTGCGTCTTTCCCTTTCCCACGCTCCCTCCCCTCTGTAGGCGGCGGGGAATGCGCCCTTAACTTTAAAAGGTCATATCTCAAGAACCGTTTTGGCTATCAAAATACTTCCAACTACAAAAATGTGTAAAATTTTATGCTGAGCAATTTTGTAGTTGACAACTTTCTTCTAGCTCCGCCCCTTTTTGAGATACCCCTCCTTTTCTGTGTTAATGAGGTGTAATTTATCATGCTCTGTGGCTCCATTCCCCGACTACGTCACTACCAGCAGAAAAAAAAGAAAGATGGGACCCCATTTTTCTTTCTTCTCTTTTCTTTTTTCGTGTTCGCGGTCCATCTCCCATTTGAAAAGATTTTGTGTTGCGAACGGAGAGGATCCTCCGCTGAACAAATTGACTTGTTTTTCCAGACGTTTTTTTTCAGAGAAGATAGAAAAAAAGAGAGTGTTGTTTAGAGATCAGTTCAGATTTTCTACCAACTTCCTGTTTTGGGGTCCCCCCAAAAACTGGAATTTCGGAGAAAGTTCTAGTATTTGGAACTTTTGATACTGCATTTTTTGGACATTTTAAAATTTGCTATAATTCATTGAAAGTTAGAAGATACGAGTTTCATTGAAAGTTAGAAGATACATTGAAAGTTAGAAGATAATAGATTGTACGAAATTTGAAACAGAAATTTTTCTCTGACTTGTATAAAAATTAGCCATAATCTAGATTACTGTATTTTCTGTCGCTAAATGCACAAAAAATGAGCAAAAATGGTGCATTTTGAGCCAAGTAATGAGCATTTGAAGTTAGAAGAGACGCAGACAACGAGAGTGTCTGCGTCTCTTCTACGCGAACTGAGAGACGCAGACACTCTCGTCGTCTGCGTCTCTTCCCTCTGGCAAACTTTGAAGCGCTGTATCTCATCTCCCAGGAAAGCTAGAAACTTCATTTTTTGACAGAAATATAGATTTAAAATTTTCTAATTTTTTTGGTATTAATTTGAATCATTTTGTATAACTTTTGAATAGAGTTTCTTTGGAAAATAAAAAACAGAAAATTCCCCAAAAACTCTAAAATTTACCCTTTGATCTTTGTTAATTGTAAAAATTCTTCCAGAAATTTGATATTCTTTTATTTTTTAGATTCCCAATTTGAAACTTTAGGGGAACAAAGAATCGAGACGAAAGAAAATATTTCGAAATTAGAAGGGTCTCTAATTTCCGAAGTCTCATTTGTAATTGAGATCTTCTTCTTTTTGGGGGACCACTTTTTGGTTTTTGGCATTTCCTGGAGAGAGAAGTTTCTGGAAAGTTTTCGACCTACAATACTTTGGGAGAGTCTCAGACAACTAGAGTGACTGCTTTCTTTACGTCTCTCGGAACGACGGATCTCGAGTTCTAGGCGGACAGTTTTCAAATTAATACCAAAAAATTAGAAATTTTTCGATCTACAAATCTGTCAAAAAACCGAATTTCTAGCGTTCCTGGGAGCTAAGATACAGCGCTTCAAAGTTTGCGAGAGAGTAGAGACGCAGACGACGAGAGTGTCTGCGTCTCTCAGTTTGCGTAGGAGAGACGCAGACACTCTCGTCGTCTGCGTCTCTTCTAACTTCAAATGCTCATAACTTGGCTCAAAATGCTCCTTTTTCGCTCATTTTTTGTGCATTTAGCGAGCCAGAATCTCATCTTCCTTTATCTCAAACTTCAAAAACGCATGTCTCGAAAAGGAACAAAGCTAGCGTTAAAATTCAAATTACAAAATTGCTCATCATGTAATTTTGCACTTTTTTGTAGTTGAAACTTTTTTGATAGCTCCGCCCCTTTTTGAGATATACATCATTGTATTTTCAAAATTTTTCTAATTTTTCTGCTTCTTCAAAATTATTTGAGATGATTTTTGGTCCATAATTTTTTGTCATATTTTTCCTCTTTTCTTCTATTTTTCTTTGTTTTTTGTTTCGTATCCTAGACTAATCCTAACGATCCCCAATCAAAATTTATGTGAACACAATTTTTCTTTGTCTCTTTTTTTTTATGATGAGCAATCTCTATAACAAAAACATAAGCCGTTTTTTGAAAGGGTTCCCGAGATGGAGAGAAGTTTCAATGTTTTTCCACAAAATTACTATTCAAAATGGGATATTTTGGGGGATAGAAAACAAGTGTCTAGAAGTTGAAACATTGGAGTAAAAAAACCAAAAAAAATTCAGTTTCAAAATTTTTTTTTAATTTTTGTAATTTGTAATTTTCGTAGTTTACAAAAATTTCATTAACTTTGCAACCTGGACATTTCGCAACTAGGACATTTCGCAACTGGGACATTTCGCAACTACGACATTTTGCAACCGGACATTTTGCAACTATGATATTTCCCAACTAGGACATTTTGCAACTATGATATTTCCCAACTAGGACATTTCGCAACTAGGACGTTTCGCAACTAAGACATTTCGCAACTAGGGCCTACGTTTTTTTTTTTTTGCAAAAATTTAAACCATTTTTCCCTCAAAATTCTGGGATTTTTCTCTGTTCCTTTTGTTCCCAGAAACATTGTTTTTCTGCGAGAAAAAATTTCCCTTATTTGACCACCACTGGTCAAAAAAAGGAAATTTAGAAATTTCCTAACATAAACAATCTGTGTCCCCAAGTTTTCCTTCAAATTCCCTTTCCCGAAAAAACTTTTTTTTTTTGGAATTTTTGTTCAAGGAAACGCTGTAGGATCATTATTTACAAGGGCTACCTCAAAATTTAGAAAAATTTTTTGAAACAGTGAAAAAAGGAGAAGTTTTTTCATTAAATTACAACACGGACACTCTTCGGATATTTTTAGGACTCCACTTTTCGAAACTAAATTAGATAGAGAGGATCTAATTTTAGGGAAAAAAGGGTCCAAAGATTTTCTACGTCGTCACTTTTTTTGGGGAGGGTTTTCAATGGAACCGAAGACTGAAATCTGAAAAAAATCAGATTCAAATTTCAAAAAAATCTTTATTTTTCAGTTTCTTTATAATTTAAAAGCATTATCTTCTCATTTTTTGAATTTTTATACCCTATATTTTCCCAAAATTCTTCCGCCTAACCAAAAACTCTCAAATACACCCAAAACTTTGCTCAAATTAGCTGAAATTTCCATCCATTTTTTCCATGAAACATGGAAAAACACATCCGAAATTTCAGCCAATTTTCAATAATCGAGTCGAGTTTTGACTTCAAATTCTCATTTTTGTCATGTAATACTTTCTTTTTTTGGGAAGGAAATGGATTTTTTACTTTCACCTTGAATTAGTGTTAAAAATATGAAAAAATGCGGAAAAAAACGGTTTTTACTTCAAAAATTTTGAACTAAAAATCATGAAGTTTTTGAAAAGATCAGCTTTGATAGCTTATATCTCAAAAATGATAAGAACTATCAAAAAATTGTCAACTACAAAATTGCTCAGCATAAAATTTTACACATTTTTGTAGTTGAAATTTTTTTGATAGCTATAAGGGTTCTCGAGATCCAGACGGTCAAAGTTGGAGGCGCGCTCGATGAGAGACGCAGACACTCTCGTCGTCTGCGTCTCCCCTCTTCCCACGCTCTCTTCACTCGGGAGGGTGCGCTCAACTTTGACTGCTCATATCTCAAGAATGAGCGGAGCTATCAAAAAACATTAAACTACAAAAATATGTAAAATTTTATGCTAAGCAATTTTGTAGTTGACAACTTTTTGATAGCTCTGCTCATTTTTGAGATATGCACTTTTAAAGTGACGAACATACATTAAAAATCATGATTTTCCTTCTATCTATCTGTGTGTCTATTTGTCCATAAAACTTCTGTGCTGTATCGTTTTCACATCATAAAAATACCATGACTCATTCCTCCTCTTCATGAGGTTCTCTCTTTCTCTGCGTCTCCTCTCCCTAAAAACCCAACGAAAGACCATACCTGACTAGAGAGCACAACACCTAACACAAACAGTATATACTTTTTCCTTTTTCTCTGCGTCTCTTTTTGAGAGAGAACAGTGGACAGTTTAGTTTTCACTCAATTTTCAATTTTTCTCCTCATCATTTTTGTTTCCCCGAAACAAAAATTGGATGATTTTGTTTTTTATACATCCAGGAAACATATGATGTTTACATTTTCACTGTTTCAAATTTTTTGGATTTTGAAAAGTTGAACAATTTCGAGTGATTTATCTCGTGGTGAACATATCTCAAAAATAGTTAGAGCTATCAAAAAGTTGTCAACTGCAATATTGCTCAGCATAAAATTTTACACATTTTTGTAGTTGAAAGCTTTTTGCTAGCTCAACCCCTTATTGAGATGCGCGAGGTTAAAGTTGAGCGAGCCCTCCCACAAGGGTAAAGAGCGTGGGAAAGGGGGAGACGCAGACGTCTCTCGCTGGCTGCGTCTCTCTTGCCACAATCTTTGAAGCGCTGTATCTCGAGAGCCGTGCTAGCTATCAAAAACCTTCCAACTACAAAAATGTTCTAAATTTTATGCTGAGCAATTTTGTAGTTGAACATTTTTTGCTAGCTTTGCCCCTTTTTGAGATATGCGCCTTCAAAGTTTAGGTAAGAGACGCAGACAACGAGAATATCTGCTTCTCTGCCTATCTTTTACTAATTTAGCAATAGTTTTTCACCTTGATATTTCTCCCAATTAAAATCATACCAAAATCTAGGTCAAATCAGGGAGGGGTGACAACCCTGACAACTTTTTCCTTTTTCTTAGTTTTTTTCTTTTTTCTCTGTGTTTCTCCAAAATCCACACTCTCTCGTTCTTTTCCATACCTCCGATTCCATTCCCATTTTCTAATGGCTAATAATAACCATTGAAATGAAACTACTTTCGGAGGAGTGACAGAAAAAAACACCTCTCTGGGAATGAATGCGTTTACTTTAAAGGCGCATATCTCAAAAAGGGGCGGAGCTAGAAAGCAGCTTTCAACTACAAAAATGTGTAAAATTTAATGCTGAGCAATTTTGTAGTTGACAATTTTTTGATAGCTGCAACGGTTTACGAGATATGTGTCTTTAAGGATGAGAGAGAGACGCAGAGAAGCGAGAGTGTCTGCTTCTCTGCGTCTCTGCGACTAAATTTCCCACATTTTCGTATGCAAATTTTGTCATTTAGCTAAGTTTTTACACCTTTTCCTCCTCTATTCTAAATTCCCATTAATCACCTTCCCCTTTGTGTATGTGTTGGCCGCCTAGCGCCCCCTGATTCATTTTTCTCTGACTGTCTGCGTCTCTCTGTTTCTCTGCCTCTGGCTACTGTACTTAGTTAGTACTATTATACATAGTAGCAGCATTCATGCTACTAATAGTAATACTAGTTGGGGACAAGGGGGTTGAAAATTTTTGTTTGGAACTGAAACGTTCTTTTGGAAAAGGATTCTTGTTTTTGGGAATCTGGAATTCTAGAATTTTACCTTTTTTGTAGCTAAAAGCGATGGAAATTCCAAGAAAAGAGCTGAATTGAAAAAAATTCAAAGAAAAATGTCAAAATTTTTATTGCTAAATTTCGAATTTTTGAACTGAAAATTTGGATTTTTCTGAAATTTTTCACCGTTTCTAAATTTTTTTCTAATTTAAAGTTATTACTTTCAAGATATTACTTGCCTTTACGCATCCAGTTCTAAACTTTTACCTTCTGTTCACTCGTTTCTCTGTGTCTCTTTCCCTTTTTCTCTCTTCTCAAACTTTAAAGGCGCATATCTCAAAAACAGTCATAGCTATCTAGAAACCTTCAACAACAAAATTGCTCAGCATAAAATTTTACACATTTTTGTAGTTGGAAGTTTTTCGGTAGCTATGAGGGTTCTCGAGATACAAGCGATCAAAGTTAGACGACAGAGAAACGCAGACGACAAGAGCACTCTCGCTGTCTGCGCCTCCCCCTTCCCACACTGTTTTCTAGAGAGGAGCGCGCGCTCAACTTTGACAACCCATATCTCGAGAACCCTCATAGCTATCAAAAAATTTCCAACTACAAAAGAATGTAAAATTTTATGCTGAGCAATTTTGCAGTTGACAGTTTTCTTCTAGCTCCGCCCATTTTTGAGATATCTCTGTTCTTATAATCAGCTGATGTACCTCCTCTAGAAGCTTCCTCAAATTTTTTGACTATTTTTTCTATTTCTCTAATACCTCTTCCATTTCCTTATCTCTCCATTTCCGCCCTAATTGATCATCACCTCATTTCTCCTCACTATCTCTCTATGTCTATTTCCCTCCCCAAATTTTTCAAGGGAAAAAGAAAACGAAAAAAAGTATGTCAAACGGAAAAAGAATTTTTTTATCCACTTTTTTTGACCGGTGTGGTCAAAAAAAGTGTATCCCTGGGGGAGATATCAATTTCCGGTTTTCTCACTTTTTTTGAATCTAGGATTTCACTAGTTTTGAACTTAGCTTTTTCACGTTTTTTTAAGCTTATCTTGCTTCTCTGCGTCTCTTCTTCCCAGAAATATGGATTTTCAGATTTTTTCTGTTTCAGAAATTAAAAAAACCTAGATGGATATTTTTATGGAATTTCGTATCATTTTGGCTATTTAATTGTATAGGAAAACTACTAAAAAATCCCAAGGAAATCCCAAATTTTTGCTTGCGGTCTTTCAAAAGAGGCTATATCTCAAAAAGGGGCGGAGCTATCAAAAATCCGTCAACTACAAAATTGCTCAGCATAAAATTTTACAGATTTTTGTAGTTGGAAGTTTTTCAATAGCTATAACGGTTCTTGAGATACGGGTGTTTAAAGTAAGGGATGTGGGAGACGCAGACGACGAGAGCAGTCTGCGTCTCCCCCTTTCCCACGCTCTTTCCCCCCCCCCCCCCCCCCCCCCGGGAGGGCGCGCTCAACTTTGACCTCTTGTATCTCAAGAATGGGTAGAGTTATCAAAAAACTTGTAACTACAAAAATGTGTGAAATTTTACGATGAGCAATTTTTTAGTTTACAACTTTTTGATAGCTCCACCCCTTTTCAAGATATTTCATTTCAAAACTTCCATATCAGTTGGTTTCCGTTATCAAACACTATGAGGGATCGTCAAATATTTACCTTCTCTTCCGTTTTCTTGTAAAACACCCACCGATTTCTTTTCTTCAAAAAAAAGAACATAAATTTTGTGGTCGGGGTTTAATGTTTTTTTTCGGAGGAGATAGTAGGTGTGTCTCTGTTTGTGATAGTGGTGATGGTAGAGGAAAAAAAATTTTGGAAAATTTTAAAAAATATATTTTTCTGTGGTCATCAAAGATTTTGAGCTTCTTTATTACACATTTATTGGCTTGATTAAAGAAAAAATTTCCAAAAAGTTTTTCCAAAAATTTGGAACCGTGAAAATTTTTTGCTCCAAAACACCTTCATGACTCATTTCTTTTCCTGTTTTTTTAAATTTCCCACCCATAAAAACAGTTTTTCTCTCCACTATCACTATCAAAACTATGACATTCATATTATATTTTTCAAAAAACTTTTTTTTCGAAAAAATTTTTATTTGCTCCCCTTTACCAACCAAATGTCATGTCTCTTCCGCTCCACTTGAAATTTCGCTTATCATAAGGTTTTTTCTGTTCAAGTTTACTTATCTTATGATCTTGTTAGGGAAAAATGGGAAAAAAATTGAAAGAAAATTTCGAAATTCTTTTTTTTTTTGAAAAATTTTGTATTTTTTGGGATAAAAATGATATAAAATCGATCCTTGAAGTTTTGGACCATATTTTGAGTATTTTAACTTTGAAATTCGGAATCTGCGTCAATTTTTACATGGTTTTCTAACATTTCTGGGTGTATTTTTCATTTAAAAATGTAATTTTGAAGCTCCAAAATTTTTTTTCAAAAAAAATTTTTTTTACAAAGTATTAAAATTTTGTGAAAAAATTTTTAGAATCGGCACTTATTTACAACTCCTGCTTTTGTTATGTATTTACCATCTTCATTGAAATTTGAAAATTTTTGAAAAAATTTTTTTTCACATATTTTTTTATACAAGAAAATTTGGAGTCTCAATTTTTTTCGAATTCTGAGATATGGAAAGTCAAGAATATTCTCCAGAATCTTCAAAATCTATCAGAATCTTCTAGAATCCTAAAAATTCCAAAATTTTGGGTAAAAATTCACAGTTTCCCAAAAAAAATAGTCGACAATTTTTTTTTCGAATTTTTCAATTGTTTTCAATTTCATTTTTTTTTCAATTTCCATTTTTTCAGCTATCCTTCGAGAAATATATTTATTTACATGAGAAATTGAATTTTAATCTATCTACAGTAATCCATCAAAAAGTTTTCTGTTTCAAAATTTTTACAATATTAAAAATAATTTTTTCACTCAATATCTCACTTTATTGATTTCTCTTTGTTCTGTGTGTCTGTTTGTCCCTAAAACTTTGTTTTTGAACTAATTTCCCTTCAAATACGATTACTGTATCCTAAAATCCTTACAAAGTTATTTTTTTTTTCAATACTTGATTCGTAATAAAAATTTTCTTCCAGGACCCACAAAACTCACCAAAAACTCCAATTGGAATAATCATCACCATCAGTTTCTGAACGATTTCCACCGAAAAACAAAAATGTCATCGTTGGTTCAGTTACCGGCTCAAATGCCATCCGGTTTCCAGCTGAATTTCGATGACGTCCGACATCCACAAATGGCTCCAGAAGTTGATTGTGAGGGGGGAACACTGACCAAAATGGAAGAGGTGAGGATATGGAGAGAGGCCAGAGTTAGGAGGAAAATGTCAATTACATAATTGCTCATCATAAAATTTTACATATTTTTGTACTTGACAGTTTTTTGATTGCTCCGCCCACTTTTGAGATATACGCATTTAAAGTTTGACTCTCAGCGAGAGCGCTCTCGACGTCTGCGTTTCCCCCTTTTCCACGCTCTGTGCCTCCGGGGAGTGCGCCCAATTTTCGAACGCGCATATCTCAAAAAGAGGTGGAGCTATCAAAAAGCTTTCAACTACAAAAATGTGAAAAATTTTATTCTGAGCAATTTTGTAATTGACAGTTTTTTGATAGCTCCGCCCCTTTTTGAGATACATGAGGTCAAAGTTGAACGCGCGCTCTCTCCCTCCTCCAAGCGAAAGAGCGAGGGGAAGGGGGAGACGCAGGCCGTCTCGTCGTCTGCGTCTCTAGTCAGCTAACTTCAAATGACTGTATCTCAAGAAGGAGCAGAGCTATCAAAAAGCTACAAACTACAAAAATGTGTGAAATGTTATGATGAGCAATTTTGTAGTTGAGAGTTTTTTGATAGCTATGACCGTTTTTGAGATATGCGATTTTAAATTTTGACAAGAGCGGTCCAATCCAAGATCAGCGAATATTTTATACTATTTTCAATTTCTTATTCTAAACTTTTTGAAACCGAAAACTTTTTTCAATTTCCGTTTTCTTTGGGTCTCAGGAAATTAGAAAAAAAGTGTCGAAACTCAATGAGAAAAACAATTTTCAAATTTCCTTAGAAAACTTTGACCCCCCGTTTCTCAAAAGTGGGCGGAGCTATCAAAAAACTTTTAACTGCAAAATTGCTCAGCATAAAATTTTGCACATTTTTGTAGTTAACAACTTTGTTATAGCCCCGCCCCTTTTAGAGATACCGTATTTACTCTAATAGACCGGCATGCCGGTTTATTTTTCGTGGTCCTCATTTTGATGCCGGTTTATTAGAGAGTGCCGGTCATTTAGAGGCTGCCGGTCTATTTTTCAAAGTGTCAATTTATCGAGAAGTTAACGAAAAATTGAGTTTTTTCACAGAAAATATGTATGATAAAGCCTTTTCGAACAGTTACAAAGCGCAAAAACCATCCGAAATTACGTAAAATCCAAAATTGTGTGAAAAACATTGGAAAAAAACTCGAAATTCTTAAAAAAATAGTACTTCCAATATTCATTAATTTTTGGGGTGCCGGATAATTGGAGGGTGCCGGTTTATTTTTCAAAATGGTCATTTGACTGCCGGTCTATTAGAGGGTGCCGGACATATAGAGGTGCCGGTCTATTGGAGTAAATACGGTATACGCTTTCAAAACTTCAACTTTTTCCAGATCGAAGAAATCGACCCGACCGACGGTTGCACCATCCGTGTGTTCACCTATTACATCCTTCTCCCGAATAGCGAAGAATTAATAAAAACTGTGAGGCAAAAAGTGAAAATCGATTGTAAACAGACGATGCGGAGTGTACGGATGATTGGATCAGAGGCAAAGGTGAGATTTTGGGAGGGAAATTTGAAATTTCAAAAAAATTTTTCAAAAAAAATTTTTTTGCTCTATTTTTTCTATTTTTTCTTGAAATTAATATTTTCTCCTCCCCAATGAGCTCATTCTTGAGCAAATAAGTGCTCCGTGTGTTCCATTGCTTTTGAGCAATGGAAAAATCATTTCAAAATGGGGAGGGGGAGGAGAGCACACAAAGTTTTTGTTAGCAAAAACGAAAAAAAAAAAAACGAAAAACCAATACAGAAACATTTTCACAGTGACAATATAGAGCCCCAACGGGCTCTATATTGTTCACTTTGAAAACGTTTTTGAGGATTTTTTTCTTGGATTTTTTCATATTTTTTTCTGTGGAGATAAATATCTTGAAAAATTTAAAGTTTTCATCCAATTTCTTATTGTCTTATTCATGAATTACTAAACAGTGATAATGCTTCTTTAATTTTATAAAGAACTTTTATAAAAAAAAAAACATCACTGTTTCATTCTAAGTTCATTTGGAAGTCTGAAATGAGAAGATTGTTGCCTTCGCTAACTTCCAAAGCCTATATCTTAAAATCCGTGATAGCTATCAAAAATTTGTCAACTACAAAATTGCTCAGCACGAAATTTTACACATTTTTGTAGTTACAAATTTTTTGATAGCTATAAGGGTTCGCGAGATACTAGCACTCAAAGTTAAGCGCGCGCTCCCCCCACGCCGAAAGGAAGAGGGAGCATGAGAAAGGGGGAGACGCAGACTCTCTCGTCGTCTGCGTCTCTCTAGCGCCCAACTTTGACTGCTTGTATCTCGAGACCCCTTATAGCTATCAAAACGCTTCCAACTACAAAAATGTGTAAAATTTTATGCTGAGCAATTTTGTAGTTGAAAATTTTTTAATAGCTATGACCGTTGTTGAGATATACTCTTTTTTAAAAAAATATAGTAAACTTTGAGTGACGCAGATGTTGCTACTATTCACTTTATGCATGCAATTTTCCATCCTCCGCATTTTTCTCACCGAAATAAAAACACATTCACATAAAAACGGGTCGTAAAACAAGTTCACACTTTCTTTTTCGAGGAATTTTTCGCTCCCATTTCTGTTTTTTTTTTCACTCCAAAAAAATGGACAAAAATCCCAAAGATTTCAAAAAGTTTGTGACCTGGAAAATTGAGAAATCAAGTGGAGCTAGAAGTGTGAGTTTTCAAAAATAAAATAAAAACAATATTTTTTTTTGAAAAATTTTAAAAATTGAATTTGAAACAGTAAAAATTGTTCAATTTTTATGGTTTTTGGCTCAAAAAATTGGATTTTTCTTCCATTTTCTCAAATTATTTAAAATTTCCAGGTCATCGAAAATTGTCAACGAATATCTGGAGATATAAAGGGAATGCGTCCAGTGGAATTTTCGAATAATTCTAGACAAATTTGTCTGGATCAACATAATTTACAGTTGGATTTGAGTGATGAGCAGGTAGGCTAATTTTTTTCTGTAATTTACGAAATAATTTCTTAAATATTGTCGATTAGCTGAACAATCCTGAAAGGCTCCCGTTTTAATACAGTAATCTTCCAAATTTTCAGAAAAAAAATTGAAAAAACTTTTTTTTTGAATTTTTTTTTTCATAATTTCAACTCTCTTGATTCTTTTACAGCTATTTTTCCAAGTTCTAGACTAAAAATTGATGAAAAATTCGAATTTTTACCTTATTTTTTCTGATTTTCCAGTTATTTTTCCAATTTTCCCTCGTTTTCAGGATCAACGAATCGATAGATGTCTCAAACAGGTCCCGGACACTTTCATCAATTTGTTGTCAAGGCAAAAGGATATGTTTGGTGGGTAATGGGTTAACTTTGAGCATTATCGAGCAGTTTTTTCAAGTTTTTGAGCAGTTTTTAGTCCAAAAAGTTCATTTTGAGCTCAAAAAGGGTTATTTTTAAGCTGTTTTGGACAATTTCGTGTCTGTGTCTCCTCCTCTATGTTTAAAATCAGATATCTCAAAAATGGACAGAGCTATCAAAAAGTCGTGAACTACAAAATTGCTCATCAAAAAATTTTACACATTTTTGTAGTTGAAAGCTTTTTGATAGCTCCGCCCACTTTTGAGATATGCGCCTTTAAAGTTGAGCGCCCTCCAAGGAGAGACGCAGACACCGAGAGCGCTCTCGTTGTCTGCGTCTCTTCTGTCATTTTTTCTCACTTTTCCAACTATTTATTGTAATTTTATTCTCATTTTCAGTCCAACAATACCCAGAGCTATTCGAAAAAATGAGGACGGAGTCCTCATTGATTCCATCAACCACCACTGAGATCATCACCAATGAGGATGGATCCACAACGACACGTGTGAGGAGTAGCAAGTCGTATAGGTGAGGGAACACTGTGGAAAAAAAAATAATGTAAAAATTTGAAAAATTCGAGTCATTTTGAGTAAAAATGACCCAAAAATGATAAAAATCGGATGAAAATGAGGCAAATTAGAAGCGGTTGAAGTTTGATGGCCTAGGTTTCTCTAGTGGTGGCCTAGAAACAAAAACACCATTAATTTCAAATCTAAAAGCTTAAAATGGTATTAAAACGAAAGAAAATCCGGAAAATTTAAGCCAAAATGACCCAAACGAGGGGAAGAGAGAGAGACGCAGACGACGAGAGTTCTCTCACTGTCGGCGTCCCTCTAGAAGAAAACTTTAAAGGCGCATATCTCAAGAAGGGGCGGAGCTAGACAAAAACTGTTAATTACAAAAATGTGTAAATTTTTATGATGAACAATTTCGCAGTTGACCACTTTTTGATATCTTTTGTAGTTTTTGAGATATAAACTGTTTAAGTTTTCCATATTAAAGGTCAAGAATGTTAGGCCATCAAATTTTACTTCCGATTTCAAGCCAATATCTTTATAAAATTACTCATATAATATAAATTTCTAAATTTCAAAATGATGATACAAAACAATATTATTTTTTGGGAAAAAAATCGGAAAACTGAGAAGAAAAAAAGAGAAAACATAATCCTCCGATAGGAGAATTCATGCAAAACAGAAACTGTGTGCCCTACTTGCCTATAAACGATTTTTTTCCTGGAATCGGAAAGAAAAATAGTTTGTGTTTGATTTCTATGTACACCTTTAAACTTTTGGAAAAAAAATTATTGAACAAATTCAAAAAAAAATTTCTGAAAATTTTTTTTTCAAAAATTTTTTCTCGAAATTCGGGTAATGAGCCTTTAAAACTTAGGATAGGTTGTTTTAGAGTAAAAATTCAATTTCACCGGATTCAGAGCTTCAAAATGAGTATGAACATGACCATATTTGAAAAACTCGAATTTTCGGTCTGCTAATTCTAACTACAGTAATCCAGAGACCTGCACATCAAAGTGTACCTTGTTTATACTCATTTTGAAGCTCTCAAGTTGCCGAATAAGGTTTTAAGTATTAAATTCAAAATTCTAAGCTCCTAAGCTCCAAAATGAGTATAAATAAGGTGTACTTTGGATTACTGTAGGCAAAATTAGCAGACCTAAAAAAATCTTAACGAATATGGTCATATTTATACTCATTTTGAAGCTCTGTTTTTTCTTAATTTGAATTTAAACATTGAATTCAAATTTGGCGCCATTTTTTACCCTAAAATTTCTCATTTTTCAGCTCCCATTTCTCGCGACAAGAGACGTATGTGAATGGTGTGAAGAAGATGTCAAAGAGCAAGTTTCGAGCGTTTGTGGAGTATCAGGTGAAATATTTTTGACTGGAAAATGTATTAATTTTACTAAAAATGTATTTTGAACAGCGAAAATTGATATTTTCCAAAAAAATGTTTTTTTTTTGGAAAATTTTTTTGTTCGACCCATTGTCAACTTTAAGAGCTTCTAAACTTGAATTTCATACATAAAATCGTATTTAGCTCTTTCTTAGCTTCAAAATGAGTATAAACAAGGAATACTTTGATGTACAGGTTGTCAGGATACTGTAGTCGGAATTAACAGGCCAAAAATTAAAGTTTCTCAAATATGATCATGTTTATACTCATTTTGTAGCGAAAACTAGCTGAATTTGAAATTTTTAATCATATACAAGGTTTTCTGAGTTTTTAGGATCAAATTTCAGAGTTTTGAGAAAACAACAATTTTCGAAAAAATACGAAAATCTTTTTTTTCAAACTCATTCTACAGCTTAAGAGCTTCTAACCATGAAAATAACACTTAGAATCGTATTGAGCTCTTTTTTAGCTTTAAAATGAGTATAAATAATGCTATGTTTAGATGTGCAGGTCACCGGTTACTGTAGTTGGAATTAGCAGCCCAAAAATTAAAGGTTCTCAAATATGGTCATGTTTATACTCATTTTGAAGCTAAAAGCTGGCTAAATTCCAATTTTTTACTCGAAAGTTGAACTCCCTACGTTTTTAAAGTCAAATTTCAGAGTTTTGAGAACATTTTTTTTGAAAATTTCGAAAAAAAAAATTTTTTTTTTGAATTTTTTTTCTGTTTTAAAAGAAATTCTAAGTATTTCTTGAACCCAAATTTTGTTGTTTACCCTATTTTCCATCCCAATTTTTACCAATTTCCGCATATTCCAGGGCCCCGAAGGCGGTTTCCAAGTGAAACTCTCCGATAGCGATGAGCTATCAGAAGACGAGCTGGAAGAGGACGACACCAAGTCTCAATCGTGTATCTCTGAAATCGATTCGGACTCCGGAATCGAGTCGGGACCCTCAAGTACCTTAGGATCGTCACATTTGGAGAAGCGATATCAGAAGGCGTGGTATGCGGCGAAGGAATTGGTCGATAGTGAGCAGAGATATGTGGAAAAGTTGAAATTGTTGGGAGATGTAAGTTTGGGTCGTTGTATCTCGGGAAAGGGCGGAGCTACCATAAAACTGATAACTACAAAAATGTGTGAAATTTTATGATGAACAATTTTGTAGTTAAAAGTTTTTAGCTAGCTCCGCCGTCTTTTAAGATATGTGTCTTCAAAGTTTGACGAGAGCGCTCGTCAGAGCGCAAATTTTAAAGGCGCATATCTTAAAAGTGGGCGGAGCTAAAAAGTAGCTGTCAACTACAAAAATGTGTAAATTTTTATGTTGAGCAATTTTGTAATTCAAAATTTCTTGATAGCTATGACCGTTTTTGAGATACACCTTTTCAAAGATGTTGTGTTACCTATGGCCTAACTTTTTGCTCTGGTGGCCTAGAAACCCAATTTTTCAAAAAACTGGGCCCCGAAAACCAAAATTTCAAAAATCGTCACCATTTCTTTCTAGACCTTCCGAAATCGTCTTATCAAAGAGGAGGTCCTCACAAATGACAAGATCACTCGTCTCCTGGCTAATATTTCGTCATTATATCAATTCCATAACACTCATTTTTTGCCACAATTAATGACATCCATAAGAGAGTGGCACACAACAAAAAGGTATGTCAAAAATTTTATGGAAATCGGTCCAGGGGGAAGGAAGATACAGTGAAAATAACGTTGGAGAGGCGCGATGCGGTCGCGTCGCGGTTTGATGGAAATAGCTGAAATTTTGGTTGCAAATTACTTATAATGTCCTGAGTATACTTTCAAAATTTAAAAGCATTTGGTTGGCTGGGAGCCGAGATATGAGGCTTAGAAGGTTATTGGGTGTGACGCGGTCGCGTCGCGGCTCTGGGCAAACTTTGAAGGCGCATAACTACCGTCAAAATTATCGTAGACTTTCAAAATTGTGTCACTGTATTGTATTACATTTTCTTAGTATGTGTACTAATTTTCAGTTTCCTAGCTCAATTTTGAAATTTGACGCGGCGCGGTCGCGTCGCGGCTCTATATAATTTTTAGAATTTTCTGGGTACTGTAGATTATGCTTAATGTTTTCGGTATACTGCGAAAATTTCGAATCATTTGGATGGCTAAGAGTCGAGATATGAGGCTTAGAAGTTTATAGGGAGCGTTGCGGTCGCGTCGCGGCTCTGGGACAAATTTTGAAGGCGCATAACTACCGTCAAAGTGGCCATAAAGCCTCAAAATTTTACCAATTCATTTTATACCAATTCATTAGTACGTGTGCCAATTTTCAGCTCTCTAGCTCAAGTTTGAAATTGCACGCGCTGCGGTCGCGTCGCGGTCGGAGTTTCAAAATACCGTAACTTGCTTGGTTTTGGACCGATTTCGATGAATTTTTCACAGTTTTCCTTCAAATTTTATCTATTTTTTCAGAATCGCCGACGTCGTCAAAAAGCAAGCACCATTCCTAAAGATGTACTCCGAGTACACCAATAACTACGATCGCGCATCCAAGCTCTTCGAGGAGTTGAAAAAGAAGAAAAAGTTCACAGATTTGGTGAAAGAAATCGAGAAGCAACCGGAATGCGAGGGTCTCCCTCTGGTGCACCATTTGATTTGTCCCGTTCAGAGAGTCATGAGATATCAACTTCTCCTCCAGGAGTACAAAAAACACTTACAGTCAAGTGACGCGGATTACAAGGATACCGCAGACGCGTTGGATTTGGTGTTGGCCGCCGCGGCCCATGCCAATGAGATGATGAAGAAACTGGTAAGGGGTCCTTTAAGCCTCAAAAGTCAATAACAAGTTTGAAAATATTACCAATGTCTTTGGCTCGCCAAGAGCTTCAAAATGAGTATAAACATGGCTAGGTTCGGCTTGGTTGGGCTTACGGCCCTTTGGGCCTCCCCGTAGGCCCAAAAATGAAAGTTGGCGGGGCCTAGTCGTGTTTAGGCTCATTTTAAAGCTCTTGACGCGTTGAGTTTATTTATAATAATAAAAAATCAAAATTTCAAAAACTGGGTGAGATAAAGGGCCCCCAAGTTTTCAAGAATTTTCAAATTTGGCCCAACCTAGTCGTGTTTATACTCATTTCAAAGCATTTTTCTCACTCATTTCAAATTTCTTACACTCAACTTTCAGGATCGCTTCGGAAAAGTGATAGAAGTCCAAGAGCAACTCGGAAACTCCATTTCTCTGGTCTCCCCGGGCCGCGAACTTTTGAAGTCGGGATCGATTCAAAAAATTAGTTCGACGACGGAGAAAACTGAGGAGCGATTTATTTTCTTGTTTAATGATTTGGTGATTTTGGCCAGCGAGAGAAAGATGATCGGAGTGAGCAAGTATAAGCTCCGGGCGGTGTTCAGTGCGAGTCATATGCAGGTAAGTGGGCCGAGACTACAGTAATCCTCGTAAATCTACATTAGGAAAGGGTTTGGTGACTTAGTGGTGGTATCGTTATCAATTTTTAGATTTTTTTTCAAAAATTCGGAAAAAATCCAAAAATTTTCGAAAAAAAATTTGTTTTCGATTTTTTTAGCATAAAGTGGTCTGCTAGCTCCCAATTATTGTATTATTTTGGCCTCAAATTCTAAATCCCGCCCCATTTACCTACAGTAACTCCCTTCCAATTTCCAGGTTTGCGAAGGAGACAATCTCGAACGTGAGCACTCATTCTATCTCCGTGGCTCAGACGGCCAGGGCCCCAAACGATGCGTGGAATTGTTCACCCCGACACAAAAAGAGAAAAACGAATGGGTTGATTCGATTTTTTCGATCATCGATGAGGTGAAGATTAATAGTTCGATGTTTACGACAAGCTCGGTGAGTTGAGCTTATCTGGCGAATTTTGACCGCTTGAATCTCAAAAAAGGGCGGAGCTAGAGCAAAAGTGTTAACTGCAAAATTGCTCAGCTTAAAATTGTACACATTTTTGTAGTTAAAAATTTTTTGATAGCTCCGCCCCTTTTTGAGATACATGAATTCAAAGTTGAGCGCGCGCACTCCCTTGCCCACGCCTCTCCCTAACTTTGACAATCTATATCTCAAAAAGGGAAAGAGCTATCAAAAACTTGTCAACTACAACATTGCTCACCGTAAAATTCTACACATTTTTGTAATGAAAAGTTTTTTGATAGCTATGACCGTTTTTGAGATAATGCGCTCCAATAATAGACCACCAATTTTTTTTTGCAGAGAAGCTCCATCAGTGAAAACAACAATAACAACTCGATCGAATCGAAGCATTGTGCGGATTGTGATATTGAATTTGGGTAAGAAAACGTGCTCCATAGAGAAATATCGCAGCAGGCGATCGAAAACTGAACTTTGAAAAATGGCGGGAATTTGAAAATTTTTTGAAACTGAAAAAATTTGGATTTTTTAGATAACAATTTTTTTGCTCAAAATTGATATTTTCCTATCGCAACCCTTTTTATTGTTAGTTTTGGATCAATTCTCCAGTCAAAAAATTCCGAAATTTGGATAAAAAATTCCAAAAGTTCGAAAAATCGAATGTTTGGAAAAACATATTTATCAAAATTTTTTTTCCAAAAACAAATTTTTAAAAAACTTTAGGGTTCTTACCGTAATATAAGGTTTCTACCGTAGTTTTAAACAAAATATTCCAAAAAATTTCAAAATTTCAAAAAAATCTAAAAATTTCAAAAAAAATTTTTAAAAATTTTCAACCAATTTTTTTTCGGAAATTTTTTTCTACCGTAATTTTGCTCTTTATTAGTGTCAAATCAAGTTCCGGTGAAAGGCAAAGACACTTTTTGACAAAACTACCGTAAAAAACCAAAAAAATATTTCCGAAAAAAATATCTTTAAAAATCCAAAATTTTCTTTTTTTCGAATTTTTTTTGGGTTTTCTCCCGTAATCCTACTATCTATTACTTTCCAATCAAATTTAAGTGGAAGAAAAATACAGTTCTGAACAAACCTTTCCGAAAAATTTGAAAAAAATGTCGAATAAAAAATGTGACAAATTTTCAAATTTTTTTTTCGAACATAAATTTTTTGTGCGAAAATTGTTGCTGTTCTACTGTAATCCTGCTTATTATTAGTGTCAAATGAAGTTCTGGTGAAAGGCAAAGACACTTTTTGACAAAAATACCGTAAAAAACCAAAAAAATATTTCCGAAAAAAAAAAATCTTTAAAAATCCAAATTTTTCTTTTTTTCTAATTTTTTTTGGATTTTTTACCGTAATCCTGCCTATTATCAGTTTTTCGATCAAATTTAAAGTTTAAAAACCAATTTTTAGACAGAACTTTCCAGGTTCCTCTCCCGCGGCTCAAAATGCGCCAAATGTCGTCGACGGCTGTGCAAAAAGTGCTTCGGTCGTCATCGAAACGAATCGAAAAAACAGAATCGAATCTGTGATACGTGTACGAAAAATATGGATTTGGACGGAATTCCGCGCAGTTTTTCCACTCAGAGTCAGACGAGACGAAAGTTGTTGGAGACACCCGCAAAGGGACCGGGTGTCTTGCATTCTAGTCAGATTCGGGTGAGTTGGAGTGGAAATTAGAAAAAATAACCACGGAAAACGGAAAAATCACAAAATTTCTGCCAAGAAAAGTGAAAAAATGAGAAAAATCGGTTCAAAATAACGCATTTTGAGTGGCTTTGAAAATTAAGCTCCGCCCATTTCTAGGGGTAGGAATTGTTGTACATTTTTTAGAATATGATAACATTTTGAACAAAAATTAACATAAAATTCAAAAAAATCATAAAATATTTGTCTAGAAAAGTGAAAATCCGAGAAAAATCGGTCCAGAATTACTCATTTTGAGTGAAATAGAAAATTAGACTCAGCCCACTTTCAAGATTAGCATTTTTTGTAATTTATTGGTAAAAGACAATATTCTCAATCAAAATAACTACCAGATATGGAAATATCAAGAAAAATAGGCCCAGAAAAGCAAACAATTGAGAAAAAACGGTCCAGAATAACTCATTTTGAGTGGAATAGAAAATTAGACTCCGCCCACTTTTAGGGGTACTGAAAATTGTCATTTTTTGAGTCTATGATGACATTTCAAACGAAATTATTATGAAATCTGAAAAAATCACTAAATTTTGGTCTATAAAACATGAAAAAATGAAAAAAAAATCGGTCAAGAGTTACCCATTTTTTGATGGTATTCTAAAATAGGCTCCGCCCACTTTTAAGGGTACTAAAAATTGCCATTTTATGAGTCTATAATGACATTTCGAACATAAATCGTTTGATGATTCAAAAAAATCACAAAATTTAGATTTAGAATAGTAAAAATTTGAGAAAAATCGGATAAAAAATAACCCATTTTGGGTGGCATTGAAAAATAGGCTCCGCCCACTTTTAGGGGCGGCTTTTATCATACTGTACGAGTTCACAATGACATTTCGAACATAAATCGTTTGAAAATTTCAATAAATCACGAAATTTAGATTTAGAATAGTAAAAATTTGAGAAAAATCGGTAAAAAATAACCCAATATGGGTGGCATTGAAAAATAGGCTCCGCCCACTTTTAGGGGTAGCAATTTTTTGTAATTTATCAGTAAATGATGACATTTTCAACTAAAATAACTACAAAATAAAAAAATGCCAAAAAAATAAGTCCAAAAAGTGAAAACTTGAAGAAAATTGGTCCAGAATTACCAATTTTGGAAGGTATTGAAAATTAAGCTCCGCCCACTTTTACAGGTATCAATTCCTGTATTTTATCAGATCATAATACGTTTTTTGACAGAAACGACTTTGAAATTTAGAAAAATTACAAAATTTTGGGATAGAAAAGTGAAAAAATGAAAAAAATCGGACAAAAATTACCCATTTTTCGGAGGTATTTGAATTTAGGCTCCGCCCACTTTTAGGGGTAGGAATTCTTGTATTTTTTGAGTCTATGGTGACATTTTAAATTGAAACAAACATCAAGTTTCGAAAAATCAAGAAAAATGAAACCAAAAAATAGAAGATTTGAAGAAAATTGGTCCAGAATTACCAATTTTGGAAGCTATTGAAAATTAAGCTCCGCCCACTTTTAGGGGTCGTCATTTTTGTACGTTATCAGCTTTATAATGACACTTTTAACGTAAACTATTGTAAAATTCAGAAAAAAACACGAAATTCCGGTCTAGAAAAGTGAAAAAAATGAAAAAAAAAATCGGTCCAGAATGACCCATTTTGGGTGGAATTGAAAAAATAGGCTCCGCCCACTTTTTCTAATTGCTCACACTTATTGATTATTCATTTTTCAGTTCCGCGGATCACTTGGAAAACCGACGGATCGATATTTCGTCGTCAGAGACGACTTTTGCATGTATACGTATTTGTCGGATGAGGTGAGTATAGATTTTTGAAAAAAAGGATTACTGTATTCCAAAAAAATATTTTTTAAAACATAACTAGAGATTACTGTACCTACTCGAAATCCCTAAAAATTAAATTTGGAAAAATAGTATTACTGTATTCCCAGATTACTGTATTATTGTATTTTCAAAAAAGGATTACTGTACCAAAACTGCAAAAAACCTAATTTAGGATTACGGTATTCCCTTTAAGACACAAAAAAACCGAAAAACGGCTTCGCAGCATTTCGAAAACAGACACTTTTAAATTGTGACGTTTCGCAAGTGTGACGTTTCGAAAGTGCGAAATTTCGAAATGGCACACTCTCGAAACGTCACGGAGCCCAAAACCCAAATTTTGAGAAAAGGATTACTGTATTCCATTCAACCCCCAAAATTACAAAAACCTAATTAAGGATTACTGTATTCCCCAAAAACCAAAATTTAAAATAAGGATCACTGTACTCCCATTTTTCCAGGACAAAACCGCGCTGGCCATGCTACCTCTGCCCGGCTGCGAGGTCAAAATTTGCGGCGAAAAATTCACATTTTCGGTCCGTGTGGGGGCCCGGCGGATGTACACAATGACGGCTCAGGATGAGGAGGACCAGATGAAATGGATGGCGATTTTGGATTTGGCCGCAAATGCGCATTTGAAAAATCAACGGAATTCCGGGACCGATCAGTCGGAATAGAGCCAAAAATTTCATTGAAAATTGACTCTGTGACATTTCGCAGGTGTGACGTTTCGCAAGTGTGACGTTTCGCAAGTGTGACATTTCGAGAGCAAAAATTTCTAATTTTCGAAACCTCCCACTTTCGAAATGTCATTTTTTTGTATATAAACCCCTTAGCCCCGCCCCTTTTTTAGGCCACGCCCACTTTTCTCCATCTCCCACTTTGTGTCTCTGTGCAAATGCGCCCCAAATGACATATCCTTTATTTTTTTTGACAAAAAAATTGGCTCCGCCCACTTTTTCTCAAATTCTAGTCATTCTTCTGTTTTTTTTTACTTTGTGACCAAAAATTTTTTTTTGAAATTTTGAATTTTTTTGAATTTCCCGCCCACACCTCCCTCCTCACTATCTCGACGAGTTGTCTCACTTTTTTGGATTTTTTTTTCATAAAATTGAATAAAAATTGAATGTAACTGAAAAATATGCAATTTTTATGTATCAAACGCGCTCCATTGAGAAAATATAAAAAAATTGAGTTTGTACCCCGAGAGGACAAGACGAGGGGTTAAAAATGCCAAAAAAAAAGGAAAGTTTAGATTGCTCATCATAAAAACTGAGCAATTTTAAGATGAGCAATCCTATACTTTCGGGAAAACTGCGAATGGTGCAATCGGTCATTCTGAAACCACGACGTTTCGCAACCAAGACATTTCGCAACTGGAACATTTTGCAACTGGGACATTTGGCAACTAGCCATTCAGCAACCGAGAGATTTCGCAACTGGTAATTTCGCAACCATGACATTTCGCAACCAAGACATTTCGCAACCGAGACACTTCGCAACTAAGATGTTTTATATCCACGCCATTTCGCAACCACGACACTTTGCAACTAGTCATTATGCAACTACGACACTTCGCAACTATTACACTTCGCAACCACGCCATTTCGCAACCAGGACACTTCGCAACTATGACGTTTCGCAACTGAGACATTCAGCAACTATAACATTTTGCGACCATAAAGTTTTGCAAATATGCCATTTCGCAACTACGACATTTTGCAACCGGACATTTCGCAACCAGGACACTTCGCAACTATGACATTTCGAAGCTATACCAATTCGCAACCACGACACTTCGCAACTATGACATTTCGCAACCAGTCATTCCGTAACTGTGACGTTTCACAACATTTTTTCTCCAATTTTCGAAAGTTCCGTTTTTCGAAACTTTTTCATATAAAGTTTGCTCAGTTTTCTCTAAATCTCTTTTCTAGAGATTTCTTGAGATTTTCCTTCACCGAAATATGTTATTAACAGTAATTATAATGCTCACTCAACCAACAAATCTTGTGGTTTTGGTTTGCTTAGTTTTCAAATTTTTCTTTCTCGAAAAAAAATTTTCGAAAAAAATTTTTTTCACCAATTTTTTTCAGTGTTTTGGACCATTTTTTTTATATTTTCAATTCTAAGCAGTTTAGGGCCTCCAAAAAGTCAATTATGGACCTCCCAAATGGCTTCCGGAATTTTCAAGTTCCCGACTCATCGCCAGCTTCAAAAAGTCTAATAGTCCAAGAATTCTTGGTATTTCTTCTGATTTTGGCAATTTGTTGCATCTATTTTGTCATCGCCACTTTTGATGCGGATATCTGGTGTAAGAGACGGATTCTGAAGTGGTGGGGACGACGGGTCCCCACGGATTCTGAATCTCAGATTCAGAATTTCGACGTTGATGGAGGAGAAGAGGTTGATGAGGCGGAGGAGGAGGAGGAGGATTTCAGGAGTACTACAGGTGAGAAGGATTGCTCAGCTTTAAAGTAGGATTACAGTCATTCTTTTATTTTCTCAAATTATTGTCCCAATTCCATTATTTAACAATATTTTTGCAAAAAAAATCGATTTTCACTTGAAATTATTTAAAACCTATTTCAATGAATGCAGAATTTTTCGCTGATTCGAATGCACCTAATATCGCTCCAAACGAACAATTTTGAAGCAAGTTATAAGCGTTTCAAGTTTTCGTGAGAGACGCAGACACTGTCTCGTTTCTCTGCGTCTCTACGACAACGAGAGCGTCTACTTTCTCTGCGTCTCTCTTACTGAAACTTCAAACGATTATAACTCGCTTCAAAATTAGTTTTGAGCAGCGATATTAGGTGCGTTCGAAACAGCAAAAAATTCTACATTCATTGAAATAGGTTAGAAAAAATTTAAAGTGAAAATCGATTTTTAACTATTTTTGTGCAAAAATATTGTTGTTTCCGTAAATAATGAATTGGGAAGATCATTTGAGAGAAAAAAGTGTAATCCTGCTTTAATCGATGAGAAACTATTGGATTTTTAGTTCAACTTGAATCCTTAGAAATTACAGTTTCAAAAAACTACAAAAACTTGGAAAATTTTTGAAACAGATAATTTTTCAGTTTTTTTAGGTTCCCTTTATACTATTTTGAAGCAATAAGAATAGCGCTAATCTATTTATTTTTATTTTCAAAATTTCAAAAAAAAAATGGTTTTATTTCAGATCTCATCATGGAAACTCCATTATAATTTGGCACAGGATTTTTGGATTTTTTTGCCATTTTCATTTTTTTTTGGATTCTGAATATTTGGTATTTCAAAAAAAAAAACTTTTTTATCTACTTATAACGAAAATGGTCCAAAAAATGGTTCCATATAAATTTGAGTCTACGATGATCGAAACATTCAACTTTTAAAAATTTTTAGTATGAGTAGGCACCGCAACGCGAGAGGGAGGCGCGTCAAAAACTTTCTCCGAGGGGGTACCTGTCATGTTTGAAGGCGTAGAACTCGAGAATGAGTGGATCAATTTTTACGAAAATTGGTGTCATGATGTAATCAGATGCGTAGAATCGAATGGCGCTAAAGGTTTTTTATAAAAAGTTATAGTTTTTGAGAAATCTTCAAAAAAGAGAGGTCGGATCACGAAAAATGGTTAAAAAAGTACCACAAATGTCGAAGTCGGCAAATTTTATTATGTTTTTAGATAGATAGGAAGATGCTTAATAAGACCAAATAAGCGATATATGACCCCTTATAAGCGCAAATTCGTAACATCTGGTCAAACTTCAATGAATGTTTGCGAACATTTTTCTGCCATGACCCGGTACCCAAAAGAATAAAATGCTAAATAAACTCTATAACTACATAACTGCTCAATTTGAAGTTGATCTGACTCCTTTAAGTCACTTTTTTTCTTCTTCAAAAATGCCACCCTTCAAGATTCCGGTAGTTTTTATAAGTTTTGGAATGCACAGAGGCCGAAGTCGGTTGTTTTCTTTTCACCATCAGATTCTACATAAAATTTTCTATCTTATGCTTTTTTTAGTTTTTGGCCACTGATAAGCGCAAATTTTTTACAGCACTTTTTCTGACAAAAAAGGGCAAATTTTCATTGAAAATAGCATCCTACCGAGAAGATGAGACCGGTCGCCCACACACTCTTATCACTACCCTCTCGGCGCCGCGACGACTTGCCCTCTTTAGCCGAGTGGGTTACGCATAGGAACGCCGCACGCGCGGTGGATGTTCGCCTCCGGCCGGCAACCTCCTCTCTTTTTCTTTTCCTCGCGCGGAGAAAATCGCTGATTTTTCTGATTTTCGAATGCTTTTTACTCGGCTTCTAGCGAACCATTCCTTTTGAAATTTTAGGAGAATACTTAGAATTTCTTTTTTAACATTTTGGTATAAAAAATGTCAAAAATGGTTGAGTTTGAAAAAATCGTTGCGGTGCCTAAGTATGAGCAATCAATGAAACAGAAAAATTCACAAGTTATTGAGCAGTCAATAGTTTTCGGTATCTTATTTTTTTTCGATTTCTCTTAATAAAATTGCTCAGTTTCACATTTTATCCGTCGGTCTATAGTATAAACGTCATACTGTAATTCAAAAGTTTCTCTTTTTCAGATTTCTCAAATAATTTTTGATATTTTTCACAATGCTCATATTTTTGTTTGCTGTGCATATTATTGTTCAAAACATTTGAAATTTAACATTTGGGCTTTGAAACAGTGAATAAAATTTGAAATTGCTTCGCTTTTGATATTGCTACTCCGCAGATTATCAGAGAAATCGAGAAAATTTATAATGAGCAATGTTTGAAACTGGAAGTTTTAGGTACCCGATCCTCCTTCGCAAACCTGGAAATTGGAGAGGGTTACTGTAGGAAAACCAGGGTTAAAATTTGAGTTTGCAGAGGAAAATCAGAATTAGCAGACCAATACCAGTCGAAGAACACTGAAAAATCGAGATGATTTTTTATGATGAGCAATCACTGAAACAGAAAAAATTTACGAATTTTGTAGCAGTTTTTGAATACAGACCAGTAAAGACAACGGTCTGTAAATTAGATACAGTAATTTTGAAACAATCTAGTTTAAATTTTTTGGTTGTTTGGACTTGTAAAACAATCGTGGTAAAATCCATCAGTTTTATGATGAGCAATCACAGAAACGGAGAAAATTTACGAATTTTGTAGAAATTTTTGAATATCGGTAAGTGAAGAAAAACGGTCTGTAAATTAGTTACAGAAATTTTGAAACTGTATTGTCTTTTTTTTGAGAATTTGTGTTTTTCGGAGTTTCAGAATGTTTTTAAACCAGGTGTTTTTAAACCAGGTGTCGCCCCTCCGGGGCTCATCCACCTGGCCTTCGCTTACTTTAAGTGGTGAACCTTCGGTTCCATTTTCAGAGCCTTCGGCTCTTTTTCTCAAAACCGGGAACCTTCGATCTTTTTTTTTGAAAACTTGGAACCTTTGGCGCCTTATCTTTTTCCTGACTTTCATCCGTTAGAGCTCGTATAAGTCGAATTTTGTAGTTCGAAAGATTAGAATTAGGATTTCAACAGTAAAAAAGCAACGCGACGCAGTATGAGGTCTTTGAAATCAGAACATGGTCATTTTCGAACTTCAAATCCTGATAACCTTGCTTCAAATTCAACTTTTTCAAAATTTTCTTACATATTCTGTCTCCTCGAGTCGAGACGAACAGAATGATATAAAATTCGACCCATCTATCTTTCTCCATCGCGCGGCTTACCCCAAAACTTAGGTAATTGAACCGCCTTATTCCTCTCCTGTCGGCGGAGGTGATGAAATCAAGCAGCCGACATCAATCGAGGTCCGCGTCGGCCACTATACTTTGTGTGTGCGCTGCCTCTCTGTCGTCGCGCGTGCGAAAATGAACCTAGTTGCTCAGAAAAAGTGCTCCAGAAGGCTTCAAAATTGGAATTTCGAAAAACAAAATAGACGGGCATCATCCTCAGATAATCAGGAACAAACTGTGAAAATCTCAAGAGAATCGGCGAACTGTGAAGTGAGTTATGACTTGCAACACATTTTTGGTACCGAAATTAGTACTGAAAATTTACTAAAAGAGCCGTAACCTGCTCAGTTTTTGAGCTATCAAAAATCTAAACATATGGGCATCAACTAATAAAAATTTCTGATCTTTCTGTAAAACTTTCATCAAAATCGGTTCAGTTTGGGCTGAGTTACAGCTAGCGACATATAAACGAACATACAAAGTTTTCAAATGTTATTAGTAAAGATTCTAATTTTTCATTATCGTGATATGAATTCAAATTTTTCAAAATTTTTGGATACTGCAGTTTATGTATTATTGGTAGTATTGAAAATCCAATGGAAACTAGAAAACATTACTTTTTTGAAACTGCAAAAAATTCTTCCAAACTTTGATATTGTATTATTATTTCTATTCAATCAATGTTAAGTTTAACGGAATATACAAACTTAAAAGTACTGAAAAAGTAAACAAATTTTATGATGAGCAATAATTGAAACAGACAAAAATTACAAGTTCCTGAGCGCTTGGTAATCTATTGTGGATTAAAACCTGTGGGCATTGGGTCCATAGTGGTATCAATATTTGAAAAAATCGAGAGATTTTATGATGAGCAATGAATGAATTTTGAATAGAAGTTCAGTCTTTATACTCACAGAGTAATAATAAAATTTGAATTTATCAAATTTTTTGATAATTTTTCGAAACAGAAAAAAATTTTGCCATCACTTTTCCTGTGCTCTTTTCCTCTCAGCCAATGATTTTCAGTGATATTATTGGATAATTTTATGATGAGCAATGAGTTTTTTTTTCAAAAGGTGTCCACAGCAGTGATGTTTAAATCTTCAATTTTTTTTCATAAATTTTCCGGAACAGAAATTTTTTTCAGATTTCTTCAAATCTTCTAATATCACTTTTCCTGTGCTCTTTTGCGCTCAAACAATGATATTCAGTGATATTTTTATATAATTTTACGATGAGCAATGAGCGAATTTCAAATTAGAGTACCGGAATTGAATTCCACAGCAGTGTAGTTTGAATCTTCAATTGTTTTTTCATAAATTTTTCGAAACATAAATTATTTTCACATTTTTACAAATATCAGGACATCATTTTGTTTGTGCTCTTCTGCTCTCAAAAAGAGCCCAATAATTTATATATTTATCAGAATTTCAGTGATATTTTCAACTAGAATTGTTGAGCTACAAAATATGAAAAGTTCTGCTTGAGGAATTTTTTGAAATCGACTAAAATTCGACTAAAAATTTAGACTAAACATTTCTGACTCAATTTTTTTTGCCATCTACAGTAATCCAACTACAGTACTCCCAATTTTGACTCTGAAAATGATGAGAGAAATCCTTATTCTATTCATTTTTATTATTCTCATACCAATTGCCCTCCTCGCTATATTTATTGGAATTTTTGTACTTGTCAAAATTTTTTTCGGGAAAAAATTTGAAATTTTGGAATCTGGATAGGATTTTGAAGGCGAGGACGATGAAAATGAGTATGGATTTTCGGATTCTGAAAAAAAATTATTGAAGAAAAAAGAAGTGGAAATGGAGAAGAAGTTGATGTCCATTGGATTAATTTGAAAATTTTTTTTGGAAAAATTGAAAATTTTTTATTGAAAATATGAAAATTTCGGAAAGCGACATTTCGAAAGTGTGACGTTTCGCAAGTGTGACATTTCGAAAGTGCAACGTTTCGAAAGTCTGGTGTTCCGCAAGTGTGACGTTTCGCAAGTGTGACGTTTCGAAAGTTTGACGTTTCGCAGGTGCGACATTTCGAAAGTGCGATATTTCACAAATCCAACGTTTAGTGCGGTTTTTTTTTGGCTTTTTTTCGTTTCACACTTTCGAAATGTCGCACTATCGAAATGTCACACTTGCGAAATGTCACACCTTCAAAGTGTCGCTCAAACTTCAATTTCAGATTAACATCATTTTCCAAAAAATATTTTCCCCCAAAATCTTAATTATATGTATACATCTTCGATAATCAAAGATCTCTTAGTGTTATTGCTCAGCTTAAAATTGCTCAGCCTAAAATTGCTCAGCCTAAAATTGCTCAGTTTCTTTCAAATCATGAGTATCCCCGACGAAGCACTCGTTTTCCCCCTGGACTACGATTATGAGTACACATCGGAAAAAGAGGAAAACTACAGTACCACTGGGTACTGTATCTCGATTTTTTTGATCCTAACTACCGTAATCTTCATTTGTGGAGCTATTATTTTTGGTATGATTCATTGTTATCGAAAATTTCGGAATTCTGGTGGAAGGAGAAGGGATTCTGAGGATTCTGAAGAAGGGTTTGGGAATGAAGAGGGGATTCTTTTGAGAAGAATGGAGAGGGGACAGGATTCTGAAGTTGTGGAGAGATTTTGAAGTGAGTTTGAGAATTCGGGGAGCAAAAAATTGTAGAAAAAAAAATTTTGAAAAAAAAATTTTTTTCAGAAATTTTTTTCAGAAATTTTCAAATTTTCAGGTTTCCGACAATCACTAATTCAATATTTATCGCATTCAAAATAAAGTGAGATTTGAAGTAAAATATTGTTTTTAAAAAATTTTGGGTGAAAAAATTGAAAAAAGTTTTTGAAAAAAAATTTTGCAATTTTTTGTTGAAAAATTTTTTCGAACTTTTTTCTTCTTAAATTTTTTATTTTCAGGTTTAAAATAGTTGATATTCCAATATTTATCACATTCAAAACAAAGTGAGTTTTGAAAAAGCAGGAAATTTTTTCAAAGTTTTTTTTGAATAAATTGAAAAAAAATTTTTTTTGAAAATTTTACAAAAAAATTTTTTTTCTGAAATTTTTTATTTATTTTAAGTTTTTCAGGTTTAAAACGATCAAGATTTCGATATTTATCACATTGAAAATGAAATGAATTTTAAATTAGCAGAGCAAAAGAATTTTTGGAAAAAAATTTTTTTTAAAATTTTTTTTCGAAAAATTTTTTTTCTGAAATTTTCTGTTTTTCAGGTTTCAAATGATTCATTATTTATCAGATGACGTAAGTTATTGTTAAAATTCACAACTTTTTGATTTTTCGAACCCATTTTTGACATCATTTTTTTCATGAGTCAACACTATCTTTATTGACTATTTATTATTTTATTTCCGGCAAAGAAAAAAAAGTTCAAAAATTTTCATTTTTCTGTATTTTTTGGTTCTAAAATGGCAATTGTACTAATTTTCTACCTATTCATAATTTTTTCTACTATTATCGTTTCTGCTACAATTTTCAATGGTATTTTCTGGTTTTTGGATAATTTTATACTATGAGAAAAGTGAGTGTGTAATTGTGCTCCATTGAGAGTAATATGAATTTTTAAAACAGATTTTGGAGCCTTGTTCGGTGTACTCCTCGTGGACAAAATCGGAGAAATTTTGAAAGTGGTTTCTTCAATTCTAATGTACCTATTCGCCTTGTTTATGGTCACTAATTTGACTTTATTTCTAATTTTTTCACTGTTCACGGCACCCTGAAATGGAAATACGTTTCACGGCTGCTTACGTGTCTAGGGAATCTCAACCTTTTGAAATTACCACTGAAACATTAGATTTTCAGCTATAACTAGATTCAAAAAAATAAATTCAAAAATCGGCTGAGATTAAAATGCTAAGGGTTTTCCGAGCTATCTGCTGGTGTAAAAACTGTATCAAAACGTCTAATGTCAACTGAGTTATTTCAGCTTGAAATTTCGGCAAAAAATGTACCGAAAATTAAGTTTTTCTACCTAAAAAAGTTTTTAAAGACCTAATTCAAAAATCGGCTGAGATTAAATTGTAGTCTCATGTTAGACCTACAAATTGATATATAGAACTCGTAATTTGGGTCAGCCTGAGCATAGTTATTTCAGCTTGAACATTTTGAGTCAACATATCTCCAGTTTCAAAGAAGCAAATATGGGCAAATTTAGGTTCAAAATGATCAGAGAAACATGATTAAAAACTATAAATTTTTGGTATTGTGCTACGACTGATATACTTTCTGATATCTAGGTTTTAAGTCAGTGTAGATTGAACAATTCCCTAAATTCAAAGTTCACGGGGAAATTGTAAAATTTCAATTTCCATTTGAGGACGCCGTGTTCTGTGAAAATTTAAATTTTTTATTACAATTATTCTTTCGGAGTTTTTAGAATTCATCAAAATCCAATAATTTTTAGAGTTTTTTCAGGATTTTTCAAATTTTTTCTCTCGCTCTCTCTCTCTCTCTTTCGCTTTCTCTAAATCTACAAAAACTCTCCAAATCCAAAAATCCAGCTGTTTCTTTAATTTCCATAAATTTCAAGTCTATTTTTCACCATCGCTCATGTCATACTCTCAGAAATGTACAAAATTTTCCCTCTTTTTGGCATCCGACCGGCTCGCCACCGTCGCCTTTCCATAACGTTCATATACGCCCTCCCCCTCCTCTCCCCGCCGGTGACTGCTTGGCGCAATGGTAGCGCGTTCGACTCCAGATCGAAAGGTTGGGCGTTCGATCCGCTCAGTGGTCAAACTTTTTTTTCTTTTTTGTTTCGTTTTTTTGAGTATTGGGAAGTAAGGGAGAGCGTTTTTTGAGTAGGAAATCTCTCAAAATTTTGGTTTTCGGGCATGAAAAGATATCAAAAATAGGGTTTTTTTTCAAATTTCTTCATTTGTGTATCTTGAAATTCTGATTGTTACGGTCTATTCTATGGCATGAACAGAGTATACTATTCAAACTAATATACAATACAACATATAAAATTTTTGAAACAGTAAAAATTACAGTAAAATCAGTCATTTTTACAAGAAAAAAGAAAAAATTTCGGTTTCAAAAAAAGTATATTGAAAGTCGACTCCACATTAACTGATTTCAGATTAGTACATCGGGAAAGCTTCAAAATTTTCAGTGTTCAATAAAATGGCGCCAAAATCCAAGTGAACCGAAGGTGTCAAGCGAAGATCAGTCCTGAAAATAAGAGATTTTTATGATGAGCAATCATTAAAGTTTTGATCTTTGAGATTCGAGTGGTCCTGCAAACCCATTTTTGACATATAATGAGGTTTGAAATTTGCCTTAATGGTGGTCTAGGTTTCTCAGCTTGATGGCCTAACTTTCCCTAATAGTGGCCTAGAATTCCACATTCCATGGCCTAACTTTTTCCAACAAACTCACATTCATTCCATCAACATTTGATACTGCTCTCGAGTCTCCTCATACTCTCGTTGTCCGATTTCTTTAAATTTCGCCGCAAAAAAGAAGGCGACATTGAGAACGAAACCGAAAAAAGCCAAGAATACAAGAATCGCCAGGATGAGGATTGTGATGAGAATCCAGAATTCCATGGTCTGAAAATTTGAAGTTTTATTTTCAAAAAAGTTTAGTGAAATCATGTGAGCAAAACTAGCAATTTTAAGTGAAAAATTGAACTTTCGAAAATGAAATTGCTCAGCATTGCTCATCTTAAAATTTGAATGTCTCAGATTGCTCAGCTTATTTTTTGAGCAAAGTCCACTTTTCCAAAGCAATTTTGAAATGGCCTTTTGAGCCTCCAAATATCACCTAAAATGTGATATTTTTCCATTGAAAATTATGATGTTATGTTTCTTAGAATCACACGCCTTCAAACTTGAGATTTCAACTTTAACTTTATACCATTTTGTAGAGCTCAAAGAGCCCGAGGCTTAGGCTTAGAGGCTACGGCTTAGAGGCTACGGCTTAGAGGCTACGGCTTAGAGGCTTAGGCTTAGAGGCTTAGGCTTAGAGGCTTAGGCTTAGAGGCTTAGGCTTAGAGGCTTAGGCTTAGAGGCTTAGGCTTAGAGGCTTAGGCTTAGAGGCTTAGGCTTAGAGGCTTAGGCTTAGAGGCTTAGGCTTAGAGGCTTAGGCTTAGAGGCTTAGGCTTAGAGGCTTAGGCTTAGAGGCTTAGGCTTAGAGGCTTAGGCTTAGAGGCTTAGGCTTAGAGGCTTAGGCTTAGAGGCTTAGGCTTAGAGGCTTTGGCTTAGAGGCTTAGGCTTAGAGGCTTAGGCTTAGAGGCTTAGGCTTAGAGGCTTAGGCTTAGAGGCTTAGGCTTAGAGGCTTAGGCTTAGAGGCTTAGAGGCTTAGGCTTAGGTTAAACTTCAAATTCGGATATTTTTCCAGAATGGCAGACTCAATCTACCCTACTGGTTGGCCCGAATCTCGAACCGAATGGATCGCTTTTGTTATCTCGAATACTGTAGTCCTTATTCTACTTTTGGGATTCATTTTCTTCGCAGTGAAATTTTGCAAACAAATCAAAAAGAAATCAAAGGAGCAGGGCTTGGAAGATTCGCTGCGTATACATGTAAAATTGATACAGCAATTTTTTTCAATCCAAATTTTTTTCAGGAAAAAGGAAGCCGTCCAGACATTAATGCATGGGATGTTTTCTCAACTAAATCGGTAATTTTTAAAAAAATAGATTTTTTCAAATATTTCGTTAGTTTTTAGGACACTACTCTGTACATTTAAGAGGATTTTTTTATTTCTAATTTTTCAAAATGGATCAAAAAATCTGGTTTGAAATATATTTTTTGACTGTCAACTTTTAACGAGGATTCTAATAAGACTAATTTCAATCCGTTTGAATTTTAATAATGTGCTCATTTTGGGATCCTCTGAATTACCTTATAATACATAATTTACAGTATACTTTTTTATACATTTTATCAGTTTGTGAGCAAACAAGGAACTACAAAAAGGTCCATGTAGTTTTTTCTCTATTTCTCTACCCCTCTCTCTCTCTCTCTTTATACAAAAGTGCCCCTATGACTAACCTTTTATGTAGTTTCTATTCCACTTTTCTTATCACTTATATAAAAGAAAGTACACGTAGTCTTCTCCCCTCTCCATTATAGCACATTTATTAATTTTGACCCAAAAACTAAGAATGAAATATCGAATATTTGAAAATTCGCAAAATTTCAATACTAATCCATTGTTTTTGCAGTATAGGTAATTTTTAAAACGTTTTTTTCGGAAATTTTCAAATTTCTTTCCAGAAAATTCTTATTCCGAATATTATTAGCCTTCACTTCTATTTTTATGCTACTTTTTCTGATTCACGACACATCTTGGTCCCAGGAAGGTTAGTTTTTGTGATTTTCCCCTAAAAATTTCAAATTTACAGAAATCCACGCTCACTTTCAAACCGATCTATTATCGAATTTTATGGATTACTGTGCTCTGGAAACGTATGATCCATGGGATCCCAACATAAAACCTTATATTTATGAGTTTAATCCAACAAAAAATTGTGATCGCAATTGGAAACCATATACAGAACTGAAGAATGGGACTTGGAGTATAGTGAAGGAGCCTAAAAACGGGATGGAATGTAAAGCAAGGTGAGATATTAGAAAAATTGGATTCAGAAGGTTGAGAGCTTCAAAATAAGCCTAAACACGACTAGTTTTGCCCAACATCAGTTTTCGACCCATGCGTCGCGGTCGCGTTGCGGTTTTTCTCGAAATTTCAAACTCAACCAAATCTAGTCGTGTTTAGGCTCATTTTGAAGCTCAGGAGCTCAGAAATGAAAATTCAGTAAAAGTAATACGTTTCCAAAGCTTCTAACTTCAAAATAAGCAAAAATATAATTTGACTATAATTTTTGAACGAGCAGAAATGTGAAGAAATGGAGGAATTTCTGTGATTTTTCATGGGATTAGCGTTTTTAAGCTCGTGAGCTTTGAAATGAGCCTAAACACGACTAGTTTTGCTTAACTTTCGTTTTCGACCCATGCGTCGCGGTCGCGTAGCGGTTTTCCTTGAAAATTGAAACTTGACCAAATTTAGTCGTGTTTGGGCTCATTTCGAAGCTTAGAGGCTCACAAACCCAAATTCATTAAAAATGATGAGCTTTCAATGCTCCTAATTTCAAAATGAGCAAAAACATATTCTGACTGAAATTTTCGAATGAGCAGAAATGTGAGAAAATGGAGCGATTTCTGTAATTTTTTAAGGAATTAGCGTTTTTAAGCTCATGAGCTTTGAAATATGCCTAAACACGCCTAGTTTCGCTTAACTTTCGTTTTCGACCCATGCGTCGCGGTCGCGTAGCGGTTTTCCTTGAAAATTGAAACTTGACCAAATTTAGTCGTGTTTGTGCTCATTTCAAAGCTTAGATGCTTATAAACTCAAATTCATTAAAAATGATGAGCTTTCAATGCTCCTAATTTCAAAATGAGCAAAAACATAATTCGTTTAAAATTTTCGAACGAGCAGAAATTTGAAAAAATGGAGCGATTTCTGTAATTTTTTAAGGAATTAGCGTTTTTAAGCTCATGAGCTTTGAAATGAGCCTAAACACGACTAGTTTTGCTGAACTTTCATTATTGGCCTATGCGTCGCGGTCGCGTAGCGTTTTTCCTTGAAAATTCAAACTTAACCAAATCAAGTCGTGTTTGGGCTCATTTCAATGCTCTTTTTCTCAGCAATTCAAATTTCACACTTTCAAAATTTCAGATGCTACTACAACGATCCTAATAACTTCAACGGCCCCTTAAACCACACTGATTGGTTTCCCCCTGGACCAGTGGACTGTGAATTTTTGGAAACCGCTTGTTGGGAGAATGAAGAAGAAGTTTATGGGTTCATTCACACTCAAATTATACCGAAAATAACGCCGAAATCGAAGGAAAAAGAAAGAGAAAATAAGCCAAGTGTATTGGTATACTTGGTGGATTCCATGAGCGTCGGGATGGCGAAAAGGTGAGTGAAAAAAGTTCGAAAACTCAAAAATCGAATTTGTGAGCTCGAGAGCTTCAAAACGAACCCCCACACGACTAGGTTCTGTGCACTTTGGCTTTTGACCCAGTTTTGGCGCACGCGTCGCGGCTGCGTCGCGGTTTCAAGAAATGAAGCTAGACTAGGCGCGTGGGGGCTAATTTTAAAGCTAATCACTTTCCAAATTCAAATTTTATATTTTCAGATCCCTCCCAAAAGCTTTAGAGTTTTTAAAGACCAAATTCGACGCTGTAGAATTCCCATTTTTAAGTCAAGTCGGTTTGAACAGTAAGCCCAACGCGATTCCTCTATGGTTTGGTGAGTAAGTACGCTCTATTGAACTTTTTAGTATTTGAAGGCGGAATATTTAGGAAAACAAGTGGAACCAGGAAAAATGAAAGGCGGAGAGGAGATCAAAGTCGATTGGAATGAAACTGAGTTCTGTGAGAAATATTTGGACGAGAAACAACACTTGTTCAAGGATTATAAGGAGAATGGGTACATGGTGAGATTTGAAAATTGGAAATTTGTAATGTGGGGGAAAAATGCTTCAAAACGAGCCCAATATTGCCCATATTCGAGTGAAGTTGGTATTTCAGACGCGTAGCGGTCGCGTGTCCACAACTTCGAGCTGCTGTAATCGTGAAGGGGCAAATTTACAAGCGTTTTACATAGCAAATTTAAAATTAGCACAACATGGGCTTTAAAGTGAGCCCCATATCGGCTATCATATCCCAACTTTGAATTTTCACCCGCGTCGCGGTCGCGTTGCGGTTTCCCCCAAAATTTCAAACTCATCCAAACCTAGTCGTGTTTGGGCTCATTTTGAAGCTCACAACTTCACAAATTCGAATTTATTACTCCCAACTCCAAATTTTCAGACCCTGCACTCAGAAGACTGGTCCTACCAAACCGTGCGGTCTTATCCGGATTGTATGGGATTTGAAAAACAGTACACCGACTATACATTTTGGCCATTTTCAAAAATCCACGAGTTTGATGGCCTTGATATAACTAAAGAGCATCTAAAAGGACGGTATTTGTGCCGAGAGATATATAACGCAGCAATGGATCAATTGGAACAGTTTTTGGATGTTCATAAAGGTACAGTAATCCTAAAAACTTTCAAATTGAGTTTCGTAGTCCCCTCGGACAAACCTCAGCGAAAAAAATCCAGAAAAACCATATATTTTGGATGCTTTTTGAAACGTGTTTCCGAGAGGATTACAAAATTAGAAAATTTCAGACCAACCGAAATTTGCGTGGCTCTGGAATGTACATCTCGCACATAGTCATATTGGTGGTGGGGACCGGTTGGATGACCCCCTTTTAGAGTTCTTCGAGAGGCGGCAGGAGGAGGTAGGAGGTTTAAAGGCTCATAACTAAAAAATGAAAGGAGATAGAGGAAAATGGTAAACTGTAATATTGCTCAACGTAAAATTTTACACATTTTTGTAGTCAACAGTTTTTTGATAGCTTCAGGCGCTTGCGAGATACAGGCGATCAAAGTTTGGCGCGCGTTACCCCGCCGCCGACGGAGGGGAGAGAGCGTGGGGAGGGGGGAGACGCAGACAGCGAGAGCGCTCTCGTCGTCTGCGCGCACTACTTTCTCGAGAATCTCGAGAATGGTTAGAGCTATCAAAAAGTGTTCAACTACAAAAATGTGCAAAATTTTATGCTGAGCAATTTCTTAGTTGATGATATTTTTCTATCTCGCGTCGTTTTTGAGATACAGCCTTTTTTCTAATAATGCTGTTTTTTCTCCAGCTCGACAACTATTTCATCATATTAACCTCCGATCACGGATTCCGCGTATCTTCCTATCACATGTACGAGACTGAAAATGGTGCCATGGAAAAGCACAACCCATATCTATCAATTTCGGTACCCAAAAAGTACCGTAATCATGAGATTCTAGAAGTTATGAGGGAGAATTCGAAGCGATTGCAGACTCAATACGATACAAGGGCAACGTTGTTGGATATTGCGAAAGTGAGTCTTTAACGACTCATATCTTAAAAGTTGGCGGAGCTAGAAGAAAATTGTCAACTACAAAATTGCTCAGCATAAAATTTTACACATTTTTGTAGTTGAAAGTTTTTTGATAGCTCTAACCGTTCTCGAGATATGCGCGCTTAAAGTTGGCGCACGGGGAGACGCAGACGACGAGAGCACTCTGCGTCTCCCTCTTCCCCGCGCTCTTTTCTCCTTGTGAAGGATGGAGAGGGTGCGCTGACTTTGAACGTACATAACTCGAGAGTGGGCAGAGCTATCAAAAAACTTTCAACTACAAAAATGTGTAAAATTTTACGCTGAACAATGTTGCAGTTGACTATTTTTTGATAGCTCTACTGGTTCTTGAGATAAACTCGTTTTTCTTTCAGTACCAACCATTGTCCCAATTCACCGATCGCTCCCTCCTCGAAATCCCCGACGAAAAAGGTCACTCTTTAGTACGCCACCAACCGTCAACCCCAAGAACCTGTGGACGTCTACCCATTCCACAACAGTACTGTATTTGTAGAACCGCAACGAAGGATGTGAAAATGAAGTGAGTTTCCATGGAGCGAACTTTCAATATTAGAATTGTTTTTTAGCGTTGAACTAACCCAACGATTCGCTAAAGAATTGATCGATCATGTTCATGGAATTCTGGATTCATTCAATTTGACCAATTTGTGTCATAGATATGAAATTGATTATGTGAGTTTTCTTTGACTCCGCCCCTTGCCCGCCGACTCGGTCGCCACTGCCCGCACTCTCCTATACGCCCTCCCCCTCCCCTCTCGGTCGGTGACTGCTTGGCGCAATGGTAGCGCGTTCGACTCCAGATCGAAAGGTTGGGCGTTCGATCCGCTCAGTGGTCAAACTTTTTTTCTTTTTTTTGCTAGTTGTGTTCACTATTTGGAGTCCTTTACAATCGATTTTTCATTCAAAATTTCAAAATTTTGAACTTTTTTTCAGGTATCCCACCTGGATCTCTACCCCACCACCAACCTTCAAACTTCCACATATCGAATCGCGGTGAAAACCAAGAAACCCAGTTTCGCACACTTTGAAACACTGGTCACTGAGAATAAGAAGACAAAAAAGTTGGAATTCGAGGAGGTGGAACGTTTGGATACCTATGGGAAAACTGCGGACTGTACGAATCGGATACATTCGAACCGGCTTTGTTTTTGTAAAGATCAAACTGTTTGAGAATAAATTTTCTGGATTCTCGAAAAATTTCGCCGCATTTTGAATCTAAAATCATTAAAATCGATGGAAAACCGAAGAAGTTATGAGCATTTGAAATAAAAAAATTTTTTTTTTGTAAATTTTTTTGAAGCCGAAAATTTCCAATTCAAAACTAAAATATCTCAAAAACAATGACACCAACTTCCTCCTCTCTTCAAGACCTTCAAAATGAGCCCCCACACGACTAGGCTCCGCCCACTTTGAGTTTTGGCGCGCGCGTCGCGGCTGCGTCGCGTGCCTCAAAACTCAAAGTGGGCGGAGTCTAGCCTTGAGGGGGCTCATTTTGAAGCTCTCAATGTGTCAAATTCAAATTTTTAGTTTAAACTTTTATTATTCTTTTTATTAACAAAAAATGGGCATTTTTCCATAGATATTGGGATACTGTAGCGAGAACATTTGGACATGGTATTTGAGGAATCTGTATACTGTAGAAGGGGCGGAGCCTAAATAGGGAATGAAATTGTAAGTATAATTGTATGGCAGGAGAACTCTGAGAAATTTTGATCTACTGGGGGTAGGAAAATGCGCTCTATTGGACTCTAAAGTTTCAGAGTCCAATAGAGCGCATTTGCACTCAAAAAATTAAGGAAAAGCACCAGGAAAATCGAATCGGGCGAAAAGAGTACATAGGGAGGTAGCAAATGCGCTCTATGGAGAATTTTCGTAAAAAAATTGTCAATAGAGCGCATTTTCAGCATCGGCAACTAAAAAATTGAGCTATTTTTAAACTAGCGGATAGAGAAGGGTGCATAGAAAACAAATTATGGCGGAAAAAATTCAATTCGAGACTACTGTAGTTGTACTCGCCGCCAGGCTAGCGATCAGTTGCTCGGCGAGCTCCGTCAATTTCGTGTTGTATCCATCTATGATTGGTACGGTAGGGAGTACGGTAGCCGGTATTACTGTAGGAGGCGGAGTCACGGATTGAATGGTATGGGTGTCCGGTTGAAGGGCGTTGACGCAACGAGATTCGCACAGGATTTGATGGATATGGCGGGTGGATTCCTGGAAAATATTGTTCTAGTTTTTGGCACCGAAAATTCAAAAAATTTGACTTGAAAATATAAAATTCAGTTTTGTTATGCCATGAGCTTTAAAATGAGCCCCCACACGACTAGGCTATCTCCATTTCCAGAAACCGCGACGCAGCCGCGACGCGCGCGCCAAAACTGGGTCAAAATTCAAAGTGTGCGGAGCATAGTCGTGTGTGGGCTCATTTGGAAGCTCTCAACAAGCTAAATTCAAATATTTACCTTTTGAAACGGCATCTGACAGTGTTCACAAACAAAAGACGTTGTAAATTTCCGGGCCGTCGAATCCTCCTGAATCCCATTGCCATGTAGGCATTTCTCGCCGGTTATTGAGCATACTGTAGGTTTCTTTTTATTCAGTACGTTCTCGATTTCCTTGTCATTCGCTTCCAAATCTTGATGGCATTTCTGAGCGTCGGCGGCCATTTCTCTATCGTTTAGAAGCTCTGGATTGTTACAGTATTCCTGGAGTTTTCGAGTGCCTTCGGTTTTTTTCAGGTATAATTCTTCCAGAATTCGGTCCTCACGCTCGCGGTCTTTTCTGAAAGTTAAAAAGGTTGAAATTTTAGAAAAAAAGGAAAAATGCTTCAAAACGAGCCCCATATCGACTACTGTAGCTTGAAATCGAAATTCGCCCGTGCGTCGCGGTTGCGTTGCGGTTTTCCAAAATATGGTCATGATTATACTCATTTTGAAGCTCTTGACCCGCCAAATTTGAAAATACATTTCAAAACTTACTTAAACTGTCCTCTCCACCAATAAAACATTCTCCGTGTTGGCCCTTTTCCCCAAATTCGATTGAATTTGTTGGCGGCTACCGTAGTCCCCCAGTTGTTTTCATAGGCGACATCAAGGAAATGCTTCTTTTCGCAATCCGAGTAGTTCTGGAAGCAAAAATTTTAGAAATCTGTCCAGAAATATATGACTGTATCTCAAAATTGGGCGGAGCTAGAGCAAAAGTCTCAACTGCAAAATTGTTCAGCTTAAAATTTTACACATTTTTGTAGTTGAAAGTTTTTTGATAGCTCTAACCGTTCTTGAGATACACGCGATCAAAGTTAGGAAGTCGAGAGACGCAGACGACGAGAGCACTCTGCGTCTCCCCCTTCCCACGCTCTCTTCCCTCTGTCGGCGGCGGGGGAAAAACGCGCCAACCTTTAATCGCCTGTATCTCGAGAACCTTTATAGTTATCAAAAAATTGTCAACTAGAAAAATATGTGAAATTTTAAGCTGAGCAATTTAGCATTTGACACTATTTTTCTAACTATAACGGTTCTTCAGATAAATCGTTTTTCTTACCTTGGACAATGTCTGAGGTGATTTCCTCTTCTTCTTCAGTGTATCTACCGTATCTTCCTTATTCTCCTGATCCGAGATAGGCGGTGAAACCGCCGATATACTATCAGCAGATGATGAAGAGGAGACTGGTGACGACGTGACTGATGGTGGTGGGGTTACTGTAGGAAATGGAACGATGGGTGGAAGAATTTGTTGGACTAGGAGTTGTTGGAGTTGTTGTTGTGACGCTAGGATGGATTCTGGAGTGATATTTGGTAGGTTTGTGGGAATGTTCCACTTGAGAAAATCGGCGAGCACGCCGAATGGGATTGTGTCCATTTTGGGAGGGTTACTGTAGATCTGGAAATTCTAAGAATCGATTCAAATAACTATAGACAATAAACAATTGAGGTAGAAAAGAATGTCACTTCAATCTACCGTATCTCAAAAATGGTTGGAGCTAGAGGAAAAGTGTCAACTGCAGAATTGCTCAGTATAAATTTTTACACATTTTTGTAGTTAACCGTTTTTCGATAGCTCCGTCCACTCTTGAGATACGATCGCTCAAAGGTGGCAAACGCCCCTTCCTCCCCACAAGGAGGAAAGAGCGCGGGGAGAGGAGAGACGCAGACACTCTCATCGTCTGCGTCTCTACGCTAACTTTGAGCGCTTGCATCTCAAGAACCGTTAAAGCTATCAAAAAGTGTCCAACTACAAAAATGTGCGAAATTTTATGCTGAGCAATTTCGCAGTTGACACTTTTGCTCTAGCTCCTCCCATTTTTGAGATAGGAAACTTGCAAGTAACAAAATACGGTGAAAGATAAGAAACCTTCCCCTTTTTTTGTCTCGAGACAAAATTCGGAGACTTTTCATTCAAGGTTAAACAGACCCTCCTACTTAGCAGACCATGGGCGGAACATGATGTTCAAAAAGAAAGAGAGATTTCGAGAAACAGATAATAAGAATGAGAGAAACTTCGAGAATCAGAGTGTACTTTTGAAAAAGGGCAGAGGTTGACCTAGATTTCAGCTAGTAGTCTTGATAAGAAAATGGTACAGTAGTAATGGAAGATGTTAGAATAGGATTGCTCACACTTAAATTGCTCAGGCGTCTCCTTTTTTGGAACTCTGGAGTACCTCCTGGCACCCTTCTCTTCTAGTTCTTCTAGGGACCCCTAATTCATGCGGAAAAAGGAAGAAAGAACGAGAAGAAGAGAGAAGGAAATGTTAAAAAGTGGAATGCTCGATCCATCGGAAGTAGGTCATGGGGGAGAATGGAACACGAGCTCATTTTTGGAGAGAAAAAGGGAGGGGGCGGAGCTTAAGGGGGAAAATTAGGTGTACCAAAAAATTCATAATTTTCGTGACCCTGTTTTTAGTACTAAAAATTGGGATTTTTGACAAAAAATTATACCAAAATGTAGCACTTTAAAAGATCGGCAAAATGGTATAAAAACTAATTTATTTTCATTTTCAAAAATCTCTCTCTGGGGGCCGTTCAAAATCGAGGATCCCGCTTTATCAAGGTCAATGTTCGGCAGACTACAGTAAGAAATCGAAACGCGTAGAGCTTATCAAGAGCCACAAATTGGTATAATTATTTGTAGGAAAATAAACATTTTAGGGGAGAAAAGTGTAGAAGAAGATTGACCTCAATTTTTGTACTGTATCAAGGAAAATTGTCTCTACTATCTACGGTTCAAATTTGAGGAGCCTGAGCTTACCGCCCTGCGCTAGCTTAGCGTCATGATGAGCTCACTAGGTGCCTTTCAAAATAAGGCTCAAGTTCCCCACTTCTAAGCATCTCGTCCCTAAACAACAATAGGGGGGTCATTACCTCCCCCCCCCCCCCCCCTTATTACACAACATAGTTGACAAATGGGATGTCCTTTTTTTTCTTAGCTTCTGAAGACGTGAACGACGAAGGGCATACATAAACATACTAGCAGAAAGGGACGGAAAAAAAGAGAAGAAGAAAATAGAAAGCAGTCTCGGGGCACATCGGAAGAGAATAGAGAAGAGGGGAGGCAAAAAAGTGCGAAGCAGCCAGCGCCGCCGCCGCAGCGTCGAGGCGAGCGCATGGGCAAAACGGAAGAGAATTGAGAAGGAGAAGAAGAAGAAGAAGAAGATAGTAGAGGAGCGAACATCAAATGGACGGGAGGGGACGCGTCCCCCTCCTCTACCCTTCTTCGCTTCTTCTTCTTCTTCTTGGTGGTCACGAGAGGGCGCCAGGGGGCGCTCCTCTATTCTACATGTTCTGTTCTGTTCTTCTCGGTTTCAAACACACACACACACAAACGTTTCCAATGATGTGATAAGAGAGAGAGCGGGGCATTGAATACGGGGGAAAAAAGAAACGGAGTGTAATGAAGAGTGCGAACGTGAGGAGATAGACGGGGCGCCGGTGGCGGCGCCGGCGCATAGGAGACCCCGGAGCGAACAGGAGATGATGTTGATGATAAGGGGGGTCTTGATATTGTGACCGCCGAGACAAAATGACATTTAGGGGGTAAAAGAGGAATGAAAATGATACAGAAGACCCAAGTCGAAGGGATAGGAAGTGGTGTGTCTGTGTCGCTGCGGCACACCTAAGGATGCTCAAGAAATGTGCTCCAGAAGGCTAAAAATTGGAATATCGACAAAGCAAAATAGACTTTTATCATACTCAGATACTCAGGAATGTGCTTTCCAAATTTTAAAAGAATCGGTTAACGTTAAAGCGAGTTATGAATGACAATACATCTTCGGTACCAAAATTAGTGCTGAAAAGTCACTAAAAGAGCTGTAACTCGCTCCATTTTCGAGTAAGTCAAAATCTAAGCATATGGCCATTAAGGTTGGAAAATTTCCAATCTTTTTGTAAAAATTTCATCCAATTTGGTTCCGTTTGAGCTGAGTTACAGTGGCAACATAGCTCTAACCACCAGATTCTCGAAGTACTCAAGGTACGGTAACTTTGAATGCTTGTATCTCAAAAACCATCGTAGCTATTGAAAAATGGGTAACTACAATATTGCTCAGCACAAAATTTCACACATTTTTGTAGTTGAAAGTTTTTTGATAGCTATAACCGTTCTTGAGATACGCGCAGTCAAAGTTGGCGAACGCCCCTTCCTCCCCGACAAGGAGTAAAGAGCGCGGGGAGAGGAGAGGCGCAGACACTCTCGTCGTCTGCGTCGCTCACCTCCTCACTTTGAACGCCCATATCTCAAAAACCGTTATAGCTATCAAAATGGTTTCAACTATAAAAATGTGTAAAATTTTACGCTGAGCAATTGTCCAGTTGGCACTTTTCCTCTAGCTCCACTCATTTTTGAGATAGAGGGCTTGGAAGTCAAAAATGCCTCAAAAAAGGACACATTTCGATGTCTGTCAGTGAACATCAACACGATGTGTCCATTATCATAGTGATATCGAGACTGAGACCACTCTGAGAATAGGGATGGGGGTCGCAAAAAAAGGTGATTGATAGGGATTGACATTGGCGATACAGGATGTAAGGGAAACACAGGAATAGGGGGTAAGGCCTATGGAATACTGGGAACATTTTTAAAAATTTTTTTCGCTGTTTTTTTCCCGTTCCTGGGACACATTTTGCGAGATAAAAAAGAAGATAAAAAGAAGTGTATTTTTGTTGCAAAACCTTCAGTAACACCTGTCAAACTGAAGGCCATTCATTTCTCATTTCTCTCTCTCTCGTGGAACGCAAGTGTTTGAAACGTTTTGTTGTCGGGAAAAAAAAAAAACCGAAAAAAAGACAGAGAGAAATTTGAACGGAAAAGAAAATGAGGAGGGGAATGGCAAGTAGTCCCGGCGGCTAGTCATCATGAGGAGGAGGAGGAGACAAGAAGGGGAATGCAACAAAGAAAAATGAGAAGGAGAAGCAAGGAAATGGAAAAGAGAAAGTAGTACATGTTACTAATAAGAAAGACGGGGGTCAAGAAGTTCAGAATTTTTCGGGGGTAGTAGACAGACAGCCTTGAATAGTAGAAAAGTTGATACGACACAATTTGAGAATAGAAGGTTCAGATTTCCTAAATTTCCACCCAAAAACTGCTCTCCCATACTTTCCAACACTCAACAAAGCTAAACAAAAAAGAAAAAAGACTTTGACCACTGAGCGGATCGAACGCCCAACCTTTCGATCTGGAGTCGAACGCGCTAACATTGCGCCAAGCAGTCACCGGCGGAGAGGGGAGGGGGAGGGCGTATAGGAGAGTGCGGGCAGTGGCGACCGAGTCGGCTGCCAGGGGGCGGAGTCAAAGAAAACTCACATAATCAATTTCATATCTATGACACAAATTGGTCAAATTAAAGGGATCGAGAATCCCATGAATATTAGAGATCAATTCTTTAGCGAATCGTTGGGTTAGCTCAACGCTTAGAAACAATTCTAATATTGAATCCATTAGAACTCTCAGAGATTGAAAAAGTAGGCGGAGTCGAAAGGAGATTATTTATTTTTTGGGAAAACTTTGAAACTGTGTAAAATTTCGAAAAAAATCAAATTATATTTCTCACCAACTTAAAATTATTAAAGAAAACACACAAAAAAAAAGATTATGCAAAAAATCACATGGGATTCGATTTTGAGAAAAATTATCATGGTATGATCATTTGGAGATCCTTTCTGGAGATTCTTGTCAGTTACTGTAGATGTGTTGGATTACTGTAGATATGTTGGGTTACTGTAGCAGTTACTGTAGCATAGACGAAGAGATCCTGAAAAATTGAAAATTGAAATAGAAGAATCTTACGATTAGAACTTTCTAGAACTTTCTAAAACCAAAAAAAGTTGCCAAAACTCGAAATTTTCGATTTTCTGTGCAAACACCGAACCTTACGACACAATGCAGACTTTTTTCTAAAATCGTCTGGAAAAAAGTATCTAGAAGTGAAAATGGGCTTAAAATACGAATTTGATGTTAAAAACGCCAAAAAACTACTGAAAATCGTGAAAATTAAAATTTCTGTGCAAACACCGAATTTTACGACAAAATGCAGATTTTTCTAAAACGACCCGAAAAAAAGTGTCCGAGGGTAAAAATGGGCGAAGAATTCAAATTTATTGTTGAAATTGACTCAAAATCGCTTCAAATCTCAAAAATTTCAAATTTCTGTGCAAACACCGAATCTTACGACATAATGCAGAATTTTCTAAAATCGTCTGAAAAAACTTTCTCGAGATTAAAAAGGGCGTAAAATTCGAATTTGACGTTGAAAATGATCAAAAATCGGTCAACAAACTCAAATTTTCAAATTTCTGCGCAAACACCGAACCTTACGACACAATGCAGATTTTTCTAAAATCGTCTGAAAAAAAGCGTCCAGGGGTGAAAATGGGCAGAAAATTTGCATTTGATGATAAAAATAACTGAAAACTTACTCAAAATTCAGAAAATTGTATTTTAAAATAATTTCGAACTTCAAAAATTTCAAATTTCCCGCCAAAAATTAATTGTAAAAACTTACGCTCAAAAATCGGAGGTCTTTCCCAAATTTCTCGTCATTCTCGTCTCCTTCAGAATCCGTAGAGTTGGACGAAGCTTTGGATTTTCGAAATTTTGAATTTCCCGCCATCGCAATTGCGCTCCAGTGCTCATTTTGGGCTCGTGGGTTACGGTAGGTTGAATTATTTCGACCGTGAGAAATTTTTGCGATTTGTTTTTGAAAAACTTCAATTTTCTGGGGTCCTCTTGAACTTCGAAATGTTCCGAATCGAAAATCTTTCCGGTATTTGGGTCCATAAGAGTACTGTAGTTTCCATGGTAGATCAAATTTTCAAATGTTTGAGTTTCGCGCCGAAAAATTTCAAATTTGAAAATTTGCCAATAGCAATGAGACGGTTTCAAAGGCTTCGATTCCTCTTTTCCAAATCCGGTCCTCCGGAGCTCATGGACCACCAAAAACTCGCCCAAAACGAGTTGTCCCAAAATCGAGCTACAGTAATTCGTCAATTTTGAGTTCCGAAAAAGGGCCACGCGGCTCAGTGAGCCCGGGATATTCAAATGACAGGGCCTCGCCAAATATCCCATATGATTTCCTCTCGGTCCTTTCTCGATATCTATCACTTGATAATAGCCTACAGTAATCCCTGGGGTTACTGTAGATACTGTAGGTATCGAGTGGGCGGGGCTTTCGGGGACGTAAGGGTCTTCGGGAGGTGGGCGGAGCTTCCAGACGGTGCTCATGGCTTGAAATTGGCAGGCTTGGAGATGGGTGTAGTTGGAGAGGATTACTGTAGCTGAGGAAGTGGAAGGGGCGGAGCTTGGAAGGGTTACTGTAGTTGACTGGGGTACTGTACTTGGGTGTACGGTAGCCACTGGAGTTACTGTAGCTTTTGGGATTACTGTAGCAGATGAAGTGAAAGGGGCGGAGCTTGTTGTTGGATTACTGTAGAAATCGCGAAACTCGTGGTGATGAATAGCGACTTTTAGTTGGTCCTCGTACATTTGGAGTTCCTGGAAAAAACTTGTGAAAAAAATTTTGAGAAAACATTTTTTTTGGAAAATTTTATTTTGAATTTTTTTTTTGTTGTTGAAAATTCTGGAGTTTTTTGACTTTTTGATGGTCAAGCAATCCAAAATTGCTGAATTTAGGAGTTTTCAAAACCTCAGAATGCCTGAATTTTTCTAAATTTAGAAAATTTGAAATTTTTCGAAAATTATTTTTTCGAAAATTTTTTTAGAAAATTACCGAATTTTTAAACTTTCTGATGCTCGAATAGCCTTGAATGACAGTTTTTATTATTCCCAAAACCTCGGAATACCAAAAAATTCCAAAATTTTGAAAATTCGAAAACTTGAATTTTTTGAAAAAAATTTTTTTTTTGAAATATATTTTCGATTTTTTTAAATTTTTGCTTTTTCTAACTTTCTGACGCTTTGATAGTCTTAATTTCTGATTTTAGACGTCCTCAGAACCTTGAAATATAAAATTTTCAGAAATTAAAAAATTGAAATTTTTTCAAAAAATTTCAAAAAAAAATTTTTAATATTTTTTTTCTAAAATTTGCATTTTTTTTTCGAAATTCTAAAATCCCTACCTCTTCCGTCTCAAAAACTTCATTCGGCTCAAATTTTGGCTTTGGCTTCCAATTGTCATCTCCAATCGCGAATCGATCCTCGGGGATTTTTCTGGAATTTTTTTTTTCAATTTTTGTCCAAAAATTTGTTAAAAGTTTTTTTTTTCAAACTCACTCAATTTTCGGCATAAATCTCTGCTTTTCCCTTTTTAACACTTCTCGTGTGCTCAGATGGTGTGGATTCCTTTCCATCGGGTCATTTGGTCTAAAAGTGATTTTCAAAATTTTAGTGAAAATTTTGAAAAAAAAACTCACGGATCTTCCCACTCTCCTTCGCTAGAAGATTCGTTTCCAGGGTGTCTGAAATTGGGAAAGATTGCTCATCATAAAATTGCTCAGGCTAAAATTTGTATTGCTCATGATTAAGTTGCTCAGAATTACGAATCGCTCATCATAAATTTTATTATCTTAAAATCTAGATTACTCAGTTCAAAATATGATTGCTCATCATTAAATTGCTCAGCTTGAAATCTAGATTGCTCATCTTAAAATTGCTCATCTCTAAATCTAGATTGCTCATCTTAAAATTGCTCAGGCCTTAACCTAGATTGCTCATCTTAAGATTGCTCCTTTTAAAACCTAGATTACTCATCATAAAATTGCTCAGGCCTTAACCTAGATTGCTCATTTTAAAATTACTCAGCTCCAAACCTAAATTGCTCATCTTAAAATTGCTCAGACTAAAATTCCTATTGCTCATCTTAAAATTGCTCATCTCGAAATCTATTTGGATCGATTTGAATTTACGATTACTCATCATAAAATTGCTCAACCATAAATCAAGATTGCTCATCTTAAAATTGCTCAGCTCTAAACCTAAATTGCTCATCTTCAAACCTAGATTGCTCATCTTAAAATTGCTCAGCCTAAAATGGAACGTTTCAAAGTAAAAATGACGATAATCAGCTCTAAATCCAAATTGCTCATCATAAAATTGCTCAGTTTAGAACCTAGATTGCTCATCATAAAATTGCTCAGCCTTAGCCCTAGATTGCTCATCTTAAAATTGCTCACCTCTCATTCGGATTGAAATTCCTCGGATCTATCCTCCCCTCCGGATCCTCTCTTCTTCGAAATGGACCAAATAATTTTTTCGGCGCCAATTTTTTTGAACTCAAATTCCAAGAATTCGAATGGTTTCCTCGAAATTTTGGAACTGGAGAATTCAGACTACTACTAGTCACATATCCAGACGAATAACCACTTTCTTTCCTACCCGATTGCTCATCATAAAATTTTCGATTGTGGGCGGAGCTTCCAGATTGCTCATCATAAAATTGATCCAATTGTAGAGCCTCCAATTGGGATTCCAGATTTTTGGTGTTTTTTCGATTTCTGAAAAAGTTTTTTTGGAATTTTAGGGATTTTAATTAACAGAATTTATTAGTTTCAAATTTTCATTAATTTCTGAATCTTTTTTTCCGTTTAAAATTCAAATTTCGCGCCAAAAAAAAATGTTTCTTACCTTCTTCTTCTCCTTCTCCTTTCTCCTGTGCCATTTTTTGAGTTTCCAATATTTTCTTCCATTTTTTTTGGTATCTATTTTACTGTAGGTGGACCCGAAGTATTCTGAAATTTTTGATTGAGAAATATAAATTGTCTAAGTAAAAAAAAATCAAAGATATGAGAAAAGTGTAATTTTTTACACTAAAATTGAAACGGAAAAAAATTGGAAATAAAAAATTCAAATTTATTTTCATGTTTTTAATCGAATCAAAATAAAAATGACAAAAAAACCGAAAAAACAGAAAAACAATATTCAAAAATTGAGTATCCATCGATTTTCAGAAGCGAAATTTTCATTGATCTGAAATTTTTTTTTGAATTTTTTTTTGAAATTTCTCAACTTACAGTAATCCTTGTAGGAAAAATTATTATTATTATTAGAGATCGTATCAGGAAGAAGAGACTTTTCGATTGGAGTGAATTATTGCCTGAAACAGAAAATTAATTTTTAATGTTTAAAAATTTTTTGATTTTTTTTCGAAAATTTGGGTTTTCTTCAAAATTACAGTAATCTTTCTTACAAAAACACACATTTTACCCTCAAAATATGTCATTTTCCGTTCTAAATACCAAAAAGACCGTAAAAACTACTGAAATTTTGAATTTTTTCAAAAATTTCTGTGCAAACACCGAATCTTACGACAAAATGCAGATCTTTCCTAAAATTCCTAAAATAGAGTGTTTAGGGCTAAAAATAGGCGTAGAATTTGAATTTGATGTTTAAACTGCCTGGAAATCTCTGAAAATCTCGAAAATTCCAAATTTCTGTGCAAACACCGAATCTTACGACAAAATGCAGAATTTCCCTAAACTCCCCAGAAAAATTGGTTCAGGGGTAAAAAAAGGCGTAGAATTCGAATTTGATGTCAAAACTGCCCAAAAACTAACCCAAAATCCACAAAAGACAACTTTGGCTTCAATTGCGACCAAACTTCGGTCCTTCCTTGGCCGCGTTTGGCCGCATAAGTTGAATTTGAGATGCAAATTTTTTGAATTCCATTTCTTCCAAAAAAGTCGCCCCAAATCATACTCTCCGCCAAACTACAGTAATCGCGGGGTACTGTACCGGGGGCCCCCAAAAATCCGAATTTCGAATTTTCGAAATTCGCGGCCAAAATCGCCAGTTCAATTTCCGGAATCTTCTGGACATCGTCGATTTGAATTGATGCTACTCGATTGCTCATCTTAAAATCGTAGAGCATCGGAAGTGCTGAGCAATCGAAAATGGCAATTGTGGGCGGAGCCTCAGCGAAAAGTAGGCGGAGCCAAAATTCTGGAGACTCATCTTCGGGTTGCAGCGATTTCGCCAGGATTTCCTCGGAAATTTGAATTTCGCGGGTCGAAATTTTTTCCAAAAAATTTTCCAAGAATTCCTCACAATTTGAATCCTCCAATTTCTCGGTAATCGTGAGTACAGTAATCTCCAAATCCTCTAAATCCAAAATCTCGCAAATTTTTTGTTCCATTTTTTTCAAATCCTCAAATTTTGGCGCCAAAATCAAATTTAGGGAATTTGAATTTTCCAGTGCGAAATTCACTGCAGTCAGAGCAATTGTGGAACTTTTTCCAAAAAAATTCCCGACCGTCAAGGGGGCGGGGCTTAGCATACTGTAGAGGTAGGTGGATTGGGAGGTGTCAAGCTCCGCCCCTTTTTTGAGTTTTTGGAGTTTTGGCGCGAAATTTGAATCCTGTGGCCGTTGGTCTTGGTTTGGCTCAAAAGTTGATTCATTAGGCTCCGCCCACTTTTTCGATTTCTCGGAAGTTGTTGGCTTACTGTAGTAGGAACTAGGCTCCGCCCACTTTTTCGAATCCTCAATTTTCGACGTTGACGACGAGCCATTTTCTTCATGGTTCTTGATTACTGTAGATTCCCTAGACTCCGCCCCTTTTCCAAGAAGCTCCGCCCACCCCCCTTTAGACTCCGCCCATTTCCCATTAGGCTCCGCCCACTTTTTCAAATTCTCGGAAATCGTTCCATGATCTTCATAAGTTGTTGGGTTACTGTAGTTGGGACTTTGAGATGGAAGGCTAGGCTCCGCCCCTTTACCAATAAGCTCCGCCCATTTTCCATTAGGCTCCGCCCACTTTTTCGAATCATTGGAATTTGTTGGGTTACTGTAGTTGGAAATGGAGGATTGAAGCTCCGCCCCTTTTCCAATAAGCTCCGCCCACTTTCCATTAGGCTCCGCCCACACGAGTAAATCTCGAAGTTTTTTGGTGAGAAAATTAGGCTCCGCCCCTTTTTCATCGACTCCATACATCGCTTCCAGAACTTTCCGTCCATTAGATTTCGGGCCGAGCTTCCCAAAAAATCCCTCCTCCAAAATCGGGCCCACACGATTTGGTATTTGAAAAATTTCGATACTTTGGCCCATTGCCGATCGATTTTCTCGACGATTTTCCGGTTTTTCGAGTCGCGCCTTGACCAAAATTACATTTTCGGAAGTTGTTTCGATTTTTTCGATTCGCGCCGTCCAATTTCTCAAACGTTGCTCAGTTTTAACATGAGCAATCGTGATTTTTGTGCCGATTTTCCATTTTTCCGGGGTACACTGGATGACGAAGTAGCAGTGGTTGTCGAACATGTCCAAATGATCGGGATGGAATTTTTTGAATTCAAATTTTGCGGCTTCCAACGCTCGGTGGGCGGAGCTTGCGAGGAGGAGACGATTTTCGATGGAACAGTTTTTGAAATCTTCTTGTCGGATACTGTAGATGATAGGAGGAATTGGCTCTTCTCGAAGTTTCCACAATTTAAAGCTGAGCAATCCGGGGCTCCCGGGTGGCCCCGCCCACCCTGAGCAACGCTGACGTGGCCAGAATTCTGGGGCGAAAATTTCCGCGGAATAGAGCTCCCTTGGGCTCAATTGGTCGTCCAGATCGAATGGCGTACAGTACCCGGGTACCGTAATCATTTTTTGGGGCTCGCGGAGCACCAAAAAATTTTGGCGTTTCAAATTTCGCGCCAAAATTTTTCCCTTCTTGATTTTGATGGATCCATTGGCCGGAAAGGTTAGCTCACTGACCATTAGAATATCTCCCAGGAGAAATAGGGATTTGTGGGCGGAGTCTTGGGTTACTGTAGCGAATCCGGAATTGAGGGTGGAAAGAGGCTCGTGGCACGCGGAGCATTTCCAGAGGGAGATTTTGGAGTTAGGCCCGGAGAGCCTCTCGATGATTTGGTAGAGGGCATAGTGGCCAAGGGTTACTGTAGTTGGGGGCGGAGCTACAGTATCCAGGGGTACTGTAGTTGCATTTTGGGTAACTGTAGCTACAGAGGTCGGCGGATTCTTGGACGGGATTACTGTACCTACAGTAGTACTCCTCTTCTTCCAGACCTCCGCCATGGCCAAAAATCGACTGGATTGCTCATAGCTATATGCTTCCAGAAGCTCCCTTGTCGAAGTTTTTGAATTCGAATTGGAATTCAAATTTGGCGCCAAAATTTTTGGATCAAATTTATCGAATGAAGGATAGTGGCCAGAATTGATCCAGTGTTGGTGGAGAGTGGTGTAGTAGAGGAGGGTTTCCTGGAAATTTTTAATATTGCTCATGTTAAAATTGCTCAGCCAAAGATTGCTCATTTTGAAATTATTTTTTGAAATTTCTGAAAATCTGAAATTCAAGATTCGGGATATTAGAGGGTTTGATTTTCTGAGAATCAGAGAATTTTAGATTCCAGTTTCCATATTTTCCTGGAAGTTTTGGAATGGCTAATACTAAAATTGCTCATCATAAAAAACCATATTTCAAAAAACTTCTCAATTTTTTTATAATTCCTGAAAATCTAGAATTCGAGAATTTAGAGATTCTGAAGATTTTTGAATTTTGAAAATCCAAAAAATTGATATTTTTGAATTTTCAAAACTTTCCCAATTTTCAGAATCCCAAAAAATGAACGTTTCCAAAATTTTTCAGTTTCAAAATGTCTGGATTTTCAAAAAAAATTATTCTTTTCACTATTGGAAAAAATGTGGCGATTGCTCATCCCAAAATTTCTCATCATAAAATTACTCATCATAAAATTACCCATCTTCTAATTTCTAACCTCCGAATCTGTTCATTTCTAGGATTGCTCATACTGAAATTGTTCATTCGAAAATTACTCATGATAATATTGCTCAACATAAGAATTGCTCATCTTAAAATTGCTCATCATAAAATTTCTCTTCTTTAAATTGCTCATCCCAAAATCGATCAACCTAAGATTTCTCATTCTAAAATTACTGTTTTCAAAATTTCTCATTCTAAGATTGCTCATCATAAAATTGCTCACCTCTCTCGTCAAATTCTGAATCTCCACCTCAATCGCCTTCTCCACTTCATTATACTCTCTTCGTGAGAAATCCAATTTTCTGAAAATTTCACATTTCTATGTGTCCCAAAACCCAGATTACTGTACCTTTTCGGAAGTACAGTATCCCCGGTTACTGTAGTTTCGAAATCCGATTCCGAGTCGGAGGTATCTGATAGGCCATGGTGTTGGTTTTGTCTGAAAATGGGGCTTTTTCTGAATTTTTTATATTTTTAAAGTAAAAAAATTACCTGTCTCTCAAATACGTTGGATTTTGAGGAGGGTACTGTAGAGGGGTACTGTAGTTGGAATTCATGAGGCATCTGAAAAGGTGAGCAATTTTAGGATGAGCAATTTCAAGATGAGCAATTTTGGGGATGAAAAAAATTAGAATAAGTTATTTCAAGATGAGTAATTTTAGGAGGGCAATTTAAGAATGAGCAATTTTAGGATGACCAATTTTAGGATGAGCAATATTATGATGAGCAACTTGAAGATTATCAGTTTTAAGATGACTAATTTTATGATGAGCAATTTTATGATGAGCAATTTTATAATAAGAATTATTTGAAATGAGTAATCTCGTAAAATTCAAATTTTGAGATTTCCAATAATCTCTAGAATGTCTAAACCAAAAAAAAAACAATGAAATCTCAAAAAATTGTTCATTAATGTTTTTAATTACGGTATTTTCTGGATTACTGTAGTTTTTCAGTTCACGATTACTGTATTCTTATTCTTTACTCCAATTACAGTAGTATTTTCACCTACAGTACCCCGATCGTCATAAATTTTTGTAAGAAACGAAAAATCATTGAAAAATAAGTAAGAGCACAAAATTTTGAATGGAAACAGAAAAAAATTGTTTGACTTTTTTCAATTTTTAACAATTTTAAGAACTTGAATTTCTTTTTTACATTTAAAATTTCTAGAATTACTAAGCTATCTATAGTCACCAAAAAGTGCACCAAAATCTTTGCTAAAATGCTCAAAATTATTTTAAAAGCCAATATTATAACCATTTTTTAAAAAATATGAAAATAAAAGTTTCTTTTTTCCCAAAAACCATAGAAACCATTAGAAATCTAAAAGAAAAGAGAGTGTAATATCTTTCTTTCTCTGGGACCTCCCCGGAGAAAACGGGACCCCCTCCGAAATGTCTCTTGATAGCCTAGAAGAGAGTGTGGAGATGGAAGAGACGCAGACAGAGAACAAAGGAGGATGAGGAATGGACTTATTAAAAAGAAGGACAAGCACAGAGGTGAATTTGAAAAATTAGTGTTGTTCTTGCTGTTCATTTGAGATTAGAGACGCAGAGAGTGAGAGAAACAAGTAACCTGACTTTGAAACCGAATATCTCTAGAACCTGCAGAGCTATCAAAAAAATATCAAGTACAAAATTGCTCAGCATTAAATTTTGCACATTTTTGTAGTTGAACACTTTTCGATAGCTCTTTCCATTCTTGAGATACGAGTGGTCAAAGATAAGCGCGCGCTCCCAGGGGGAGAGTGCGAGGAAAAGGGGGAGACGCAGAGTGCTCTCGCTGACTGCGTCTCTCTGCGCGCTAAACTTTAACCGTCTGTATCTTGTGAACCCTTATAGCTATCAAAAAGCTTCAAACTACAAAAATGTGTGAAATTTTACGATGAGCAATTTTGTAGTTGACAATTTTTTGATAGCTCGGCGGGTTCTTGAGATATTAAGCAAAAATGGAAAAATTCTTACCTGGAATCTCTTCTTGGACTTTTGTGAGGATCCGAGGGTCCCAAAATCTTGTTAATAGTGTTGATAGTAGAAGAGGAAAATACAAATTTTTGACTTTTGACACTTTTCACATTTCTCGAATTTTTTTGGTGAGAATTTCCAAAATCCGAAGAGTTTTTTTGATCGTTGAATTTCTTAGAGCTTCTTTGAGACATTTGAGGTTCTGAAATTTGAATATTCGAATAAAACAGTTTAAAAAATGAGAAAAAAAATCCGGAAAACAGAAGTACAGATCGACGTTAAAAAATTGGGGAGAAAAAATCAAAATTTTTATGTTTTTTTGGACAAAAGGACACATCGATGGAGATTTTTGTATTTAGTGTGTTAGATTCTCTGATATATTTTTGAAAAGTAAGATTACACCTAGGACAAGAAAAAAAACAAGCTAAACAGATTTTTAGGGAAGATAAGGGGAAGGCGTTTCTACGAATCCCTTCTTCAGATGGTGATCTACCAACTTTGATTCTGCATATCTCAAAAGTGGGAGGAGCTATCAAAAAGTAATTAACTGCAATATTGCTCATCATAAAATTTTACACATTTTTGTAGTTGAGCACTTTTTGATAGCTCCGCCCCTTTTTGAGATATGCGCCTTTAAAGTCGGTGAGCTTTATTGCGAGGAGGAGGAGAGACGCAGACAGCGCTACAAACTTTACCGCCCGTATCTCAAAAACGAGCAAAACTATCAAAAAGTAATTAACTGCAATATTGCTCATCATAAAATTTTACACATTTTTGTAGTTGAGCACTTTTTGATAGCTCCGCCTCTGTTTGAGATATGCGCCTTTAAAGTCGGTGTACTTTTTCTGATGAGGAGGAGAGACGCAGACAGCGCAACAAAATTTTGACCACCCGTATCTTGGAAAGGGGCGGAGCTAGAAACAGAATACAGGTATGAAAATGTGTAGAATTTTATGATGAGCAATTTCAGACCCTTTTTTTGCCGGAAAAATCGAATTTCAGGAAAAATAATTGCCAGAATCAAAAACTTTCCAGTTTCATCAATTTTTCAAATATTTTCTATGTATAATAGTAATTTGAGTCTGAGGCACTTTTGGCGCAATCCAAAAAAACTGTGTTGTATCAATTCAACACTGCTACGCAGCGAATTTCCTTTTTTTGAAGCTAGACACTTTCAATGAAAAAATTGAATATGCTTTCACATCTGTCAAAATATAGACGTCTGATGGCCTTCAAAATACAACTTTTTTTGTTTTAGAAGAAGTAAAATGTGATGAAATTTGGATAGAGCAGAGAAAAAAGATGGAGAAAAAAGTTATGGTTGTAGGTACCACGACCTTTTTTGGGAGAAAAGAGCAAATAAAAGAGCAGATGGTGGGATACTTTGGGGGAAGAAGAATAAAAGGAAAGAGTGTTATTGGGGTGAGAAAATTATGGGAAAAAAAGAGAGGGGGTACTGTAAAAGATACGGAGATTTTTGAATATTTATGAAGTTTTTATGATGCTCTTCAAATGTTTAGTAATGTCTCAATGATCATTAGCATTTTTCGGGGTCATAAAAAATGGGAAAATGATTGAGAATGAGTCACAAAAGGCCTAAGTATCCATTTGGTGGGCCTAACAGCTATTGTCTATTCAAAAAATCACTTTGACAACCCATATCTCAAAAACGACTTGAGTTATCAAAAAGTTTTCAACTACAAAATTGCTCAGCTTAAAATTTTACACATTTTTGTAGTTAATAGTTTTTTGATAGCTATAAGGGTTCGCGAGATACAGGCGCTTAAAGTTAGGCGGCTAGAGAGACGCAGACGACGAGCGCAGTCTGCGTCTCCCCCTTCCTCACGCTCTTTCCCCTCTGTCGGCGGCGGGGGGAACGCGCGCTTAACTTTGACCGCCTGTATCTCAAAAAGGGGCGGAGCTATCAAAAAGTGGCCAACTACAAAAATGTGTAAAATTTTATGGTGAGCAATTTTGTAGATGGTAATTTTTGGATAGCAATGCAGGTTCTAGAGATATTCAGTTTCAAAATGTCTGTGTCTCTGAAAAATCACAAAAACTACAAAAAAAGAACTCTAATTCCACTAAAACCGAAACATTTCGTATGCTATTCGAAAAAAAATCATACATCAGTGGAGGAAGAACAACAAAGGAAAAGGCGAGGGGGGGGGGGGGTGGGCGGAAGGGTCGGAGTATGGGAGAAAGAGAAGAAGAACGGAAGGGTTTTGAAAATCTTGGCAAGGTGCCAAGATATTGGGATTTAAAAAAGGTGATAAGTAATGTTAGGCGTTGCTTTGGATGTAATTAAGTATCTGAATACAATTGCAAAAAAATATTTTCGGTTTCAAAATTAGAATAATTTTCGAAAAATTCCGAATTTTCGATTCCAATTCTTGTTTCGCTACTATTCTACCCAAAAAAAACCCAAAAATTTTGACTCAAATCGGTTGACTTTGAGATTTTTAGCTCAAGTTTTAGCTTTTTACCAAAAAACTAATTTTAAATATCCGCCAAAAGTCTTGAAATCGCTGCGAAGCCCAATTCAAAATTTTTTGCATGCGCCTTTAAACAAATTACGGTAGTTTATTTGCAAATTTTTTTTCGTTGAAATATTGCTCATTTTTCTTCGTTTTCATGCAATTTTTGCGATTTTTTGTCGATTTCAGAGTAAAAATCCATGAGAAAAACGAATTTTTCATCAAAAATTGGCTAGAAAATACAGAAAATTAGTGAAAAACGGCTTCAAAAATCCGGATTTCGAAAAATGCCAATTTCACCATAATATCTCATTTTTCTTCGTTTTTTCCTAATTTTAGGGTAAAAATTGTCGAAAAAATCGAATTTTTTATTGAAAATTGTCTAAAATCCCTGAAAATCAGTAAAAAATGGCGCCAAAAATCGGGATTTCGAAAAAAGTGAATTTTAGCTGAACATTATTGGTTTTTAGTCATTTTTTCCACTTTTCCAGCTCAAATTTCATCTAGAATTCAAATTTAGGGCTCAATGACCAAGAAAAGAACACTGGCTCTCTTTCCACCACCATCAATGCATGGAATTCGGGCTCCGATTCCGGCTCAGAATCCAAAGGCTCAAAATCGAAAAAGTCCAAAACTTCCAAAACGAAAAAATGCTCCGCGTCAGAGTCGTGTCGCCGAGGAGATTGCCCATCTTCAATCCTCCACTAATACCATTATTCCAAAGACCAAATTTCGAAAGTTGGTCCGTGAGCTTATCCAGGTGTACATGGTCGACTTGCGTGTTGAGGACGGCGCGTTCGATGCGCTTCAGGTAAGAATTTGGAGCGGAAAAAGCGGAAAAATAGGGTTTTAAGACCGAAAAACTGTAATTTTTGACCCAAAAATCATGAAAAATCGTGTCTTTTGACTGTATAACCTTCAAATTTACCTTGAAACTCATGAAAATTGAGGTTTCTGCTAATTCCAACTTGTGAAAATTTTGCCCATTTTTTTTCGATTTTCGGCTAATTTTCGGTGTTTTCGAATCAAAAACCTCGAAATTTAACGATTTTTGACCGAAAATCACTAGAAATCTTTATTTTTTAGGCCCGAAAACCTTAAAATTGAAATTTTGACCGAGAAATAAGACTTGGTCTGCTAATTTCAATTTGGGCAATTTTCGCTAAATTTTTTGATTTTCAGCTCATTTTTAGTCATTTTTCGATAGTTTTACGGAGAAAAATTAAATTTCTGTTGATTTTCAGCTTAAAAGCTGAAATTTTCGACTTCGAAATCATGGAAATTGAAAATTTTAACCCAAAAATGAGATAGGTTCTGCTAATTCCCATTTGGGCCGTTTCTACTCAATTTTTTTGATTTTTGACTCATTTTTAGTCATTTTTTGATATTTTCAACATGGAACCCTCTAAAAATGAAAAATTGCAATTTTAAGCCAGAAAAATGAATCGGACTTTTAATTCCAATTTTGGCTATTCTTGCTCAATTTGTTCAATTTTTCGGTATTTCTGTCTAGAAAGTGCATATTATTAAGATTTCGAGGCTAAAAAGTATTATTTCGACCCCGAAAACTTCAGAATTGAGATTTTTAACCAAAAAAACGAGATGTGGTCTGTTAACTACAATTTAGGCAAATTTTCGCTAAATTTTTTGATTTTGGACTTATTTTTAGTCGATTTTTGGTGATTTTTAGTGGATTTTAACCTCAAAAATCATGAAAAATCGTGTTTTTTAACCCAAAAACGTCTGAAACTCTTTTAAAAATGATTTTTCGAGCCAAAAATTAGATGTGGTCTGCTAATAACTACTTGGGCAATTTTTGCTCAGTTTTCTGATTTTAGCTCATTTTTCGTCGATTTTCGGTGTTTTTGAGCGAGAAAACTAGATTTTTGTGGATTTTTACCCCAAAAATCAAGAAAATTTGTGTTCGATAACCTCGAAACCCTTCAAAATTACCCGGAAAACCATGAAAATTGAGGTTTTTGAGCCAGAAGTGCTAATTTCAATTTGGGCAATTTTCGTTAAATTTTTTGATTTTTAGCTCATTTTTAGTCATTTTTCGATATTTTCGACCCAAAAACTTTGAAAATTGACCTTTTTTTTACTTAAAAATTGTGGTTTTTGACCCAAAAAACGTCTAAAATTGAGAAAAAATTATCTTGTGAGCCAAAAAATTGGTGTGGTCTTCTATCTCCAATTTGGCTCTTTTTTGCTCATTTTTAGTTATTTTTTGATGTTTTCGACTCGAAAACCTCGAAATTTCGAGATTTTTTACATAAAAATTGTGTTTTTTGACCCCGAAAACTTTAAAAATTGAGAAAAAAAATATTTTTCAAAGCCAAAAATTAGATGGTCTACATATTCCAACCGTTCAATCTTTTGATCGAAAATTGTGATTTTTAGCTCATTTTTAGTCAATTTTTCGATATTTTTCAGCAAAAATTGACTTTTTTTTTCGGTTTTTGACTGAAAAATCACAAAAAAATTTAAGTTTTTTGACCCCGAAAACTTTAAAAATTGAAAAATTGGTTTTTTTTTTTTGAGCCAGTAAAAAAGAATTGCCCTACTAATTCAAGTTTAGGCAATTTCGGCTTAAAATTCTTCATTTTTTACTTATTTTTTAATGTTTTAGAGAAAAAAAACTAAATTTTGTGGACTTATACCTGAAAAATCACGAAAAATCTAGTTTTTGACCCAAAAACGTTCAGACATCCTGAAATTTGCCCATGGAAGCTTAAACTTGGTTTTAGAGCATATTTTGATAAAAATCTCCATTTTTAAGCCATTTTTCGGCTCGAAAATCGATTTCTAGCTCATTTTTTACCCCACAAACTCAAATTGTTAATTTCTAAAACCTCCGGAAAATTCCAAATTCCCACTAAAAACTCCAAAATTTCTCAAAAATCCATGTATTTTTCCAGGAAGCCGCCGAGGAGCATCTGGTGAATCTGTTGAAGCAAACGAATAAGGTGACGATTCGTTCGGGACGTGTTACTATCAAAAAAGAAGATTTGAAGTTGGTGATGGATTTGCTGAGCAATGCTGATTAGAGCTCACAATGGGAGCTCGAAATTCGAAAAAAATTCAAATTTCCCGCCGAAAAAATGCCTTTTTCCCCAGTTTTTCTATGTTCTTTTCGTCCTGTTTTACCCCCTGCCTCCTTTTTTCCAGGTTTCCCGCTCTCAAAATGTTCAAATTTCTTTATTTTCATTTTCTTTATAATTCCAGAAGCTCCGCCCACTTTTTATTTGCACTGCCCAATTTCCCTTAATTTTTCATGTTATTCGACTGAATCTTCATAATTATAAGTGTATAATAAAGTTATGAAGGTTAATTTGTACTTTTTTCCAGAAAAATTGGCTGAAAATCGCCAAAAATTGAAAAAGTTTCTCTGCGTCTCTCACCTTCCCCTCCCTCTCGTCGCCCTCGCCGCCGCCGCTTTCCCCGTCGTTTATATACGCCCTCCCCCTCCTCCTTCCACCGGTGACTGCTTGGCGCAATGGTAGCGCGTTCGACTCCAGATCGAAAGGTTGGGCGTTCGATCCGCTCAGTGGTCAAATGTTTTTTGCTTCTTTTTTGCTTCTTTTGTATGTTATTGGGAGGGTTGGGAAGGGCTGGAAATGGGATTTTTGAGTGGAAATTTTGATTTTGGTATAGAAATGGTCGGAAAATAGGTTTTTTTTGTTGCTTTGGGAGTACTGTAAGTGGTGGATTATTACATAGTTATGGTCTAAAATCAGTTTTAAACTTACTTTTTCGAAGTAGGATTACACTCTTTTTTTTATTTTCTCAAATAAATGTCCCAATTCCATTATTTACGAAAATAACAACAAAACTTTGCACAAAAATCGTTAAAACTCGAGAAAAGCGATTTTCAAAACGCCAACATATATTTTTCTAACCTAATTCAATGAATGTAGAATTTTTCGCTGATTCTAACGCATCTAATATCGCTGCTCAAAACGCAGTTTGAAGCGAGTTATGAGCGTTTGAAGTTTTCGTGAGAGAGAGACGCAGAGAAACTAGAAAATGTCTGCGTCTCTCACGAAAACTTCAAACGCTCATAACTCGCTTCAAAATGCGTTTTTAGCGGCGATACTAGGTGCATTCGAATCAGCGAAAAATTCTACATTCATTGAAATAGGTTAGAAAAAATTAAGGCTTGAAAATCGATGTTCAACGATTTTTGTGCAAAAATATTGTTATTTTCGTAAATAATGGAATTGGGACAATTATTTGGAAAAAAAGAGCGTAGCCCCACTTTAAGGCCGAAACACAGTTTCAAAACTAGTTTTTTGACGAAAAATTGTATGTTTATGTGAAAAATTCTTTAATAATTTTAGTAGGAACAAAAAATTAGCCCAAAAAGTCCCTTTTCCCTGTTCCCTTTCCCATCTTATTTTCTTTTCTTTTCTGCCAAAACCAATTTCGTTTCACTTTTTTTTTGCCAATCTCCAATTTCCAATTTTCCACATCATCATGGTCTATCCATCAACCCCCACCAAACTTCATTTACATTTTCTTCGTTCTTTCCTATCTCCAAACAAACTTTTTGCAGTGGCAGAAACCGATTCCTCAATTCACCTTGAAAATGGCAATTTGCATAATAGGGGGGACCCCCTGCTACGGTCCATTTGACGGACGGCAATCGGCGGGAGGAAATAGTATGGGGAATGGAGAGACGCAGAGAAAAGAGGGTTTTGGCAATACGCCAAAACCAATATGGGAAAAACTTCAAAAAGAATATGAGAAATCTTTGAAAATCGAGAGGATAATGGGATTATAAGAAAGTGGATAATTTTGGGAGATTTTTAAAGAAGATACTGTATTTCTAGCTGATACGTTATTGAGCTAAGATTACTGTAGAGATGATACTGTACCTCCGATCGTCATTTGAGACTGTTTTTAATGGCTCTTGTAAACAAATTTTCAGAATGCACCGACTTTAAAGGCGCATATCTCAAAAACGCGCAGAGCTATCAAAAAGTTGGCAACTACAAAACTGCTCAGCATAAAATTTTACATATTTTCGTAGTTTATAACTTTTTAATAGCCATTACCGTTCTCGAGATATAGGCGGTCAAAGTTGAGCGTGTGCTCTTCCTCTTGCCGACAGGAAAGAGAGCGTGAGGAAGGGGGAGACGCAGACTGCTCTCGTTGTCTGCGTCTCCCCTCCTGCAACTTTGACATCCCGTATCTCCTCAACCCTCATAGCTATCAAAAAGCTTCCAACTACAAAAATGTGTAAAATTTTATGCTGACAAGGGAAGTGTTTTTAGACACCGCTTGGGAATTTTCTGAAAGTTTGCTCATAAGTACTATCGAGTATGCTGAAAACAGTGGTGCAATTTTTATCTGCCCAAATTTAGTTTCAGTGCCAAAAAATGACCCAGAAAGCATTTTCAGTACTAATTTTCACATACAAACTTAGATTTTTTCGACGACTGGATTACTTTTTTGAGAAAATTTTTGTACCAGTCTGCCTAAAAAATGTTTCCCTATCGATTGACATACATTTGAAGCAAATTCTGAAAAAATTTTTTTTCGATAAAATTGAGCATGGGTACCCCCAGGTTCTTCAAACGATTTTTTGAAGTTTTTCCAGAAATCCGAAAAAACAGTACTATACTGTTTCTACAGTCAAAAAACAAATACACAACAATTTTTATACAAAAATCTTGCTTTTGGACCCCAAAACAGTCAAATTCCAAAAAAATGCTGTTATCCCAAATTGGTCATGTTTCTTCAAAATGACCGAAAATGGTCAAAATATTGCGAGTTTGCCGGCTAATATTATGGTGCTGATTGTTTTATCAAGATTCCAGCCAGAAAAACTGAAAAAGGAGCCATGAATTCTTTCGAAATCGTACGATCTCTGCTTGACGACCTAGCTTTTCGAGCCGCCATAAAAATTTTCTGGGTCAATATGGGCAGAAAAAAATTACGTCATTTTTTTCAGCATGTTCGATAGTACCTATGGGCCAACTTTCAGAAAATTCCCAAGCGGTGTCTAAAAATACTTCCCTTGTGAGCAATTTTGCAGTTGAAAAATTTTCGATAGCTCCGCTGGTTTTAGAGATATCGAATTTTTTGAAAATTTTTTTTAGAAACTTCAATTTTCTTACTACAGTACTATTACTACAACTTCTTCTTCCAAAAACCAATATCTTTTTTTCTATTCCGTCTGTTCCCGATAAGCAAACTTGTCCATTTTTTTCGGACACACAATACCCCGAAAATTTTTCGGCCAAAAACCCGTTTCTTAGTTAGCTTTGCGCGCGGTTACGGTAGATGAACACGCTCCGCCCCCGAAAGGTGTATATAAGGTATTCTAGAAAGACTTCAGAATCCCATTCGTTCCGAAAATGATGAAACTGGTGGTGTCGGGATTCGCCGCCCTGTCCGGCTTCGCCATACTGGCTCTGACGATTTTCGTGCCACAAATCTATTGGGAAATGAACGAGCTGCAAGTGGAGGTTGTCGGTGTGGTGGAGAGCTTTAAGGTTAGTTTGGGGCCCACGTTTTTGTGGTTGGAAGTTTTTAGATAGCTCTGGCCACTTTTGAGAAATGGAAGTTTGAAGTTGACTGACTTTAAAGCGCTGTATCTCAAAAACCATCAGAGCTATCAAAAAACTGTCAACTGCAAAATTACTCAGCTTAAAATTCTGCACATTTTTGTAGTTGAAAGTATTTTGATAGCTATAAGGGTTCAGGAGATATAGGCGGTTAAAGTACGGCGCGCGCTCTCTGCCGAGAGGATAGAGAGCGTGGGGAAGGGGGAGACGCAGACGACAAAAGCGCTCTCGTCGTCTGCGTCTTTTACATCCCAAACTTGAATCGCTTGTATTTCGAGAACCCTTATAGCTATCGAAAAACTTCCAACTACAAAAATGTGTAAAACCAGACGGGCTACGCCCCTCTGGGGCCCTTCGGGCATGTCTAAAATTTTTTTTTTAATTTTGAAAAACAAAATAGATGGGCATCATTAAGCAGGAATTACTGATAGCCTGCCAAAATTTAAGAAAAATCGGCCTAGTGGGGACCGAGCTAGAGCGGGATCCGGACGCAGCACAGACACACAGAAATTTGCGTTTGTTAATAGTAAAGATTTTATGATGAGCAATTTTGTAGTTGGAATTTTTTTGATAGCTCGCTTGGGTTTAGAGATACAACGCTTTGAAGTTTGGCATAATCTTTTGGATTACTGTATTGATATCAGAAGACTACAGTAATCCCACGTTGCTCATCCTAAAATTTCCAGGTCGAAACCGATTCCCTTTGGATCGATTTGATGGATGTTCAAATCAAACACTCTGCTCCTTCCCGCCCAATGGAGAATCCATTGCTCAGAAGGGATAAGAGATTCGCAGCGCTTCCAGACTGGTGTCAATGTGACTCCGCGCCACAGTGCCCACCAGGACCACCGGGACCACAAGGAGCTCCAGGAGCACCGGGAAGTGAGTTGGGGGAAATAAACTATATCTCAAGAACCAGAAGAGCTATCAAAAAATAGTCAACTAGCAAATTGCTCAGCGTAAAATTTTACACATTTTTGTAGTTGGAAGTTTTTTGATAGCTATAAGGGTTCTCGAGATACGAGCGGTCAAAGTTAGGGTCGTGAGAGACGCAGACGACGAGAGCAGTCTGCGTCTCCCCCTTTCCCACGCTCTTCCCTCGGGGAGCGCGCGCTCAACTTTGACCGCATGTATCTCAAGAACCCTTATAGCTATCAAAAAACTTTTAACTACAAAAATGTGTAAAATTTTAAGTTGAGCAATTTTGTAATTGAACATTTTTTGATAACTGTAATGGTTTTTGAGATATAGAGGCTTAAACTAAAATGAAGAGTGATATCGCGGTCTAAACTTCTAGGTACTATATCTCGACTTACAGTCGCCCGATTTTCAAAATTTTTGGCTCATTTTTACGCCAAAATTGAACATTGTCAATGCCACGAGCATAATCGACTTATGTTCTAATATACTCTCCGTTTTTCAGCTCCCGGAGAAGCCGGTCCTCGCGGAATGGACAACCCCCACTCGATCACCACCACTGCTTGCGATCAACAAATCTCCGGATGCGTCCAATGTCCACGTGGCCCTCCAGGACCCGCCGGAGCCGTCGGAGACATTGGACAACGTGGACCGGATGGCGCCCCAGGCGCGCCTGGTGCTCCATCCCAAGTCCACGGACGCCCAGGAGCTCCAGGAGCCCCTGGAGACGCCGGCGCTCCTGGAGCCCCAGGACTCGATGGAGCTCCAGGAAAGCCTGGCGCGGATGGACGGAAGCAGAGAGGTCAGCCAGGACCCCCAGGGCCTCCAGGAGCCGTTGGACGCCCGGGAGTCAATGGTGTTCCCGGGGAGAAGGGACGTGATGGAGAGGCTGGAAGTGAGGGAATCCCTGGGGTGCCTGGGCCGAGAGGAGCACCGGGAAGTGATGGACATGTTGGAGGACCAGGGGGTCCTGGAATTCCAGGTAGGCTGGAAAACGGCAGAAAAAATGAGCCCAACGCCATCGATAATCAAAACTGAGGGATGCAAAAAGCACCGTATCTTTAAAACCAGTAGTGCTATCAAAAAATTTTCAACTGCGAAATTGTTCAGCATAAAATTTCACACGTTTTTGTAGTTTATAGCTTTTTTTAGCTACAACGGTTCTCGAGATATGGGCGGTCAAAGTTCAGAGCGCAGAGAGACGCAGACTGCGTCTCCCCATTTCTCACGCTCCCTCCCCTCTCTCTGCGGAGGGGAGCACGCTCAAACTTTGACCGCTCATATCTCAAGAAGGGGCGGAGCTATCAAAAAGCTATAAACTACAAAAATGTGTGAAATTTTATGCTGAGCAATTTTGCAGTTGAAAATTTTTTGAAAGCTCGCTTGGTTTTTGAGGTATTATTGTTTAAAGTGTAACTTTGTTCAAAATAGCTCCTTTTTCACGATTTTTGGCTCATTTTAAAGCTAAAAACTCGGCAAATTCGAATTTCATCATGTTTTTCAGGTCGCGATGGTCAATACTGTCCATGTCCACCAAGATCCTTCGTCCTGGCCGCCGCCAGCGCTTCGGCTCGTCGTCATCGTTCTCATGTTTAAATGGAGCGCATTTTCTCGAAAAAGATTTTTTATCAGTGAAATAAAGTTTTTTTACTCTAATGTAAGACTTCACAAATTGAATCAGGAAATTCAGAGAAATTGGAAAAAAAATTTTGAAACAGAAAAAAAATGAAGTAATTGATTTTTTGGACAATTATTTTTTTCTCCTGGGCTATTGTAATAATCAATAACATTTTACAATCTCTCTACACCTGGACCCTTATTTATCGCATTTTAAGGGTCCTCAGTATGTCATCATTGTTTTCCTAGACATTTTTTTTGCCCTTTCTTTGTGCCTTACTCGAAATTTTCCCTCAAAATTTATCGATTTTTTCAGATTTTCACAAAAAAATATCCTAAAAATGAGCCCAAATCAGGAGCCGTATCATGAAAATTTGTAAGTTTCATTTTTTCCGAGGATTACTGTAGAAATTTTTTTCCAGGATTTCAAAAAATCCGAGACCACCAAAACGAGCGAGAATCGAATTTCCGGATTCTGAAAATCTCCAAAAAATCATCTACTCTCAAAATTTGGAGATTCAAAGTCTAAAACTAAAGATTCAACTTCTCGAATCACAAAACTCGAATCTTCAGAATTCCTTGGATTCTGAATCCCAAAAAGTTGAAAGTCACCAGAATCTTCTAGAATCTCAGAATCGGAAAGTGGAATCGCTAGAATCTGAAGTCCATGAATTCAAGAATCTTCTAGAATCTCAAAATTTGAAAATTCAAACTTCCAAAAATGCTCTTCTGGACCTTCACAAGCTTCTGAAGGATTCAGAATCTTCTCGAAAGAAAATGGGCTCAAAAATTCGAAAAATGGAGTCGACTACTCGTAATTGGCTAAGATTGAAAGCCATCGCTAGGGATACTGTAGAAAGAAAGGATGAGCAATTGGAAAAATTGGATAAAAAGAGCAAGTCGAAATTCGAGGAGCTGAAAACTCACTATAAGAAGAAACAGGAGCGCCTGGTTTTGGAGATTCAGAATTTGAAGGAATCACTTATAATTGCTCATCATAAAAATAACATAATTTCTCATTGCTCATCATAAAAATAACATAATTTCTCATTGCTCATCATAAAAATAAACTTTGTATTGAACATTTTCCCGTCCCACGCTAGTGTTAATAATAATCACTTGAACAAACAACTTACAAATTTCAAATAGCTATATCTCAAAAACCACTAGAGCTATCAAAAAACTGTCAACTACCAAATTGCTCATCATAAAATTTTACACATTTTTGTAGTTTAAAGTTTCTCTTTAGCTCCGCCCATTTTTAAGATATAGCGATTTGAACCCCATCTACCCTTCGAGTAGGTGGGCTACTGTTTGCTTATTTAGAGACGCAGACAGTTAGAGAGAAAAAGATGATACAGCAATTTTTGCCATTTGCTACTGTTGGTTTATTTTTTCTTTTCTATTCTATTTTCAAAGTTTTTTTTTTCAAGAAATATGATACTTTGTAGGGGGATAATTGAAAGATAGAGAGAAGAAACATCTTTGTGTAAAAAATTTTAATTTTGAATTTTTAAAACTGAACATATCTCAAAAATGGGCGGAGGTAGCAAAAAGTAGTCAACTACAAAAATGTACAAAATGTTATGATGAGCAATTTTGTAGTTGAAAGTTTTTTGTTAGCTCCGCCCATTTTTGAGATACATGCGGTTAAACTTGGGCGGCGCGCGCTCTCTAAGCGAAAGAGCGAGGGAAGGGAGAGACGCAAGTGCTCTCGTTGTCTGCGTCTCTCTAGCTTCTAACTTTGACGACCTGTATCTCGAGAACCCTTATAGCTATCAAATTGCTTTTAACTACAAAAATGTGAAAAATTTAAGGATGAGCAATTTCGCAGTTGACAGTTTTTTGAAAGCTCTGATGGTTTTTGAGATGTAGAAGTTTGAAGGTGGAAAATTTTTAGAACAAACATTTTTTTGTGTTTTCTATAGTACCTAAATACTTGGAAACTGAAACTGGAATTTTTAAGGGGTATTAAATTCTAGTTGTATGTAGTTAAGGGGCCCTCCAGTTCATTCTGGAAAAAATAACGGTTAGTGAAAGAAAATTTGGTAGTAGGATTACGGTAGATTCCAAACCAACTTCTGAAGGATTACTGTAGTTGCTGAAGTCCTCTGATTACTGTAACTTCAATTTCACTTACAGTAACCATGCAACTCACATTTTTCAAAATTAAAATGCCCTTTGAATTCTAGTTTTGCTGTTACTGTAGGCTCATTTGCAGTTTAGTACCCTCCAGAAAAATTCGGTACAAAAATAGTTGTAAAATTACGGTAGATTCCAAAAAAACTTCCGAAGGATTACTGTAGTTCTATTTCCACTTACAGTAACCGCATTTTTTCAAGCCAAATTCCATAAAACCCCCCTGTGTTCCATGTGGTGTGTGTCAATGCTTCCAAAAATCACAACAAATCGCTCCTCGCACTTTTGTTCCAATTCTCCCTCTCTCTCTCTTTTCCTCTGCGTCTCTCCCCTCTCTTTCATTATCACTGATAACTCCGCGACGCGACGGTCACCGCGCTTTACTACAAGCCCCAAGAATGTCTGTTTCTCTTTGATCCCCCGTACTATTTCTACTAGAGCTCCCGGGGGGAGCTCTCGTAGAGCTCAAGAGGTAGTAGAAGCCATGAAGTGCGATGTCAGAGTTCGGGAAGAGAGAGAGAGAGAGAGAGAGTGTATATGAGGTATGTGCTCACGCCCGCGGGGCTCCCCGCGGGAGAGCCCGAGCATTATCATCCGTCTTTATTCTCTCTATCCGCCTCCGTTAGCCGGACGGAGTAGTTTAGAGAGGGGGAACTCTTTTTTTTTTTTGGGACTTTTGTTAGCTCGTTATTAGATTATTTGTTGTGTAGTTAACATATGTACAATGTTAGGCAAATCTACTGTTTCAAAACAATAGCTTAGGCTCTTAAAATTTCTATGGTTTTAGTCAATAAGTAGGATAGGAAAACCACGGCACATTTAGTCTGATAGTTGAAAAAATTAGTGTGCCTGTGATTTGAGATCTTTCTATTTTTAGATTTTCCGAAATTTCTATTATATAACAGTCTATGATAATAATTTACGTTACATCAAACCCCTATCCAATAATGAATAGTGTAGTCCTCGTGGACAAATGTAGAATTGAAAAAAAAAGTTTACTGTTTCAAAAAAGTTCCTTTTGTTCTCAGTTTTTAAAAAAATTTTTATTAGTAACACTGTTGTACTAATAGCATAAAGAATGTTAATAACTGTTTCAAAGGGGGTGTACGCAATTTCCCAAAATTGTGAGATTTTGGTATCATTAGATGCAGGATTAAGGCGTGGGAAGAAAATTCTCTTGGACTATGATCCAAAAATGTCTTATTTTCGAAATACGGGTCAAAAAGAGCTCAAAAAATCAAGGGTCAGGATGCGAATCGTCTTTTTTTGGGAACGCGTGAATCCTTGAGGGTGACTATGGTTCAAGAGAATTTCCTTCCCGCGCCATAATTCTGCATCGAATGATACCAAAATGTCGAAAATCCCAAAAAGTGTTCTACCCCTTTAACCAAGTTAGTGTTCCACAGAAAAAAGCGTATGATGACTCATACATTTTTCCATAAATTTTTTTGATAACACAGTTTCCTGGCCCTCTGTCTGTCAATCACAATGATCCCACGGCTTATTCATTCAGATAGTTAGTGCTTTTCTGCTTTATCATTTTTCTCCTTTTTTTGGTTCTATTTCTATTTCTCTTCATTTTCAAATTTCACCATTCCCACCCCCCCCCCCCCCCCCCCCTGTACACAAAAAAAATAAATATATCCCGCCCGATTTCTATGTCATAATCTGTTTTCCCTTTTCTTTCACTGGTTTCCCTTTTTTGTGGTATTGTTCAATAGAAACATAGAAACAACTAATAGAATTTTTAAAGACTTTTCTGGCGTGGCTTTGGCGCGTATTTTAGGAAACAAAGCATACTGGGAACAATAAATGTCTTAATTTTGTAACTTGAAACGGTATAAGTTTGCCCAAAACTGCATTAAAACGCGAGCTGAATGAATTGGGAAAACTTAGGGGAAATTTAGGGAAAATAAGTTTCCAGGGCTCTAAAGTCGTTAATAAGGGTTTCTAACGCCAAAATCTACTGATAGCTGCGTTTCCTATTTGTAATCCTTCTGGTTCCAACTTAATTCCTTCTATCTCTCGGCGAACTTTTATTTGTTTCTTCTTTTATCTTCTAGCCAGTAGTGCAAACGAAAATTGAATAAGTATCTATCCATCGAAATGCTCATTTTGTTGGTTTTTTGAAACAGTAATTTCAAAAACGTTTCTAAGTGGAGATTTTCATACCTTCTGGGGCTCCAATTCCAGTACTAACATTTTTTAAATCAACGATTTTTTTGTCATTTTCAAAAAGTTAGCATTAAAAGAATTTTTTGCTGTTAAAAATGTTCTATTGTGAATGGGAAAGTAAAACAATGATATAATTGATAAGGTCCAGATGTAACTGAAATTTTCCGAAATCCTGAAACAGAAAAGTTATTTTTGTCACCAATTTGATTCTTGTGTGATTTCAGCGCAAATTTTTCGTGTTATCTTTGAAAAAGCTTCGTGATTTTTGTGGCTAAATTGGGTGACCTAGACGCCTATTTGTCCAACTAGATGGGGAACAGTAGTAAATTTTCAAAATTAGCTATGTAGAATAATTGAAACCGAGAAAATATTAAAAATATATAATTTGAAGCGGATGATAATTGTGATACAGCAAAAAAATTCTAAATAATTTACTATTTTGCGAATTTTGAGCACGATTTTCAAGTCATTGCCGCTTTTTCCCATCTTTTTGGAATCCTTATTCTGTTTCGGTCTATCTTAATTTTTTGAGTATTTATTACTTTGTAATCTCTAGCACATCGGTTTTGGTGCCATCATATTTGTGTTCATTTTCAGGTAGTCCAAATCATGGAACGAGTGACCGTTCGAATGGCACGGTCCGACCGCCGAACCCCATGGGGGTTCGGTGTCACCGAAGCACCCGATGGTGCGGTGCTTATTGTTAATGTGAGTTTTTAAAAATTATTTATGTTTCAAAAAATATGTTTGATGATTGGAATAGTTTCAGTATCAGTGTATAGTCTATCGCTGCCTCTTTATTACGTTTTGGGGAAAAGAAAAATTGATTTTTAAGCTGAGAGTGTGTTTCGACTTTGAGCGCTTATATCTCGAGAACCGAGAAAGCTATTAAAATTTTTTAAATCACAATAATTTTCAACATTAAATTCTACACATTTTTGCGTTCTCGAGATACAAATGCTGAAAGTTTGGTAACTAGAGAGACGCCGACGACAGGAGCGTCTGCTTCTCCTTCCTCCATGTGGAGAAGAGAGGGCTTGAACGCTTATATATCGAGAGACGTTACAGCTATCGAAAAACTTTTAACTTCAAAAATTTGTAAAATTTTATGCTGAGCAATTTTGTAGTTGACAATTTTTTGATAACTTCATTCCTTTTCGAGATATGCACCTTTAAGTCGGATGTCCTGAGTTCACTGGCTAGTTCTACTGAAGTGAATGAATTTTTATATATTTTATGTAATACTCCAAAAAATATTTTGTACTGTTTCTGGAAATTAAGTTTTTTTTTGGGCTTATTATGGTTTCAGTGTCACTATGAATAGTAATCCAGACAAACAGAGACACAGATGAACAAATATAAAAATGGGCTCAAAATTCCCCAAAAACTTTTGGAGCTTTTTTTGAGCTCAAAAGCTCCAAAAACCACGATTTTGAGCTCAAAATGCTTCAAAAACCACGATTTTGAGCTCAAAATGCTTCAAAATAACTCAAAAATCAAAATTTTCGAGCTAAAATTATTCTAAAAAGGTAAAAATGCTCTTAAAATTATGATTTTGTAGTTTTTTGAATACAATTTTTTTTTCGTCTTCCAAAAAATATGATTTTCGATTTTCTTCTCACCACAAAAACCGATTCAACACGAATGTTTCCGCAACCCATTCCATTACATCTCTCTCTCTCCAATTTTTTGTGTGTACCTGAGCACCCCCTTCAATCTTCTTTTGCCGGCGAGAGGAAAAACATATCACTACTTATTACAATTTAGTGTCGGAAGGGAGACATTTTCTTGAGAGAGAAATGGGGAATGAGATGAGAAATGAGTTGTAAAATATGAAGAGATCAATAAATTGTCAGGGATTTAGATTATGAGGTTATGGTCCACGAGGAGTACACGAAATGTCTAGAATTTTCGATCTAAACCAGTCATTAACATTCAAAGCAATCTACAGTAACCCTTGAAATCCCAAATTTTCCAGGTGATCGGCGGAAGTCTCGCCGATCGTGCCGGCCTTCGTAACGGTGATGTTGTTGACAAATTGGAAGATTTGGACAATTTGGACATTAATGCCGTTGATAGACTCTTGGTGACGGCTCACGAGAAGATTGAGTTGATTGTGACGAGGTGGGTCTTTGAAAAATTCACTTATATCTCAAAAACGGTCAATGCTATCGAAAAATTGTCAACTGAAAAATTGATCAGCTTAAAATTTTACACATTTTTGTAGTTGGGCACTTTTTGATAGCTATAACGGTTCTCGAGATACACGCGGTCAAAGTTAGGCGCGCCGAGAGACGCAGACAGCAAGAGCACTCTTGTCGTCTGCGCCTCGCCCTTCCGCGCGCTCTTTCCTTGGAGGGGGAGGGAGGAGGGGCGTGCCTCAACTTTGAACGCTTGTATCTCAGAAATGGGCGGAGCTATCAAAAAGTGTTCAACTACAAAAATGTGTGAAATGTTATGCTAAACAATTTTGTAGTTGACAACTTTTTGATAGCTTTGATGGTTCTAGAGATATAAAGGTTCAAAGTTGGAAAAAATTTTTTGCTGCTGATTTCGCTACTTTCAGTACTGTAGTTTACGCTTCCGGTGCGCATAATCTTTGTTACCAATTACGTAATCTAATCTAGACCAGTACACAAAAAATTAGGTTACCTTATTATCCTTATCAATGGGTCAAAAGTGTCAGTAATCTCCACTTTTTTCCTTGTGTCTCTCAATTTCCTAGAAATTTCGAACACACGAATCCAAATCGTAAACATATATTCATGAATACATACTAAACAGATAAGAATCAGGCCAGGGGGGATAGAAAACGGCAACATTCTTCTACTCCGTTCTTCTCTCTAATTTCCCTTTTTCCGAAGGGATTTCGGAGGAGAGGGAAAGTTCTGAACGTTTCGATTTTGAATTATTTGAATTTGTATATATAGGAATAATAATGATAGTAAAGATTTCAATTCCAGTTTCAAAATTAGGGATTTTTTGGAGATTATTTGATTTTTTCTCTTGTCACAGTTTTTTTGAAGTAAAATTTCGAAAAAGTATAAAAAATTATAAATTTTGAGAATTTTCTGGCAAAAAAGTACTGTTTTTTGAAATTTTGAAATACCGTGTTCATAGTTTTGTTCTGATATTTTAATATTTCGTATTATTTATCATTTTTATGGGTTTTAATACGAAAAAATCGCAAAATTCCCAAATGTTATATACTCTTTCGAGTTTCTCTAACAAAAAAAGTGGACTCTCTTCTCTTTTTTTCAATATACACACCTTTTCCCTCTATTATTGTCCATTTTTTCACATACATATTTCCTTCCTTCCTCTAGTTTTCTCGTTTTACCCCCATTTTTCTTTTTACCTGATAAGCTTTTAGGCTTTTGTATTATTTTAGGGATTTTTTTGATATTATTTTTGAGTTTTTGAACCATAATTTCTATAATTGGACAATTTCTTGAAAATTTAGGTTTTCAAATAATGAAATCTCTGAAAAAAAGTGAAAGTTGAAGAAAATTGAGCTAGCAGAGAAATTTTTTTTTCAAAAAATCTATTACCCCAATTTTTTTTTTGCAGTTTCAAAAATTTTTAAAGGTTTCTATTATGTTCCGGAATCAGTTTTTAAGGCAAAATATTTTCAAATTAAATTTTTGGATTGCCCGCTATTTTTTAGCACTTTTTTGCATTTCTACTTCAAAATTTATAGGTTTTAGACAAAATTGATACCAAAATTATGTTTTTTTTAAGTCTCCGCATAATCCAAGAAAAATCCATTCGAAAAGTGGAACTTCGATTTTTCGAAATTTTGTAACGGTAATTTTTTTTTAATTCTGAAGCTCCCATTTTCTTTTTCCTCTAATCTTTTTCTCTTTTTCTATCTACAGTACTCTTCTTCAAAAAGTTACAGTAACCCTTCCTACACCACAGTAATATGGTGAGAATCACAACAACACCGAGACCATGGTAATATGTTTCTACAGTAATTCAACAATCTACAGTAACCCTAGACTTTAAATGCAAAATTTTTGAGAATCAAAAAAATGACACCAAAATTTTTTATTTCCAAAGAAACAGAAGAAAGTACTGTAACTAAAAAATACAGTAATCCAAAAAAATACAGTAATTCAAGATCTACAATAATCCTTCCAATTTCAGGCAATCCTCTGGAGCTCCAACTCGAATTTGGCGTCCAGAAGTCACTGAGAATACTGGTCCAGGACAAGAACACACCCCATACAGGGTCAATTTGCAACATTCCAGTGATGTGAGTTTTTATAAAAATGGGTTACTGTAGAAAAAATACAGTAATCCTTTGAAAATATCAACGAGGAAACGAAATGCAGTAATTTTTTCTTAAAAAACTTGATGATGAGGGTTTTTTTTTTGAAAGTGCGATCTTTTTTGTGGATTTTGGATTTTTGTATTGGATCACTGTATTGGAATCCAAAGTACAGTAATCCCAAGTACAGCAATCCCAAGAAGACAGAAATGCAGTAAATTTTTTCAAAAATTTTGAGTTTATGGGATTTTTTCGGAACGGAAATTTTTTTGTGGATTTATGATTTCTTTCTTCGATTGACGTATTGAAATCAAAAGTACAGTAACCCCAACTACAGTATTCCAAGAAACAGCAATTCCACGACGCAGTAATTTTTTTCAAAAATCTTAATTTTTAGCGAATTTTTTGAAACTGGCACCTTTTTGTGAATTTTTGCTGTTTCTATTGGATTACTGTACTGTTGTTTAAGGTACAGTAATCCAAAGTAAAGTAATCCCAAAACCCGCAGTTGACGCAGTAATTTTTTATCAAAAATCTAGATTTTAGGGGATTTTTTGAAACTGAGAAATTTTTTGTGAACTTTGGATTTGGATTACTGTACTGAATCCTAAGTAAAGTAACCCGAAGTACAGTAATCCAAAGTATGGTAGCCCGAGGTACAGTAATCCCTTAACATTCGAAGACTAAGTAATTGACGGAGTAATTTTTTTCAGAAATTTTGATTTTATGGGATTTTTTTGAAGTGTGATCTTTTTTGTGGATTCTGGATTTTTGTATTAGATTACTGTATCCGAAGTACAGTAATCCAAAGTACAGTAATCCCGAGTACAGTAATCCGAAGTACAAAAATCCAAAGTACAGTAATCCTTTCGAGAAACTGAAGAAGGTAATATATATTTTTTTTATATCTTTTTTGAGAGATTTTTTTGAAACAGTAACTTTTTTGTGGAGTTTAGGTTTGTATTGGATTACTGTATTTTAATCTAAGTACAGTAATCCCAAGTATAGTAATCCAAAGTACAGTAATCCAAAGTGCAGGAATCCCAAAAAAAACCCAGTAATTTTATTTCAAAAGTATTGGTTTTGAAGTAAATTTTTTGAAACTGGGATCTTTTTTGTGGAGTGGTTTTGTATTGGATTACTGTATTTTAATCTCAAATACAGTAATCCCGAGTACAGTAATCCAACCCCGCTTTTTTCAGTCCCGCCCACCACAAGGCTTCAACAACTCGGCCCTTCCCTTCGAAACGGACCGACGTGTCAAACATATGCAATACAACTCCCCGTTGGGAATCTACTCGGATAAATCCGCCGCAGAGCAATACGTTCAACAGACTCAGGGATTCGTCGAGAATCAGGGGTTAGCTTTGGACATTTTTTGGCGGAAAATCAAAAAAAATTCAAAACAAAAACTTTATTCAAGTGTATACTATCTTTAATATCCAAGATTGGCTCGTCTGTAGGCGCGGAAAGCCGCCGTCAAATTGTCAATGAAGAGAAGCTCGCGCTTCTTTCTTGGGAGATAGTCGGCCTAGAAATTTGAAATATTGAGCTTGAAGGTTTGAAACTAATAAAATCGTATTTAGCACGTTGAGAGCTTCAAAATGAGCCTAAACACGACTATTCTAGCTAAAGTTTGAAATTCGGCGCACGCGTCGCGGTTGCGTCGCGTGTCAGGCGCACGCAACGCAGCCGCGACGCGCGCGCCAAAACTCGTATTCAAGCTAGATTAGTCGTGTTTGGGCTCATTTTGAAGCTCTAGACCTCCCCAATCCTAAAATATTGCTTACTATTACCGTATCAAATCCTCCGGCTTGAGCCTGCTGCCCGGCCTCCTTTGCGGCATCGGTAGCTGGTTTGCAGTTTTCTGGCAACAGTGGGACCACTAGGGACTTAATTTGTTTTCCGTACACTTTGGCCAAGTTCTTCACGGCTGTCTTGTCAGCGTCGTCCAAATATTGGAATTTGGATTTGAGCTGAAAACAGAGATAGCTCAAAAATGGGCGGCGTTAGAGAAAAAGTGTCAGTTTCAAAATTGCTCAGCTTAAAATTTTACACATTTTTGCAGTTGGAAGTTTTTTGATAGCTATAAGGGTTCGCGAGTTATACGCGCTTAAAGTTAGGGGAAGAGAGACGCAGACGACGAGGGCACTCTGTGTCTCCCCTTTCCGCGTGCTCTCTCCTCCTCATGGGGGAGGGAGGAGCGCGCGCTATCTTTGAGCGCCTATATCTTGAGAACGGTGAGAGTTATTAAAAAACTTTTAATTACAAAAATATGTAAAATTATACGCTGAGCAATTTTGTAGTTGACTATTTTTTAATAGCTGTGAAGGTTCTTGAGATATAGCTCAAAAAACAACAGTGATTTTTTTCTATTGTAACTTTCCTCAAAACCCACCGATTTTCACGATTTTTGGCTCATTTTTGAGAATTTTCTTCACGTTATCAGCACATTAACTTACTTCAGTAGACATTTCCTGATGACTCTTGAAAATGCTTCCATTCTCGAATTCGCTAATAACACTAGCCGCCAGGCTCTTTGCATTATCCGATGGCAAATTAGTAGATGCGTCTGTCTTCGCCGCGGCTACAATATCCCAAAACTTTTGACGGACTTCTGAGCCAAGGGTGTCCAGGAAAGCATTCAATTTTGAAAGTTTTGTTGCGGCATCGTCAGAACCTTCCAATTCGACGCGGAGGGCTTCACAGTCTCCACCGAGTTTCATCTTGTGGAACTCGGCGGTTACTGTAGAAATGAGAAAGAGGGAGAGGAGAAGTTTGAACATTATCTGAAAATAGAGAAAATGAGGGAAAATTTGAGCCAGAAAAAGTGAAAATTGATAAAAAATGAGTCGTGAAAAGTTGAAAAATCAAAATTTTCAAAAAAAAAGTTTTTTTTTTGGAAATTTTTTTTTGATTCTTTTTAATAAAATTATAGTTTTTAGGGTCATTTTTTGTCTATTTTTCCTTTTTACCTTCAATTTCAACCAAAAAAATGATCACTAGTAGGTAGAACCTCATTTTTTATACTCATGACCCATTTAATCCCAATAATCCCCTCTCCATCCTACTCAAATGTGTCCGATTCGAAAAAAAATGTTATATAGACAGTAATGGGTATTGAAAAAAGTGTACATTTTTATGGTTTGGTCGTTAGTTTCAAAATGGCACATTTTTTTTTTAAAACTATGACGAGGAAACTCCGAAAATGGGGAGAGAGTGGAAGTGATGTTCAAAGCTAAATATCTCAAAAACGGTCGCAGCTAAAAAGATACCGTCAACTGCAAAATTGCTTAACATAAAATTTTACACATTTTTGTAGTTGGAAGTTTTTTGATAGCTATAACGGTTCGCGAGATACAATCAATCAAAGTTGAGCGCGCACCAAAGGGGAAGAGACGCAGACGGCGAGGGTGTCTGCGTCTCTCACTGGGAAACTTTGAAAGCGAATATCTCAAGAAGGGGCGGAGCTATCAAAAAACTTTCAAGTACGAAAATTTGTAAAATTTTATTATGAGCAATATTGCAGTTGACACCTTTTCGATAGCTATACTGGTTCTTGAGATACAAGCCGCTGAAAAAATGATGCCAAAAAATCAGAATTTTTACAGTTTCAAAAAATGTGTATTTGGTTACTGTAACTGTCCAGAACATTCGATTGTTCGTCTATTCACAGGAATTACAAATTACAGTAACCTTCACAGCAACTTTGCGCCACTCTGGGGGGAGAGAGCGCAAGACGCAGACAATGAGAGTGCCTGCGTCTCTTCCCCTTGGTAGGAAAGTGTGCCTCCAACTTGGACCGTCTGTATCTCCTTAACCCTTATCGCTATCAAAAAACTATAAACTACAAAAATGTGCAAAATTTTATGCTGAGCAAGTTTATAGTTGACAACTTTTTGATAGCCGCAATGGTTTTTGAGATATGCGCCTTTAAAGTTGTGTAAAACGTCTCAAAAGTCTTTCAAGAAGAAAAAAACAAGAGACGCTTTCAAAATAGCGAGGCGATTCTGAACAAAAATTTCATGGGGAACTCGAATTTTCAACTCATTCTGAGTCACAATCCCTTCTTCACCCCCAACCTCATCCATTTTCAGAGCCCGCGCCGCCGCCGGCCGCGCCGACGAGCCAGCCTATCTTCGCAGTGAGACCCTTCGTTTGCTCAAAGAGCAGGAACATGGAGCACCATCGGGGACCACCCTATCCAATCATCCAAATCCATCTGGACTCCCTGTATGCTTTATGTGCACTCGACCAATTTTGGGAGTCATGGCACGGGCCGCTGGGAAGAATCTTCATGGAGACTGTTTGTCGTGTGCCACTTGTGGCAACTCGCTGAGAAACGTTGGACATCATTTTATTGAGGGTAAGGGGAAATTTTTGTAGTTTGAGCTAATTTGTAGGTTTGTGAAAGTTTTCTGATTTTGAAAATATCAAATTCGTGAAATTTGGGCTAAAATTGATAGATTTGAAGTCGTTTGAAATTATTTGAGGCTTTGAGCGAGAATCTTGGCCCAAAACTTCAAAATTCATAGGTTTTTGGATGGTAAAAGTTACATAGTTTAATTATCGATAATTTTCCGGTTCCGGTTATTTTTAGACAATTTCAAACGATTTTTGGCTGCTCCAAATCTGCTATATTATTCAACAAAATGTTAATTTTCAGACAAATTCTACTGTGACATTCATGGAACCCAACGAAAAGCCGGCGGCCGCCCCGGAATGGATCCCAACATTTTTGTGTGAGTTTTTTAAATTCTTCGATCAACGTTTGACAATTTTTAAAATTGTTGAAAAATTTCGGATAAAACAGGAATTTTTTCTCACATAAGAAAATTTAAAATAAAAAATAAAATTTTTTTTTAACGAAAAATTTTGAAATTTTCTGACTCCGTATCTTGTTCAGTTTTCGTCTGTTTTTCATGAATTTCATGTTTTTAGAATTAGAAAATTTGATTTAATTCAAATACGCAAAAATTACCGACAAAAAACCGTACATTTTGAAGTTTAGGGTCATTGTTGAGAACGATTTTCACTGCAAAAAATTTTCAGCTTCAAACATTTTTGAAAAATTCGAATTCAGCTTGGATTGTTAGTACACATTTCTGTTCACAACAAAAATTCTAAAAAGCTCAAAATTCTGAAATTAAGATTTGAAAGTCCATAACTCAAAAACGGTCAACGCTACCAAAAAAAATCTAACTGAAAAATTGCTCATCGTAAAATTTTACACATTTTTGTAGTTCAGACCGATTTTGTAGCTCTTACCGTTCTCCAGATATGCGCGCTCAAAGTTAGGCGACCAGAGAGACGCAGACGACGAGAGAGTCTGCGTCTCCCCCTTCCTTACGCTCTCTCCCCTCTCTCGGCTGCAAGGGAGCGCGCTACATTTGAGCGCGAATATCTCGGAAACGGTAATAGCTACAAAAACGGTGTAGAATACAAAAATGTGTAAAATGTTATGCTGATCAATTTTGTAGTGAAACACTTTTTCATAGCTTTTTTCGTTCTTGAGATATAAGCGCTCAAAGAAGAATTTTGACAATTTTAGCTCATATTTATGCTCTAAACCGCCTATTCTTTCAGAAAATCCTCTCCAACCGCCGCCCAGCCTGTCCATATTCAACAACAAGACAGTCCCCGCGCTGCCTATCATCCACAAATCAATCAACATGCTCGTCCAATGTCTGTGTCTCCAGCACCATCCGCTGGAAGCAAAACAGTCACCACCCATTATCATACACCGAAAACTCAGGGAATTTTGAGGTTAGCTAGAGATTGCTCACCATGAAATTGCTCACTTTTTTAGCCCCGCCCAACGCGGCGTGCCAAACGCCGCCTTCGGAGCCGACTTATCGAAAACCGTTACCTACGGCGGAGGTGTGGGCCCCGGGGGGACCCACTACGATCCGAATCGACTCTCGCCGGCTCCGCGCCAAGCCGCTCCGCCTCCAGTGCCATCGAATCCGCCACCATCTCATGGTTAGTTTTGGGCGATTTTTGGGCGGGAAATTTTAAGTTTGGATTTTTGAGTTTGCTTTTGCGCTACGTTCACTGGGCCTAAAACTGTCCGTGTCTTTGTCCAAAAAAATTAGGCCCCGCCCACTTTTCTGGGTACTGTCCATGTCCCTTCAAAAAAGTCCATGTCCATTTATGTTCTAACCCTATATTTCAGGCGCAGAAGAAAAGTCCCGCGTCCCGGATTCCGTCCGCTGTGCCGTGTCCCCAAGGCGCACAGGAAAAGTGCCCCGGCAATGGCCTCCGCCACAGGCCCCGCCCACAAATCGATTCTGGCAAATCGATCCGGCGGAGGCCCTCAAAAAAGAGCGCGAAAAATTGAACTACGGTGAAGACCTGGCGGCGCTGATCAAGGAGGATGCGGCGAGGGCGGAGCCTAAGGGGGCGGAGTCTCCGAAAAAGAAGGCGGAGCCAAAGAGGGCTCGCCGAGCATCGAATATTAGCAAAGAGCAAGTCAAAGAGGCCTTCGAGGAGCACCGCAAAAGAAAAGAGGCGGAGCTTAAGGTGGAAGTGGGCGGAGCCAAGGGGGCGGAGCCTCCGAGAATCCAGGATGGGAAGATCCATTGGACAGTAATCCATTCTCCTGTGGTATCGCCTACGCCAGTGACATCCGAGGCCCCTGAATCCACAAAAATTCTGAGGCCCAAGGCGAGCTACGCGAGGCCCAAAACCCCGGAACCGATTTCCATCTCAAAAACTTCGACCCCAGTGCCCTTTGGCTCGCAGGCCCCGCAAAAGCCGCACTATTCGAAGGTCGGACTTTCCACGGCTCAAAATGAGCCGCCACCGGTACCTATGCCTCGGAGCCCCGAACTGTCCCCAGTCAAATCGTACATCGTCAAAAGCACCGACGCGAACATCACCACCACCACCGACCTACAGACTACCGTAACCCGTCACTACAGTAATTCAGATGCCTTGGCCCCGCCCCCTCTTCACATTGACCAAAGTACGTCGCCGATTCCGTCGATTCGGCTGCATAGGAAAATCGAGAAACCAATACCTACCGTATCCATAAATGATGAAAAAGTGGTGCCGCCGGCGCGCGGGGCCGTGGAGGCCGCCACGAGCCCGATTAAGGTACAGGAGGCCACGCCCAATTTCCAACAAGCTCCGCCCACCATCCAGGAGCCACGGCAAACCTTCCAGCAGGCCCCGCCCACAAAATTCGAGGCTCCGCCCACTTTTACGGATCGCTCATCGGCCGGCCTGAGCCGTCCTGAGGTCCGGGAAAAACCTACGAGATTCGAGGCCCCACCCACTATGCAGGAACCAAACCAGGCCTTCCAACAAGCTCCGCCCACTTTTACGGATCGGCCATCGGCGGGCCTGAGCCGTCCGGATGTCGGGGAACAGCTTAATAGATTCGAAGCCCCGCCCACTATCCAGGAGCCAAGGCAAGCCTTCCAGCAGGCTCCGCCCACTTTTACGGAAGGCCCGCCGGCTGGCCTGAGCCGTCCTCAGGCCCGGGAACAGCAGACCCCGCCCACTATCCAGGAACCAAGATATGAGGCCCCGCCCCCTTCCCCACCCCCTCTTGACCACACGGCTCTCATGGATACTGTAGGCCGACCATCAGAGTACCACACCTCTCCATGGCTCTCCGGATCCATCAAAATCCACGAGCCCACCGGGCCCCGCCAGCTTACAGTATCCCCGAAGCCATTCGTAGGCTCCGCCCACATGGCCACGAGCCCCATACAAGTTCGGGACGCGCGAGGCCCACGGCGGGACCCGAAGCATTTCAAGAAAGTGGACTTTTCGAAAACGAGTCCTACAGTAATCCCGGAATGGAAGGACACGGCGGACATTGTGGATGAGTCGGATATTTTGACCGAGGAAAACGATTCGTGCTCTTTTTTGAAAGCGGCCACGTATGATGGGGATGAGTCGGAGATGATTGATAATCAGAGTGATGTGGCGACTTTTGATATTGAGGAGGAAGAGATTATGGAGAGTTCGGGGCCCCAGAAAATTCGGGTTGTTGGAAAAGGTGGCCAAGAATCTGGCGGGGAAGCTGAGAAGCAGTGGAGACAACGAGCCATGGAGTTGTTGGACGACGATGCGCAGACGGAGAGGGATTTGATGATTGTCGCGGCGTTGAATGAGAGATTGCAAGGTACCCTTTAGCTATATCTCAAAAAGGGACGGAGCTAGCGAGAAACTTCCAACTAACAAATTGTTCAACATAAAATTTCACACATTTTTGTAGATGGAACCATCTTCGTAGCTATAACGGTTCTCGAGATGTACGCGATTAACGTTAGACGGCTAGATAGACGCAGACAACGAGTGCACTCTGCGTCTCCCCCTTCCCCACGCTCTCTCCACCCCTCTCGGAGGCAATGGAGAGCGCGCTATTTTTGAGCGCCTATATCTCGAGAACGCTTAGAGCTACAAAAATGATGTAAACTACAAAAATGTGTAAAATTTAACGCTAAGTAAACAAAATTAAACGCGCTAAATAATTTTGTAGTTGACAATTTTTTGATAGCATTAGCGGTTTCTGAGATATAAGCGATTGAAGAAAAGCAATCTCTAAAATTCGAAAAAGTTATGTAACTTTAGTTAGCTTTTGTTGTTCTCAATGATTTTTAGCTTACTTTGAAGCTCGTAAGCTCTAGTTTTTTGACTTCTTCGATTTTCAACCAACCAGGCCGGATTTTCTGCGTTGAATGAGAGATTGCAAGGCATATCTCAAAAAGGGGCGGTGCTAGCAGAAAACTCTCAATTGCAAAATTGCTCAGCACAAAATTTTACACATTTTTGTAGTTGGAAGCTTCTTTGTAGCTATAACGGTTCTTGAGATATACGTGATTAAAGTTGGACGGCTAGAGAGACGCAGACAGCGAGAGCACTCTGCGGCTCACCTTTCCGCGCGCTCTCTCCTCCTTGTGTGGGGAAGGGAGCAGCGCGCTATCTTTGAGCGCCTATATCTCTAGAACCATATAAGATAGAATAACGGTGAAAACTACAAAAATGTGTGAAATTTAACGTTGAGTAATTTTGTAGTTGACTATTTTTTGATAGCATTAGCAGTTTTTGAGATATAGGCGATTAAAGAAACACAGGTCATAAAGAAGGAAAAAGCCTGTAACTTCAGTTAGCTTGCCACCTTTTCAATGATTTTTGGCTCATATTAAGCTCCTAATCCCATTTTTTTTGTATCATCTCCTTATTTTCAACCCCCCAGGCCTCCGTGAAATGGAAGACGACGACCGCGTCCGCGCAATCGAGTGCATTGCCCGACACCAAAGCGAACTCGAGCAGACGCAAACCCAGCTGAGCACCCTTTTGGAGTCCGCCATTGTATACTTACAAAATCTAAGACCAGCTGAGGACCCCCTTATGGGCGACACCCCGGAGCCCACAATAGCCGGGGATAGAGTGGCGGAGCTTCGAAAGAAGGTTCTCGAAGACTTGGAGCAATTGCCGATACTGGGAATGGCTGGCGCACCTGCGCCGCCCGAGCGGAAAGTATTCCCGTTTCAAAGTTATCAACCCGATAGGGATACTGTAACAGCGAGTGTAGAAGCACCGGTTACGCAGAGGTAAGTTTTTTTTCAGAAAATTTTTTTTCATCAAAAATTTTTTGTCTCCAAATTTTTTATTACATGTCAAAGTACTAACCCCATTTATGTTCATTCATGTCTGTCTTCAGTTTGCATGATGTCCTTGATGAGTTCTACTCGCTTCGAAAACCCTCCTCTCGAAATAATGGTACAGATAACAACGCCGAGGACTCGCGCAACTTTCTGGCCGCTCGGCTGGGACAAGTGATGATTGAGGATGAGAAGAAACGAGAGAATAACAGTGTTAATAATGGTCATAATGGAGTTGGAGGCGGATTACAGGGTGTGTGTGGGTTTTTTTCGCTTTTTTGATACGTGTTTTAACTTCTAGAAGGTATATCATGAAAACCAGAAAAGATAGAAGGAAAATGTCAACTGCGAAATTACTCAGCGTAAAATTTTACACATTTTTGTAGTTGAAAGTTTTTTTGTAGCTATTACGGTTCTCGAGATACAAGCGTTCGAAGTTGTGGGCGCGCTCCCCAAGGGGGAAAGAGCGCAGGGGAAGGGGATACGCAGAGTCTCTCGTTGTCTGCGTCTCTCTAGCTCCTAACTTTGAACGCGCGTATCTCGAGAATGGTAAGAGCTACAAAAATGGTGTAAACTACAAAAATGTGTAAAATTTTATGCTGAGCAATTTATTAGTTGACACTTTTTTGATATCTCTACTGGCTTTTGAGATATAGCGTTTTTGCAGTTCTTAACAACTAAATTTTAGATTAGTTAGTGAACGCGCTCCATTAAGAACCAGAAATTCAAAACTTTTTATAGAAAAAACGAGTTGGTGGTGGCAATAGGGGACAGCGAATAGATGTTGATAATTTTGCCTTGTTTTTTGACATTTTTAGAGTTTTTTTCAATAAATTTGTTCAATGGAGCGCACTTGAGACATTGAGCAGAAAACCCCAAAGAAAAATAAAAGTTTAGGCTCCTCCTACACCAAAACGAGTTTCGAGCGAACGACCACCGAGAATCGCCCGAATCCAGATAGTGGGCTTGGGGCTCCGCGAGCCGGACACTTGACCACCACCACCACAACCACCCAACAACAGAATGGAGGACGTGTGCCTTATTGTGAGGCGTGCAAGAGTCAAATTCGGTGAGTAGACCATTTGAGAGCCCATAACTCAAAAAGGGGCGGAGCAATCGAAAAAATTCAACTGCCAAATTGTTCAGCATGAAATTTCAGACATTTTTGTAGTTGGAAGCTTTTTGATAGCTATAAGAGTTCTCGAGATACAGCGCTTTAAAGTTAGGCGTCCTGAGAGACGCAGACGACAAAAGCAGTCTGCGTCTCCCCTTCCCCCGCGCTATTTCCTCCCTTTCGGCGGCGGGAGCGTGCGCTCAACTTTGACCGTCTGTATCTCAATAACCGTTATAGCTATTAAAAAACTTTTAACTACAAAAATATGTAAAATTTAACGTTGAACAATATTGTAGTTGACAAGTTTCCAATAGCGTCGATGGTTCGGGAGATATGAGCGTTAGAAGAAAAAAGATGCAAAAAAGTGGTTTTCTTTGGTTTTCAGCTCATTTCGAAGCGTTTTTCTTCTAGTTTTCTTGTAAAATTCGTATTTCTAAGGTATTTTTGCAATTAAAAATTATATTTCCAGCGGCGCTTTCGTCCTGGCCACCGGCAAGTCTTGGTGCCCGGAGCACTTCGTCTGTGCCAACTCGTCGTGCCGTCGTCGCCTCCTGGAATGTGGATTCGTCGAGGAGGATGGTCAGAAATTCTGTGAATCTTGCTTCGAGCAACACATTGCTCCAAGATGTGCGAAATGCTCGAAACCAATCATTTCGGATTGCTTGAATGCATTGCAGGTGGGAAAACATTAAAAAACCCCCTGAATTTTTTTTAATTTTTCAGAAAAAATGGCACCCAACCTGTTTCACATGTGCTCATTGCCAAAAACCGTTCGGCAATAGTGCATTCTATTTGGAGCAAGGGCTACCGTACTGCGAGCAGGATTGGAACGCGCTGTTCACCACCAAATGCGTCAGTTGTCGTTATCCGATTGAGGCCGGTGATCGATGGGTGGAGGCGTTGGGAAATGCGTTCCACTCGAATTGTTTCACGTGTGCGGTAAGTAAAATAGATTACGGTAGTTGAAAAGCGCGTGAAAATTGACCAAAAATTTGTTTAATTTGAGCTTAACTCAAAAACGGTCAACGCTATCAAAAAATTTTCAACTGCAAAATTGCTCAGCTTAAAATTTCACACATTTTTGTAGTTTATACCATCTTCGTAGCTCTCACCGTTCTCGAGATAAACGCGTTCAAAGTTAGTCGCAAGAGAGACGCAGACGACGAGAGCACTCTGCGTCTCCCCCTTCCGCGCGCTCTCTCCTCCCCTCTCGGCGGTAAGAGAGCGCGCGCTGACTTTGAGCACGTGTATCTCAAAAAGGGGCGGAGCTATCAAAAACTTCCAACTACAAAAATGTGTAAAATTTTACGCTGAGCAATTTTGTAGTTGAAAGTTTTTTGATATCTGTAATGGTTCTCGAGATAATTCTGTGTTACTGTACTTTTAATCACTATTTTTCAGCGCTGCAATCACAATCTCGAAGGCGAGAGCTTCTTCGCCAAAAATGGCCAACCATTCTGCCGACTTCACGCATAGAAAATTTCCTTTTTTCTAAATTCAATTATTTTGACCCTTCAAAACACCACCTGCCCTGCTATAATGCTATATGTCACAAAATTTTTTCATGAATTTTCAGTTATATAAAAAAGACGCAAATTATATATGCTTTTTTCTTACCAAAAGAATTCTATATTAATAAATTTTTTTCCATATGCCAGCTATCTAAATCTCATGAATATTCAAATGACCATAATTATCCCCAATACCAAAATACATACTTCATATCATTTTTCAATGATTTTCCTATTCTTTTTCGCTATTTTTAGCCGCCTAATTCTTTCAGTTCAAACCCAAGAATGTGAGCCTTATTTTCCTATCCTAAAAGTCCACGGCTCAAAAAATTTCAGGCTCCTGTGAGTACCAACTCTTGAATTCCTCAAACATCGCCAACTTTCTCGACAAAACAAATCCATTCTCAAAAACCATCTCATCTTCGAAACTACAGTATCCCGGATTTTTTTCGCTGGGTTGTATAGGCTCTATGACATGTAATGGTGCCGGCAAATTGGTCGTTTTCGATAGCACTGGGCTCGGAAAGTTGGTGAGTTGGATTACTGTAGAAAACTACAGTATCTAGTTTGGCTTTTTAGTTCGGAAACTTCCTAGCCGATGGTGATTGCGACCCGGAAACGCAAACCTGGAACATTGACACTGGAAACGGGCTTGGAGAGCCCACCTCGTTTGAGCAATTCTGGGGGACTTGTTTGGTGGAAGGTACGCTGGGCCTTGGCGCGACTTCTGTGCCTAAGCCTAAGTCTCTAAGCCTAAGCCTCTAAGAATAAGCCTCTAAGCCTAAGCCTCTAAGCCTAAGCCTCTAAGCCTAAGCCTCTAAGCCTAAGCCTCTAAGCCTAAGTCTCTAAGCCTAAGCCTCTAAGCCTAAACCTCTCTTTTTCAGCCTCCCCGAACCCTATCTCAACTACGACCCCCTACAACCCGCCATGCTCCCCGAGCACTACAAGCACTCTGCTCTTCGCTTATTCCAACATAATGCTCATGGAGAATAGTCACGAATCTTGGCGGTTATTCGAAAACTACAAGGAAGGGGCATACAAAACTTTTGGTCGAATCCGTTTCGATTTGAATTGGCTCGAGCCGATTGAGTATTTCTCGAGCTATGAGTGAGCTAGAAAGTTAAGCGATTAAAAAAAGCTAATTTTTTCAGGGACTTTAAGCTATCGGTTTTTGATACACCTCCGGATCTTTCTTTGGGCTCTTCTCATGCCTATACAGGTAGTAATATTTTGGAAATTTTGGAGGTAAGTGAGATGGCTAGGCTAAGCTAGGCTAAGCTAGGCTAAGCTAGGCTAAGCTAGGCTAAGCTAGGCTAAGCTAGGCTATGCTAGGCTATGCTAGGCTAAGCTATCCTAAACCAAATCTCTTCCAGAACTTCATCGAAAACCGTGAAGTGGATGTGTGCGGGGCACAAATCGTCGTCTACCTCCGTCGCTACCCCAACGAAACCGACATCTCTCGCTTAGCTCAAAAGTTCCGCCAAAACCACATCTATCTGTATGTCTCAGTGTCCAGAAATCCCTCTGGAGGCTTGGAAGCAGAAGCCATGTACAATCTAACCACAGAAACCTATGGCCTGTGCTATTACGATGAGGGACGTGAGGCTACGGTAATTGGAGCTGCAGTTGTTGGGAAAAGAGCCAGAGTTTCAGCCACCTTTGCCGGTGTATCAATTCGCTAAGCCGTACTTATACTATGCGGATAATAAGCGTACGTCGGGAGGACAAGTTGAGCTGAAGGGCTTCGAGGTGTTGAATGCCGGAAATTTTACTTTTGTTGTGACCGTGGAGGATTTCGTGGTGAATGATGGTAAGTACATAGTTTTATTGCGACATGACTTTTCCATTAGGAGTACACAAGACCTTGAGTAAGCTAGTCAAGCTAGGCTCAAGCTGACTATCAAACAATAGGTTCTGCTGAGCGAAAAACGCTCATCGTACAGCTATTTTAGCCCGTTTGTAGTGAGGCTTTTGTAGATAGGATGTTTCGTGGCGAGGTTTTTGAAGCTACGAGATTTTTTAAGCGAGGCATTTGTAGCTCTGAAGTTTTTTAGCGAGGTGTCTCGTAGCTAGGACGTTTTGCAGCGACAGACTTAGTAGCTAAGACGTTTTGCTGTAAGGCGTTTTATAGCTAAGACGTTTTGGAGCAAGAAATTGTGTGGTTGGGACGTTTTTCAGTGAGTTTTCCGTGTATACGACGTTTCGCATCGACGCATTTTGTAGCTAAAACGTTTTGCAGCAAGAACTTCTGTATTATGTATTTATTTTATTATTTTTTCTGTAGCGAAACTTTGGAAGTTTTCAAACCAAAGTTACTGAGTTCCGCATTAAAACATTCACGAACGTCGCTAAACGTTCCTGTTGCAAAATTTCTTAGCCACAAAACGCCTTAGCTAGAAAACGTGCTAGCTGCTAAACTCCCCGCTAGAAAACATCCCAAAGCTTATAAAAGTTTGATAGTCAGCCATTGCTGCCAATAAAACCAAAAAATGCTGTACCCTTTCCTTCAGGCCCACTGACCACATTCAAAACCCTCACCATCTCCATGGAAGACCCCATCACTAGCAAGACAATTGAGCTTCATCGCTCAGCAGAAACCATGGGACACCGTACCTACTTTGCTGAGAACGTATTCTTGTCTAAAGGACTATACCGCCCCAAGTTGAATTCCGAGTACACCGAAGCGAATACACTGCAAATAAGGATGTATAGTGATATGTGGGTTTTTTTTGAGGTATCGCAGTTATATGGGTACTTGCAGACCACCGGATCGTTTTGTACCGTATGATGGGGATATTTTGGCCTACTTGGATTGAACTAATTTCTCCTATTAAAATGAATACGTTTGCAGTTACTTTCTATGTGCCTCACCGCTGTGAAATGATGCGTCACTTTTTTAATGACACGATTTCAAATAAAGTTTTCTGCAGTGCACCCTTTTCTGGGCACATTTTTCATCGGGAAATGATAACGTTTTGAAACACATCCTCTTCCAATGAACTGATAAGAAGAATGGGACTCACACCACTTCTTTCTTCCTATTACATAATGATTTGGATCCTTCTCTTTGCTCTTATTGGACTATCTTCCTGTCAAGGCCAAGCTAATCTCACAGAAAGTCTACAATGTGCAGTCTGCCAATTCATCGGAGCATCGGTGGCAGAAAAAACTGGCGCAAGCCGGGATCAAGCCGTGGCGCATTGCCTGAAATTTGCGGGGTGTCAGAAGCAGTTGACTGATTGTGAGGTTAGTTTAGACGGTACTACGGTACCAATTTTTAACGGTACTAAACCCCAGCTTACAGATTATCCTGGAAATCCACTCCGAGATTCGAAAGACCCCGGAGAAGTATGAAAGTTCCCTCGGATTGGTATCAGTGGCTGCCACCAAGTGTGCTTCTGAGCCAAATGCATTGGTGATTAGTGACAGTGTGAGCGGCACCAAGTGCATGCTGTGCTTCCTGGTTTATGACGTTCTCAAGTATATTAATTTTAGTGAGTTAGATGAAAATCGTAGCGAAAACGCTTAAAAAATGCTGCAAACATAAAAAAATTTCTTTAAAAGCCTATAACATTCCTGAAACTAATAGTTACCTGCCCAAATTTGGTCTGCCCATTTTTCTGTAAACGTTTGGTACACGTGCCAAATTTCATAAGTTTTTGGCTAAGCTCAAGCAAGTTATGACTGCGCAAAATTGCATCGCTTCTGCGTACCCTTTGGTGACCATGGCGTTTTACATGCTTTTGAGAAAGTCTGTGATGAGCAATCCTATTGAATTTTATACCATTTTGTAGATCTCATCGAGCTCTACAATTTGATATGAATTTTAAGCGAAAAATCGCGAGTTGAAAAAAGAAAATAGGCCTTTCCGGCCCGGTTTTTACAGAGATTGGAAACCGATCAAAATTGTGACTTTTTGGTACCACCGGAGTCAGAAAAATAGCACAATGCCGAAAGTGTGTATCCCGGGGTTATTTGGAGCGCTTAATCGAAAGGCGTTCACAGATTTCTGGTACCTTTCTCCGTTTTGGTCATACAACTCAAACCGAGGGGGTCCTCAAGGTATTGACCGCACTCTCTACAAGAGCGCTCATGTGATGTCACTGCTGGTTGACTATCAAACTGTTTCATAACTCACAATTTATGTGGAATATTGGTTATCGTAATTGATGAAATAAAAGTTTGATAGTCAGCCAACAGTGACGTCAAACGTCAGATGAGCGCTCTTGTATACCATACAGTGCGGTCAATGCCTTTATGACAACCCTTTGTTAAAGGTATATGGGCAGAACGGGAAAAGATATCAAAAATCTGTAAACGCCATTCGATTCAAAGCGCAAAATAACCTCGGGACACACATTTTCGTTCTTCTATCACTTTCCGAAATCCGGTGGTAGCAAAAAGTCACATTTTCCAACTCTTTTGGACATTGCGTTAAAACTGGCGTTCGCTAGGCTATTTTCTTCCCTTCAACTTGCGATTTTTTGCTCAAAATTTATACCAAAATGTAGAGCTTAAAAAGATCTACAAAATGGTTGTAAAATCAACGAGATTGCACCGCGCAAAATCCTTCAAATCCTGGTTAAACATCCCAAGCATGAAAAGCTGCTTTGGGTCTTTTGAATAGTTTTCAAGTACAGGCTGCTCTTCGAACCGATTTTTTGGATAAAAGAGTGATTTTTGAGCATTTTCGCTATAAATCTACGCTAATCTTTACGGCCTTTTGATTTTCAGACATTCTCGAAAACCCGATGCTCGGCAATGTAAAACTCGCACTGGAAGAAGCTTGAGTATTTTTCAACGACCAACTCTGTGATGCCTTGCTCATTCCTGACACCCTTGGAGCGATTATCAGAGGCCTACAAGATTCCCTCGGCGGATTTTACGACTTGATTGCCGTGCAGGGCTTCGGATGTCCGGCTTACACGGATCTTTTCGGACAGTGCCCGGGGCATTGATTTTGTGATACTATGTATAATTTTTTGGGATGTTTTTGCATTGTTCTGCTTTGGAAACATAAATTTTTGGTATATCACTGGTTCTGTGCATTTTTGCGTGTCAGTTGTAGTGTTTGCGTACCATGCGTCAGACCTTACGACAGTTCTTACGAAAATCAGTCAAAATAGGACTTTTCGGTTTATAACTCAAAAACGGTTAACGCTATCAAAAAACAGTCAACTACAAAATTGCTCAGCATAAAATTCCACACATTTTTGTAGTTCATACCATTTTTGTAGCTCTTTCCGTTCTCGAGATATACGCGCTCAAATTTAGGCATCGAGGGAGACGCAGACGACGAGAGTCTCCCCCTTTCCCACGCTCTCTCCTCCTCATGGGCGCTCCTACCACTATAGCTCTCGAACCGTTAGAGCTATCAAAAACTTTCAACTACAAAAATGTGTAAAATTTTATGCTGAGCAATTTTGCAGTTGACCATTTTCCTCTAGCTCCGCCCATTCTCCAGCTATTCAAGGGAATTGTTTGAAGATATTTCGGTTTCTAAACTTTTCTAACATGTAATGTACCCCAATTGTCCCCCGGGGTTTTGGCTGAAAGTAGGCTCATTGAAACAAACACAAAAAGTCATTTAAGAACACAAAGCCTTTTTTGCCACAGTTTGATACTTTTTCTGAAAATCGACTCTTTAATAAAAATTTCGAAATTTCGAAAATTCAATTTTAAATGATCACAGCTTTGTTCAATCTTGCTCAAATTGAATGAACTAAACTATGTTTCGTAGCTGATAGAATGAAATTTATGAAGTCATTACAAATAATTTTTTGTACTTTGTGGTACCCCACTTATGACCCAAAATGCAATGTTGCTCCATTGCAACAAAATGCATAACGAGACGTTGACGGTCGAAATTTGTTCAAAACTATGTTTAAACGATTAAGCATGTTAAAATTACAAAGTATGCAAAATTTTAAAAAATTTCAACCGTGGAAATTTTTTTTATAAAATTTTGAAAAAATGAAATTTCGAAAAATTTTGAGAAAAGTCAAATTTTCAAACAATACTTTTACAGCAAGTTATAAATTTGTTACTGTTTTCTAATCTACCGTTTTATGCCCTTTCAAATGAGCTATCAATCATTAAAATTGCACAATTTTCAAGCAGTTTCTGATGGTTTGAAAGTTACAGTAGTGTTTTCAGTGGCGAGCCACAAATCGAAAAAAAAAATGAAAATGGAGCTAGAGACTCAAACGTTTTTGTACTTTGTAGGAAATTGCAGTACAAACCGAATTGTCAACTGCAACTTTTGTCTAACTTGAACAAGATTGAACAAAGCTGTGATCATTTAAAGTTGAATTTTCGAAATTTTTATTAAAGAGTCGATTTTCAGAAAAAGTGTCAAACTGTGGCAAAAAAGGCTTTGTGTTCTTAAAGTAGGATTACAGTCATTTTTTTTATTTTCTCAAATGATCGTCCCAATTCCATTATTTACGAAAATAACAATATTTTTGCACAAAAATCGTTAAAACTCGAGAAATTCGATTTTCAAAACGCCAACTTACATTTTTTCTAACCTGTTTCAATGAATGTAGAATTTTTTGCTGATTCCAACGCACCTAATATCGCTGCTCAAAACGCAATAGAAAAATTTTTATTTACAAATTTTCAATTGTCGCGCCGCCCGCTGAATACGCATAAGCATTCAGCGGGCGGCGCGACAGCAGATTTAAATCGGCAGCGGGCGGCGCGACAAAGTACAATTTCGTTCATAAAAATTTTTCTATTGCGTTTTGAGCAGCGACATTAGGTGCATTTGAATCAGCAAAAAATTCTACATTCATTGAAATAGGTTAGAAAAAATGTAAGTTGGCGTTTTGAAAATCGATTTTCTCGAGTTTTATCGATTTTTGTGCAAAAATATTGGTATTTTCGTAAATAATGGAATTGGGACGATCATTTAAGAAAATACAAAAAATGACTGTAATCCTACTTTAAATAACTTTTTGTGCTTGTTTTAATGAGCCTACTTTCAGCCAAAACCCCGGGGGACAATTGGGGTACATTACATGTAAATATTTCGTACATTTTTGTGTTTTCAATCGAATCTCTCTTATGCCATGGCATGCCATTCTATTTCTACAGTATCCACAATTCTACAGTGTCTTCCTTTTCGTCGCTTTTTTGACATGATTTCTACAGTATCCTGATATTTTATTGTGACATGAGCAATTTTATTCCGAAACAAAAAAGGAACCAATAAAAAAAAGGGGAAGGAGACCACACGACGAATTAAGAAAGCAAAAAAAAAGGTGGTGAAAAACAAAAATTCAAGAAAGAACTAATAAAAAAAGAGAGTATCAAATAATGGGTAATAAGACCAAAAAAAAATGCTATGGGGGACCTTTTGGAGACGAAAAATATGGAAATTTCAATTTTTTGCGAAATTTTTGTATTTTGAAAAGAATTTCAAAAATAAATTTTAAGAAATTCTATTGTTCATAAAAAATCGAAAAAAAAAATCTAAAGATGAATTCCATTGGTGTGGGCGTGGCCATTCTGGGAGACGGATGGCAGTGGTGATTGTGGTGGAATGCTAAAAGTTTAGACGTCTGGAAATAGAAAAGTTCGAAAAAAAACAACTTTTTTTTCAGGTTCAAAATTTGAGCATTTGGCAAGCTAGCTATTGCTCAGAAAATTTCAGATTTTAAAAACGATTGCTCATGGTTAGAAATTCACATTGCTCATCATAAAAAAGTTCACTCATTTTTTGAGTTTTTCAGAATTTTGGGGTTCTAAAAATATAGAATTTCGAAAATTTGACAGATTCTGAATCTTCAGAAGTCTTTCAGAATTCTCAAATTGTCGAAAATTTCAGGTTTGCAAAATTGTTGCTCATCATAAAATGTCTTCATTTCTCATCATAAAAAATCACCATTTTTTATTGAAATTTCGATATTTTGGCTCCGTCACGTTTCGAAAGTGTGACGTTTCGAAAGTGTGACGTGTCGCAAGTGTGACGTTTCGCAAATGTGGCATTTCGAAAGTGTGATGTTTCGTCACACTTTCGAAACGTCGCGAAGCCGATATTTTGAGAGATTCTAAATCTTCATAAGAATTTCAAATTTGAAAAATAGCCTAATTTCAGATTTTCAAAACTATTGCTCATCATAAAAAGAGTTGCTCAGACCCTGAAATTTTCCGAAAATCTTACTATCGCACATTTTCTTCAATTATTCTAATTCAACTTCTTACAATTAGTTAGGTCAGTTTCGCCAAGAAGTTTCCACTATTGCTCATCATAAAATTGCTCAGCTTTGTATAACTCTATCTTCAATATTACTGGTGTATTGCTCATCATAAAAAACCCCCTGATTGCTCATCATAAAATTGCTCAGTTTTTTAAAAAACTTCAATGTTTCAACTTTTCCCCATATTTCCTTTTGTATAAAATTCAATGCTCAATATTATTTTGTCTCATTGCTCATCCTAAAAACCCTCCTAATTCCTCATTGCTCACCCAAAAATTGCTCAGTTTTTTCTTCTTCTTTTGTTCAAAAAACTTCATTTTTTGTCCAAATTCCAATCGTTAGTCAATAGAATTCACAGTTAATGTTATTAAATTTTTGGTCACAAAAAAAAGGAGAAAAAGGGGCGGGGCTAAAAACACACAACAAAACTACCGGTAGACATAAAAAAGGGCGGGAAATTTGAATTTTCAAAAATTTCAAAAAAAAATTATGCGAAAATAAACCGGAGAGTGCTTCCAACGATGGGAACGCTTCCCGTGTACCAACATCCCAGGGCCAGGGGGACCACTACAAAAGGGGCGTGGTCTATTACGGTATCCAGGAATCGATCAAGCTTATCGTCTTCGTCCCACTTCTTCTGAATCTTCTGAATCCTTCGACGTCTTCTGGTGTCTTCGGAAGGCATTTTTTGGCGACTTTCGAGCCGCGACGGTGGTGGGGTATAGTAGACGGCTTCGTGCGGTGGCTCAGGGGTCACAAATGACATCTGGGGTTCTGAATTCGGATTCAGATGACGTGACGTCTTCTGATTCATCGTCGTTCTTCTGAGAATCGCATTTCCATTTTTCTGATGCTGATGGCTCGAGATATTGTTCAGGGCATACGAATGAAGGTATCGAAAGTTTCCATTGTTGGGATTTTGAATATGAAATTCAGAAGACGTGATGTCACTTTCAGAAGGCTCCGTGGCCGACGGCGTCATTGGTTGGTACTGTAGTTGTTGCTCAGGTGGTGATGACGTCATCGTTATCGGACCGTTTGTGGTGTCCAAGTGGAGGGGAGTAGATGCTGTGGAAGAGGGTCTTCTGGAGCCTTCAGACGTCTTCTGATTATGATGAGCAATTCCGTTGTTGGAAATTGGAAGGTGGTGCCCGCGTGGTGGCGACAGCACGCTACAAATGGATTCAGTTTTGAGGATAAACTGACAAACAGAGGGGGGGGGACTATTTTAAGGATGAGCATCGGGAAGTTTCTTCTATTTCAAAGATGAGCAATCTGGGATTCCTTGTATTTTTTATGATGAGCAATCTCTTCGTTTTTATGATGAGCAATTCTACTATTGTAAAGATGAGTATTTCTACTATTTTATGATGAGCAATCAAAGATTCTACTATTTTAAGATGAGCAATGGTTAGGCTCCACCCCTTTTCTGTATCTCAAGAACCAATGGACCGATTCGAATTAAAATTTGCCGAATCGATAGGGAATTATCTAGAAGAGTCAGAATCTTATTATGGCGTCATCGAAACCTAACTTTTGTTTCCCGATTTTGGCCTATTTTTGATCAATTTTATGATGAGCAATCGAAGAAAAAAGGTCGAATAAATTTTTCGGCTTATTTTCAACTGTTTTTTTTTACGATGAGCAATCGAGGATTGTAGAGTAAAAGAGTACAGTAATCTGGAAAAAAAAATTCCACTAAAAACGCAAATCTTTGACTTTAAGTCTCTAAGGGGAGCAGAGCAGAGCACAAAAAGAGCACAAAAAATATTTCAAAAGTCTGAAAATTAGCATGCAAAAGTACAGTAATCCTTGGATATTAAAAATTTTGGGAAAATGTTTTTCTCAAAAAATTTCAAAAATGTTTTCATAATTTCGAAAATTGCTCATTTTTGACTTAAAAAATTTGACTCAGCGACATTTCGAAAGTGCGACGTTTCGCAAGTGCTGTTTTCGCTTTCGAAACGTCACACCTTCGAAATGTCACTAAGCCAAAAATTTCCAAATTTCCCCTCACCTTCTCGCCGGCGACACCGACCCTCTTCCAGAGGTACGGTGATCCAAGAGACCCATATATTTGGCGGCTCTGGACAAAAGATATCCGGAGAGCACGGTAGCTGTGACCGATTTGAGCCATGTTGGAGTACGAGATGGGAAGAGAGCCCGGATGAGAACAGCCGCCAGGAGACTTCCGAAATTGAAGAGCGTGGAGGAGAGGACACTGGAAAATATGAAACTGTGGCCTAACTTTTTCTGAGGGTTCCTAGGCCATGGCCTAGATTTCGTAGAAGTTTTGATGGAAGACATTTTTCAATATTGGCCTTACTTTTTCAATTTTAAGGGGTTTCTAGGCCACGGCCTAACTTTTCCAATTTCTGGAGGCCTAGCAGTTGGGGTTTCTAGGCCACCCCAATTATGGTGATGGCCTAACTTTTTCACATTTTGGAATTTCTAAGCCTTCGGATTTGTGATGGCCTAGGTTTTGGATGATGGGGTTTTCTAGGCCATGGCCTAACTTTTGATGGAAGAGATTTTGATGGCCTAACTTTCTCAATTTCCGGCGTTTTCTAGGCCATGGCCTTACTTTTGTATAGTTGGAGTTCTTGGGCCATGGGACTAACTTTCGAAGCCTAGATTGTAAGATGGCCTAACTTTCTCAAGATTGATTTTCTAGGCCACCAAGTCAAATTATGGCCTAATTTTTTTTCAAAATTGGGATTTCTAGGCCACGAACAGATTTCTTAGGCCAACGCCTTCAAATTTCGTTATTTTTCGACCAATTTTGGTCGTTTTTGAACTAGTGGCCTAACTGTTCAACATTGAGACTTTTCTAGGCCATATTTTTCTTACATGGCCTAACTTTGTCCAAAATTTGGATTTCTAGGCCACCATTGTCAATTTCGGGGTTTTTCGACGGATTTTGGTAGTTTTTGAACCTATTTCTTCTCATTTTTTTTCATGGCTTAACTTTCTCAAAATTTGGACTCCTAGGCCATCTACCGTTTTTATAGGCCACCAGTGACAATTTCGTTGTTTTTCGGCCATTTTCTACCGTCTCTTCTCGTTTTTTTTTGTTGGTATTTTTCAATCATGGCCTAACTTGTTGGATTTCTAGGCGGTGGTGCTTCAATTTCGTTGTTACTATTTTTGATGGCCTAACTTTTGCAAAATTTGGATTCCTAGGCCACCATCTCAAAAACTGCTCGAAATCGCTAATTTCTTTTCGTTTTTGCTCAAATTTTTCGCTTTTTTTCTAGGTGGCCTAACTTTTATGTTCCAATTTTCTAGGCCACCTCAAAGACCAAAGGATGCAAAATTTTGAGCCGAGTTATGAGCATTTGAAGTTGGTGGCCTAGGAAACACTTTTTAGGCCATCAACTTCAAATCAATGGAACTCGGCTCAAATTTGACATTTTGGAATTTTGAAAGCTGTCCCAAAACCGTAGTAACTAGCTCTATTAGACGGTAGTTTAGAAATTTCAAGTTGGTGGCCCAGAAATCTTATTTTAGGCCATCAACATTAAATGCCTGCAACTCGGCTCAAAATTTACTTTTCTGACTTTTGAAAAGTGCACCAGAGAGCTCACAATTTTATTTTTCAATGATTATTAAGAGGTAATTATAAAATTTCAAATTGATGACATTGAAATCCTATTTTTTGAGGTGACGTCAGTCAACTTGACCTAACTAACTGAATTGTGGTACTATGAAAAAAATGTCAACTGCAAAAATAGAGTTGTTAAGAGTTTCTATACACCAGCGAAATTTCAGAAAAAATCGGATATCTGGAAACCACTTTTGAGATACACCATACCTGAATTCAACTCGCTCCCATGGGTTGACACGATGAAGATGTCTTCTGAAATACACGTAGAAGCCGAGTCCCACGTTCGCATTGAACAGAATCGTATTGGACACCGCCAGATCGCCCGTCGGGAAGATACTGTAAAGAAAAATTGGTGGTGGCCGAAGTTTGGATTTCTAGGCCACCACTTGAAAATTGCTTGTTTTCGACCGTTTTTTCTTGTAATGTTTTCGAATTTTTTGTGGCCTAACTTTTATCTTTGTGAATTTCTAGGCCACGGCCTAACTTTTGCCAAAAATTGGTTTTCTAGACCATCACTTGAAAATGGCTCAAAATCGCTTGTTTTTGGCCGTTTTTGCTCAATTTTTCTCGATTTTTTTCGTGGTGGCCTAACTTTCGATTCCTCGGCCATCAGTACCTGGAGATGATGTTTGGACTGAACAAATGCACAGTGTAAAGAGTGTGTGAGATGGCTCCGGACGCTGGAAGATAGTGAGACAAGAAGGTTCGGGAAGTGACCGGTGGGAACCATTTCGACCATTCGATACCGAAATAGCCGGGGCCAGATGGAGCCGATGATGATGATTTGCGATGATGGACTGGTTGGGAGGAGCCTGGAAAAATTATGATTTTGTGAAAAAAAATTTTTGAGAAAAAAATTTTTTTTTGAAATTTTTTCGCTTCAAAATATTCAAAATCTCGCTCTGATTCTGAATATCATAACGAAAACACTTGAAAATCGCTTCAATACCTCGAAAAAACACTTCAAAAAGGACCAAATAGCCGAAAGTTGGTTTTGGTGGCCGTGGCCGTGGCCGAGTTTTTTTCTCGGCCACGGCCATTTTTGGCAACTTTTGGCTTTTTGTTTTTAAAACCGGTTTTTCGGGGTGTTAGAGCGATTTTTGGAGAGTTTCCGTTTGAAAATTAGGGATCAGAGCGAAATTTTGAATATTTTGATGCAAAATAATGATTTTTTTTTCAAGGAAACATTTTTTGCCCAAAATTTTCCGTCAGCTGACCAAATTTCTGGATTTTTCGAATTGTGGCCTAGAAAACTCCTGTTTGGGAGTTTTCTAGGCCATTGAAACTCAATTTTTGCTTCAAAATTAGGCTACAAATACGGTTTTGGTCAATTTTGACGGTTTTTGGTACATTTTGCTCGAAAAAATTTTTCGATGGAAAAAAAATCGGGAATTTCGAAATTTGGAGTTTTGGGAATTCAGGATTATCAATTTATATTTTAGAATTTTCTGAGCCACAAAATCTCAATTTTCACTTCAAAATTGAACTAGAAATATGGTTATGGGTACCGTTTTTTGGTCGAAAATCATTCGATAGAAAAATTTCGAATTTTCAAAATTTCAAGTTTCTATTATTCAGGATTCAGAATTAATTGAAACGCGCGTTTTCGGTCCAATTTGACCGAAAAATTTTCATTGGAAAAAATTCGGAAATTTCACATTTTTCCGATTTTCCTCGGTTCCGTGTCGAATTGAAGTTTCGACAAAGTTAAGCATCTAATCCAAAAAAAAAATTTTTCAACAATTTTTTTTAGTGTCGTATCAATTTTTCTTTTTGTTTCCGCAATGCTTTCTACTTGTGTTTCTGTGTTAGTGTGTCTTGTTGTTTGTACAGAAAAAAAAATTGATAAAATTTTTATCATCTCTTTTTTTTTGTGCTCATTCTTCTCCGTGCCAATGCTTTTTTTCAATGATTCGTGGGCGCCGATAGGCGCCCATTAATCATGAAGCTCCGGGGCTCGAGCTCCAGGAAGCGAAAAAAAAGTTCCAGGAATCTTCTGGAATGCGTTGTGCTCCAAAGGAGCACAAAGAACTGAGCAAAGTTTGTTGTATCAATTTTTCTAGCAACAAAAAAAAAGAGTGAAAATGCCCAAAAAATTGGCTCAAAAACAGCAAGAGAAGCTGAAAACAGGTTTTCCGGGCGGAAAAATAGCTAAAAATCGACGTTTTTTGACGTTTCGAAAGTGTGACATTTCGAAAGTGTGACATTTCGAAAGTGTGACGTTTCGAAAAGGTGACATTTTGAAAGTTTGACGTTTCGCAAGTGTGACGTTTCGATAGTGTGACATTTCGCAAGTGTGACATTTCGAAGGTGTGACGTTTCGAAAGTGTGACGTTTCGAAAGTGTGACATTTCGAAAGTGTGACGTTTCGCAAGTGTGATTTTTCAGAAGAAAAACGTTGCAATTGTGAAATATCGCACTTTCGCAATGTCACACTTGCGAAACGTCATCTTTCGAAACGTCGCGGAGCCTCAACATCAGCTCAAAATGATGGAAAAGATCGCTCAAACTACTGTAGAGTTGAAGAAAACCCAAAAAAAAAATATATGAATTTTAAGCAATTTTCGCTCGATTCTCTCAATTCCAACCAATTTTTCTTTTCTGAACTCATTTTTTACCCATTTTTTTACATTTTTTCGCAATTTTCGGGGTCCCTGGACCCCGAAAATCGCTTCAGACCATCATAAGACCATCAGAATTATCACACAACGACAATAAAGAATCAAAGTCCACACGGAACGAATCTTGCCAAATTCTTGGTTTTTCTGCGAAAATCGACGCCTTCTTTTTCTCCTAATTTTTCTAGTTTTAATGATAACATGTCACTAATCGTCAATTCAATCATTCATCAAGTCTGAATCGGTAATAAATCATCGAGAAATGCGTTTCATTTTTCTCTGCGTTTCTTGATTTCTAGTACTATTTTTGGTCCAAAAAATTATTGTGGGCAAAAGTTGATACAACACATTTTTGCAAAGTGGAACGAGAAATTTGCTATTTTTAGGCTTTCAGCTAATTTTTCGACGATTTTAGGTCAAATTTCTGTAATTTTCGCTCAAATTTAGTCGATTTCAGCTCATTTTTAGGCTATTCGAGTTCAAATTTTGTAATTTTTGACCAATTTAAGGTAATTTTGGCTCAAAATTTGTAATTTTTGATCAAAATTAGCAAAAAGTCATCTTTGATAAGTTTTTACGTTTTTTTTGCTAATCTTTTCGCGATTTTAGCTCAAAATTTGTGATTTTTGGTCATTTTTGGATGATTGTAGATCAATTTTTTGCTAAATTTTAGTCATCTTTGACCAATTTTCTCGATTTTCCGAAAGATTTCAGCTCAAAATTCTTCAAAATTTCTTTTTTTTTCAGACACTCACCCGATGATGATGGATGATCGAGGATACCCATGATTACTGTAGTTTTTGTAGCGAAGATTGATTGATTATATTTTATTCGTCGTTCTTTTTATTGTTGTCGGAAAGTTGATTTGGACCGGAAATAATTGAATTACAAATCCAATTAGAAGGATGGATCTTCGATTCTGAAAAATTTGGGGAAATTTGATGGAAAAATTGAATTTTTTCGAATTGCAAAGCGTTTGGATTACTGTAGACGGCTGCAGGTTACTGTACGTTTCGAGACTTTGGCACTCTAAAATCTGTCTATGCGCCTTTAAAATTGGCCACAAGAGCTCTATCCCCATATGAGCGATTTTCGTAACTTCCAATTGTCCAGGAGAGCTCTAAGCAATTTTCGTCATTTTTGGACTAATTTTAGACGCAAAATCTGTATTTTGCGGTCTTTTTTTACCCCCAGAGAGTCCGAAACTGCTCAAAAACCGACTCAGAAACCTTCAAAATCGCTTAAATCGGCTCTAACCCAACCTTGGCTAATTTCCTCATTTCTCTATCAATTTCTTCGTTTTGAAATTGATTCCCAGTCAATTTTAGGCCCAGAATTCAAATTTTCCGCCCATTTCTACTCCTAGGGACTCTAAAACGACTAAAAACCCTCAAAAACACGTAAATCGGCTCTAACCCAATTTGGGCTGTTATCCTCTTTTCTTCATCAATTTTATAGTTCAAAATGGATTTTCAATCAATTCTTGGGCTAAAATTTGAATTTAACGCCTATTTTCACCTATATATACTGTCTACGCCCAACTTGCACGGTCGAAATCGGTCAGGAGAGCTCCGACCCTCTCTGAGCCAACTCAACCATTTTTAGGTCAATTTTCAGGATTTAAAATGGATTTTCACTTCATTTTAAGCGTAGAATTCAAATTTCCCGCCTATTTTCATCCCCCTCTCTCAGGCTTACCTCTATCACAGTCGCAAGTTCAGGGGGGAGAGATAGAGCTTATCCCTCAAATTCTTTCCGTCTTGTTGTGTTTCGTTTCTTCTTCTTCTTTTCGTCGTTGTTGTTGTTTGGTGGGGGGGAATAAAATAAAAATGAACTCGTTCGTAGATTCCTCTTTCTCTCTCAATGCTCTCTAACACGAGAGAGCGTTAGAGAAGCAGAGAAGAGATGGGCGGGATGGAATTGGTTGACCCCCGATCGCGGGCTGCAAAAAAAGAAGAAAGAAATGGCAAATAATAAGAAAAAGAGGGAGAAAAGAGAGCACATTGAGCTATCAAATTTAAAATGATAACGATGGAGGGGAAATGGTGGAAAAATTTTTAAAAAAGTGAAAAATGTCGATTTTCTTATTCTGACTCAGAATTGCTCATTTTTGTTCCAATTTTCTCAAAATTTTTTGGCTAGCTATTTGTGTACTTTATTCTTGTACAAATTCGATAATAATGATGGAAAAAAAAACGAAAAAAAAAATCGATTTTCGTCGGCTAATTCTTCAGGAGAGCTCTAACCCTTTTTGAGCCATTTTTATCATTTCTAGGTCAATTTTTCAGATTTAAAATGGATTTTCAGGTGATTTTAGGCCCAAAATCTGAAATTCTAGCTGTTTTTCACCCTATAGAGCTTTTCGAGCGATTTGAGTGCTTGAAATTGGTCAAAAGGGCTTCGACACTCTCTCTGAGCCAATTTGCTCATTTCTGAGTCAATTTTCTGGATTCAAAATGGATTTTCAGGTAATTTTAGGCCAAAAATGTGGATTTTCGACTCATTTTTACCCCTAGATACTCTAAAACGGCGAAGAAGTCAATTTTTTTGAAATTCCACCTGCTGGCTAAATTGCTCACATTAAAATTGCTCAGTTTAACATTTCAATTTTCAAAAAAAAAATTAGAATGCTGTATCAGAACGCTTCAGTGACGTACATCTGAACATCATTTACATTGCTAATTCTAAAATTGCTCAGCTTTCGGCTTAGTGGCTCAAAATTGCTCATTTTGGCTCCAAATTTCTCAAATTTTCTCCAAGCGATTCTTGTACTCTTCTCCTTGTATCTCTATAGTTCCTTCTTGCTCAATGAGCAAATAGACGAAACTAAGGATGAGGTAATCAAGAGATAGAGGGAAACGAAACGCGTAGGAACACTCTTAATCAACAAAACAAACATACAAATACATACAAAAATGATATATAGATAGGAAAAAAGTACAAAAATCGACTTTTTTCTTTGGAAGTTCTCAGAACCTTTGGATTCTTAATTAATGGGTAAAATGATGAAATTTTGATTTTTAAAAAATTTTTCGATGATAAAATTCTTTAATTTTTAATTTTTCAGCATTCAAAAGAAGGATTATCAGTTGCTATTGCACTCTCATTAATTTCAATTTTTGAAACAGAAATTCATTTTTTCAATTTTAAATTTCCTTTAATATCAAAATAGGACACCTTTCTTACAAGGGAAGTGTTTTCAGAGGGGCTTTGAGAATTTTCTGAAATTTGGTACACTAGTACTTTCGACCATGCTGAGAAACGTAGTAAATTTATTTTTTGCCCCTTGCCCCCGGGGAACGAGATATCCGCTAAAAAGGCAAAATCCAGTACAAAAAATGCCGATTTTTGAGGACCTGTAACTTCGCTTCTAGGCACTTTCAGAAGGTCTAATTTTTTGTTTTGGACTCACAATTGATTGTTTAACAATATCCAATGCTTTTTAGAGAGAAAAAATTTTGAGCCAAAACTTGAAATTTTTCGACCATTTGGGTGCGAAATTTTTCCAAGTTTTTTGGATTTTTGAAAAAAAATTTCAACCTTCCAGTTCATGGTTGGAAACGATAGATGGGTGTTTGTACAACAGTTCTCCATATTTTCGTACCATTATTTGTCACTTTTTCAAAAAATTAGGTCAGTTGTGAGCCAAAAACTTCGAAAAAATTTCAGCCAACTTTTGACCTATAAAAAGCACCCGAATTATTGAAAAAGTACATGAAAATTTCAAGAAATGTTCTCCAAACCACCATCTATCGTTTCCGGCTAATAACTGTCAGATTGGAAAAACAGTTTTGAAAATCCAGGTATTTCAAAAAAATTCGCACCCAAATGGTGGCAAATTTTCGAATTTTGGCTCAAAAAATTTTTTCTCCAAAAAGTACCGGAAATTGTTATACAATCAATTCTGAGCCCAAAACAAAAAACGAGACCTTCTGAAAGCGCCTAGAAGCAAAGTTACAGGTTCTCGAAAAATCCCCTTATTTGTACTGGTGGACATCTTTGTTGGCTGATATCTTGGCCCACGGGGGCAAGGGGCAAAAAATAAAACTACCACGTTTCTCAGCATGGTCGAAAGTACTAGTGTACCAATTTTCAGAAAATTCTCAAAGCCCCTCTGAAAACACTTCCCTTGTTAGTACCCTGAATTCGTGAATCTGGTCCGCTTTCGACGCATTTTTTCACCATTTTGATGGCTTAGACTTGGAACGTCCCAAAAAAGGGTCAAAATTGGAATTTTCCATAATTTCAAAGTCTTATCAGAATCTCTAGAAATTTCTCTATCGAATCATACAACTTTCATAAAAATTGGTCCACTGGTTATATATATTTATGAAAATTATACATATCGATAGGGATTTTTCTAGAGAATCTGACAAGACTTTGAAATTATGGAAAATTCCAATTTTGACCCTTTTTTGGGACGTTCCAAGTCTAAACCATCAACATGGTGAAAAAATGCGTCGAAAGCGGACAAGATTCACGAATTCAGGGTAATATGAAAGGTGTCCTATTTTGATATTGAAGGAAATTTTAGAATCGAAAAAAAAAGTAATTTCAGTTTCAAAAATTGAAATTAATAAAAGTGTAATAGCGATTGATACTGCTGTCTCCAATGGTTGAATTAAAAATTTCACAAATTTTTGATTAAAAAAAATAGTTATTCTCAGAAAGCGTCAAAAGTACAGTTAAATTGATTTTGTGGAAAGCAAAAATTCACTTCTAGACAAGAAAAAAAGTAGTCTAAAACTGTTCGGTACGAAATTATCCAAAAAAAAAATTGAAGAAAAACTTAAAATTTTTCTATTCCCAAAAATTCTCAAAATCTCTCATAAAAACCTTTTGCAATCGTTAGTACACTAAAAAAACTCCCCAAAAAGCTCCAAATCGCCCTAGTGTCCAGTGGAGCGCGCTTGCGCGCTCCAAAACTGGACAATAGACATTTTCAGGGTGAAACAGTCACAGAAAAATGACAACTTCCGCGAGAAAAATCGCGAAAAAAATGATATGAGAAGAAAGGAAAAAAGAAAAGACATTTGGTGGGTGGCTACACACAACAAGCGACCAAAAGTGAAATCGAGCCTCCCGTCAGGGGCGAGAGAATGAAGAGACGCAGAGAAAGAGAGACAAGGAGAGAAGAGACGCAGACACCGTATGTTCAAGGATGTCGGCGGGGGGACGTCATACACAGGTGTGATGTGTTTTTGTCGTGGCAGGAAAATTCCAGAGACTAGACGCAAAAACAAAGCAATATTGAAGGCTCAAATAGAGCTGGCAGACCAAAAATAATTAGTGGAACTTTTTCAGTGCTACTGTAGTTGGCCTGGAGCCCTATTTGGCGCATCTTGTGGTCTCGAAGCGATTCTTGGCTCAATAGACTGTGATACTGCAGTTTTCACTGCGTAGCAGTGTTTAAGTTGATACTGCAAATTTTCGCTTTATGGGAAGTACAGTACGCTTGGGGTCGGCAAAAAATGCATTGGCAGTATCACATGTGTTCTGCTCTTCTACTTTCTTCTTCCTTTGTGCTCTTTTTTCGCTCGAAATTTCTTATCACAGAAACTGGAGCGAAAATTTGGAGCCAAAAGTAGAAAGTGAAAATGAATGCCAATATAATCACCCAAAAAGGGTGCGTGGCACGGAATGCCTATGCCAGCTGTGTATTTTTATAGGCTTATTCATCAGGGCAAATAGGAATAGACATTGAAAATGTCGAAATTTGTTGCAGAAAAAACCCGTAGTAAAATAACTGGACACTGGTTCAATGAAATACCAAAATTCTCTTACTGTTTCAAAAGTTTTTTGAAACAGTGATCGAAAATTGGCATATACTAAGCTTTTTCTAACACAGCTTCGTTTTCATCCAAAAAGTTTTTGAAGTTTCTGAAATTATTAAAAAAAAAAAAGACTGGCTGAATAACTTTTTTTGAAAGCTGGTGTCGATTTACGTTAAACAACGCGCACTGAAATTTAGCGGAGTGTCGTTGTTGCAGAAGCTTAGGGGTCGTCGGCTGAATAGTAGTAAGTTATCTATGGAGGATGAGCAATCCTTCAGACTAGCGAACTGCAGAAGTTTTCCGTCAGAAAACAGCTGTGCAGCCTCGACGAGACATTGGAACGGAAGAAAAACACATTTTCTCTGTACTTCAGGTTTCTTCTACAGTACTCCCATATGCTACAGTCTCTCTCTCTCTCTCTCTCTCTCTCTCTCTCTCTCTCTCTCTCTCTCTCTCTCTCTCTCTCTCTCTCTCTCTCTCTCTCTCTCTCTCTCTCTCTCTCTCTCTCTCTCTCTCTCTCTCTCTCTCTCTCTCTTGCTCTCAGTATGCCTACTGTAATCTCAATCGAAACGCTTTGGTCAATCTGATCATTGACCTGATGACTCTCTCCGAGTGACCAGGACCAAGACCGATTTAATGGGTGTTTGAACATGTTCATGTTCATGCTTGACCAATTATCTGTCTTCCTTCGGAAACTGGTTTTTTTTCGGTAGAATTCGAATCGTCTAATTCGAACTCCATCGAAAAATAGAAATCCACGGAGAATCCGAATCGATCGATTCGGCTTCTAATTGGGAGTCTTGCCCAACAGCGACCGTTGAGCCAACTTCGGTTACAGTAAGCAGAAAGGATTACTGTAGACACTGAGTACTGTAGCATATGGGAGTACTGTAGAAGAAACCTGAAGTACAGAGAAAATGTGTTTTTCTTCCGTTCCAATGTCTCGTCGAGGCTGCACAGCTGTTTTCTGACGGAAAACTTCTGCAGTTCGCTAGTCTGAAGGATTGCTCATCCTCCATAGATAACTTACTACTATTCAGCCGACGACCCCTAAGCTTCTGCAACAACGACACTCCGCTAAATTTCAGTGCGCGTTGTTTAACGTAAATCGACACCAGCTTTCAAAAAAAGTTATTCAGCCAGTCTTTTTTTTTTAATAATTTCAGAAACTTCAAAAACTTTTTGGATGAAAACGAAGCTGTGTTAGAAAAAGCTTAGTATATGCCAATTTTCGATCACTGTTTCAAAAAACTTTTGAAACAGTAAGAGAATTTTGGTATTTCATTGAACCAGTGTCCAGTTATTTTACTACGGGTTTTTTTCTGCAACAAATTTCGACATTTTCAATGTCTATTCCTATTTGCCCTGATGAATAAGCCTATAAAAATACACAGCTGGCATAGGCATTCCGTGCCACGCACCCTTTTTGGGTGATTATATTGGCATTCATTTTCACTTTCTACTTTTGGCTCCAAATTTTCGCTCCAGTTTCTGTGATAAGAAATTTCGAGCGAAAAAAAGAGCACAAAGGAAGAAGAAAGTAGAAGAGCAGAACACATGTGATACTGCCAATGCATTTTTTGCCGACCCCAAGCGTACTGTACTTCCCATAAAGCGAAAATTTGCAGTATCAACTTAAACACTGCTACGCAGTGAAAACTGCAGTATCACAGTCTATTGAGCCAAGAATCGCTTCGAGACCACAAGATGCGCCAAATAGGGCTCCAGGCCAACTACAGTAGCACTGAAAAAGTTCCACTAATTATTTTTGGTCTGCCAGCTCTATTTGAGCCTTCAATATTGCTTTGTTTTTGCGTCTAGTCTCTGGAATTTTCCTGCCACGACAAAAACACATCACACCTGTGTATGACGTCCCCCCGCCGACATCCTTGAACATACGGTGTCTGCGTCTCTTCTCTCCTTGTCTCTCTTTCTCTGCGTCTCTTCATTCTCTCGCCCCTGACGGGAGGCTCGATTTCACTTTTGGTCGCTTGTTGTGTGTAGCCACCCACCAAATGTCTTTTCTTTTTTCCTTTCTTCTCATATCATTTTTTTCGCGATTTTTCTCGCGGAAGTTGTCATTTTTCTGTGACTGTTTCACCCTGAAAATGTCTATTGTCCAGTTTTGGAGCGCGCAAGCGCGCTCCACTGGACACTAGGGCGATTTGGAGCTTTTTGGGGAGTTTTTTTAGTGTACTAACGATTGCAAAAGGTTTTTATGAGAGATTTTGAGAATTTTTGGGAATAGAAAAATTTTAAGTTTTTCTTCAATTTTTTTTTTGGATAATTTCGTACCGAACAGTTTTAGACTACTTTTTTTCTTGTCTAGAAGTGAATTTTTGCTTTCCACAAAATCAATTTAACTGTACTTTTGACGCTTTCTGAGAATAACTATTTTTTTTAATCAAAAATTTGTGAAATTTTTAATTCAACCATTGGAGACAGCAGTATCAATCGCTATTACACTTTTATTAATTTCAATTTTTGAAACTGAAATTACTTTTTTTTTCGATTCTAAAATTTCCTTCAATATCAAAATAGGACACCTTTCATATTACCCTGAATTCGTGAATCTTGTCCGCTTTCGACGCATTTTTTCACCATGTTGATGGTTTAGACTTGGAACGTCCCAAAAAAGGGTCAAAATTGGAATTTTCCATAATTTCAAAGTCTTGTCAGATTCTCTAGAAAAATCCCTATCGATATGTATAATTTTTCATAAATATATATAACCAGTGGACCAATTTTTATGAAAGTTGTATGATTCGATAGAGAAATTTCTAGAGATTCTGATAAGACTTTGAAATTATGGAAAATTCCAATTTTGACCCTTTTTTGGGACGTTCCAAGTCTAAGCCATCAAAATGGTGAAAAAATGCGTCGAAAGCGGACCAGATTCACGAATTCAGGGTACTAACAAGGGAAGTGTTTTCAGAGGGGCTTTGAGAATTTTCTGAAAATTGGTACACTAGTACTTTCGACCATGCTGAGAAACGTGGTAGTTTTATTTTTTGCCCCTTGCCCCCGTGGGCCAAGATATCAGCCAACAAAGATGTCCACCAGTACAAATAAGGGGATTTTTCGAGAACCTGTAACTTTGCTTCTAGGCGCTTTCAGAAGGTCTCGTTTTTTGTTTTGGGCTCAGAATTGATTGTATAACAATTTCCGGTACTTTTTGGAGAAAAAATTTTTTGAGCCAAAATTCGAAAATTTGCCACCATTTGGGTGCGAATTTTTTTGAAATACCTGGATTTTCAAAACTGTTTTTTCCAATCTGACAGTTATTAGCCGGAAACGATAGATGGTGGTTTGGAGAACATTTCTTGAAATTTTCATGTACTTTTTCAATAATTCGGGTGCTTTTTATAGGTCAAAAGTTGGCTGAAATTTTTTCGAAGTTTTTGGCTCACAACTGACCTAATTTTTTGAAAAAGTGACAAATAATGGTACGAAAATATGGAGAACTGTTGTACAAACACCCATCTATCGTTTCCAACCATGAACTGGAAGGTTGAAATTTTTTTTCAAAATCCAAAAAACTTGGAAAAATTTCGCACCCAAATGGTCGAAAAATTTCAAGTTTTGGCTCAAAATTTTTTCTCTCTAAAAAGCATTGGATATTGTTAAACAATCAATTGTGAGTCCAAAACAAAAAATTAGACCTTCTGAAAGTGCCTAGAAGCGAAGTTACAGGTCCTCAAAAATCGGCATTTTTTGTACTGGATTTTGCCTTTTTAGCGGATATCTCGTTCCCCGGGGGCAAGGGGCAAAAAATAAATTTACTACGTTTCTCAGCATGGTCGAAAGTACTAGTGTACCAAATTTCAGAAAATTCTCAAAGCCCCTCTGAAAACACTTCCCTTGTAAGAAAGGTGTCCTATTTTGATATTAAAGGAAATTTAAAATTGAAAAAATGAATTTCTGTTTCAAAAATTGAAATTAATGAGAGTGCAATAGCAACTGATAATCCTTCTTTTGAATGCTGAAAAATTAAAAATTAAAGAATTTTATCATCGAAAAATTTTTTAAAAATCAAAATTTCATCATTTTACCCATTAATTAAGAATCCAAAGGTTCTGAGAACTTCCAAAGAAAAAAGTCGATTTTTGTACTTTTTTCCTATCTATATATCATTTTTGTATGTATTTGTATGTTTGTTTTGTTGATTAAGAGTGTTCCTACGCGTTTCGTTTCCCTCTATCTCTTGATTACCTCATCCTTAGTTTCGTCTATTTGCTCATTGAGCAAGAAGGAACTATAGAGATACAAGGAGAAGAGTACAAGAATCGCTTGGAGAAAATTTGAGAAATTTGGAGCCAAAATGAGCAATTTTGAGCCACTAAGCCGAAAGCTGAGCAATTTTAGAATTAGCAATGTAAATGATGTTCAGATGTACGTCACTGAAGCGTTCTGATACAGCATTCTAATTTTTTTTTTGAAAATTGAAATGTTAAACTGAGCAATTTTAATGTGAGCAATTTAGCCAGCAGGTGGAATTTCAAAAAAATTGACTTCTTCGCCGTTTTAGAGTATCTAGGGGTAAAAATGAGTCGAAAATCCACATTTTTGGCCTAAAATTACCTGAAAATCCATTTTGAATCCAGAAAATTGACTCAGAAATGAGCAAATTGGCTCAGAGAGAGTGTCGAAGCCCTTTTGACCAATTTCAAGCACTCAAATCGCTCGAAAAGCTCTATAGGGTGAAAAACAGCTAGAATTTCAGATTTTGGGCCTAAAATCACCTGAAAATCCATTTTAAATCTGAAAAATTGACCTAGAAATGATAAAATGGCTCAAAAAGGGTTAGAGCTCTCCTGAAGAATTAGCCGACGAAAATCGATTTTTTTTTTCGTTTTTTTTTCCATCATTATTATCGAATTTGTACAAGAATAAAGTACACAAATAGCTAGCCAAAAAATTTTGAGAAAATTGGAACAAAAATGAGCAATTCTGAGTCAGAATAAGAAAATCGACATTTTTCACTTTTTTAAAAATTTTTCCACCATTTCCCCTCCATCGTTATCATTTTAAATTTGATAGCTCAATGTGCTCTCTTTTCTCCCTCTTTTTCTTATTATTTGCCATTTCTTTCTTCTTTTTTTGCAGCCCGCGATCGGGGGTCAACCAATTCCATCCCGCCCATCTCTTCTCTGCTTCTCTAACGCTCTCTCGTGTTAGAGAGCATTGAGAGAGAAAGAGGAATCTACGAACGAGTTCATTTTTATTTTATTCCCCCCCACCAAACAACAACAACGACGAAAAGAAGAAGAAGAAACGAAACACAACAAGACGGAAAGAATTTGAGGGATAAGCTCTATCTCTCCCCCCTGAACTTGCGACTGTGATAGAGGTAAGCCTGAGAGAGGGGGATGAAAATAGAGAGCACATTGAGCTATCAAATTTAAAATGATAACGATGGAGGGGAAATGGTGGAAAAATTTTTAAAAAAGTGAAAAATGTCGATTTTCTTATTCTGACTCAGAATTGCTCATTTTTGTTCCAATTTTCTCAAAATTTTTTGGCTAGCTATTTGTGTACTTTATTCTTGTACAAATTCGATAATAATGATGGAAAAAAAAACGAAAAAAAAAATCGATTTTCGTCGGCTAATTCTTCAGGAGAGCTCTAAACCCTTTTTGAGCCATTTTTATCATTTCTAGGTCAATTTTTCAGATTTAAAATGGATTTTCAGGTGATTTTAGGCCCAAAATCTGAAATTCTAGCTGTTTTTCACCCTATAGAGCTTTTCGAGCGATTTGAGTGCTTGAAATTGGTCAAAAGGGCTTCGACACTCTCTCTGAGCCAATTTGCTCATTTCTGAGTCAATTTTCTGGATTCAAAATGGATTTTCAGGTAATTTTAGGCCAAAAATGTGGATTTTCGACTCATTTTTACCCCTAGATACTCTAAAACGGCGAAGAAGTCAATTTTTTTGAAATTCCACCTGCTGGCTAAATTGCTCACATTAAAATTGCTCAGTTTAACATTTCAATTTTCAAAAAAAAAATTAGAATGCTGTATCAGAACGCTTCAGTGACGTACATCTGAACATCATTTACATTGCTAATTCTAAAATTGCTCAGCTTTCGGCTTAGTGGCTCAAAATTGCTCATTTTGGCTCCAAATTTCTCAAATTTTCTCCAAGCGATTCTTGTACTCTTCTCCTTGTATCTCTATAGTTCCTTCTTGCTCAATGAGCAAATAGACGAAACTAAGGATGAGGTAATCAAGAGATAGAGGGAAACGAAACGCGTAGGAACACTCTTAATCAACAAAACACAAACATACAAATACATACAAAAATGATATATAGATAGGAAAAAAGTACAAAAATCGACTTTTTTCTTTGGAAGTTCTCAGAACCTTTGGATTCTTAATTAATGGGTAAAATGATGAAATTTTGATTTTTAAAAAATTTTTCGATGATAAAATTCTTTAATTTTTAATTTTTCAGCATTCAAAAGAAGGATTATCAGTTGCTATTGCACTCTCATTAATTTCAATTTTTGAAACAGAAATTCATTTTTTCAATTTTAAATTTCCTTTAATATCAAAATAGGACACCTTTCTTACAAGGGAAGTGTTTTCAGAGGGGCTTTGAGAATTTTCTGAAATTTGGTACACTAGTACTTTCGACCATGCTGAGAAACGTAGTAAATTTATTTTTTGCCCCTTGCCCCCGGGGAACGAGATATCCGCTAAAAAGGCAAAATCCAGTACAAAAAATGCCGATTTTTGAGGACCTGTAACTTCGCTTCTAGGCACTTTCAGAAGGTCTAATTTTTTGTTTTGGACTCACAATTGATTGTTTAACAATATCCAATGCTTTTTAGAGAGAAAAAATTTTGAGCCAAAACTTGAAATTTTTTCGACCATTTGGGTGCGAAATTTTTCCAAGTTTTTTGGATTTTTGAAAAAAAATTTCAACCTTCCAGTTCATGGTTGGAAACGATAGATGGGTGTTTGTAAAAATCGATTTTCCAGCTTAAAATTGCGTCAAAAATGTCATTTTTCCAGCATTTTCTACCCAAAAACCATATTATCCTTTCAGATCAATCGGAATGCGTCCAACGAAAGACGTCATTTGGCTGGAAGGCGATCTGACGAACGCTCTCCGTTTGGAACAGATTCGTGGAGAATGTGTGTACCCGATTACGTCATTCGATGTTCATACGGATACTGTAATTGCGGCCACTTCGATTGGAATGGTCTCTTTGTATCAACAGCTGCCGTTCTATCCGAATACGAATTTTGGGCGATATGCATAGAGAATTTGATGAAAAAATGACTGAAAGTTTGAAGAAACTGGAGGAAAATTGACTGAAATTGACCTAAAATAGATGAAAAATTGCCAAAAAATGCCGAAAAATCATTTAAAATCAGTTTTTTTTTGGCATTTTTGGGCTCTTTAAAGGCAAAAATAGGCTGAAAATGGCTCAAAAATTGGTGAAAATTAGCTCAAAAGCTTCAAAATTGACGAAAAATGGTCCTTGGGCTTCAATTTTGATAATTTTGAGCTCAAAAATGATCAAATTTCAATATAAATATTATCAGAAAAGCTTAAAAATAAGCTGAGAATGACCAAAAATCGATTTTAAAGTCTCCAAAATCAAGAAAAAACCTCCAAACCCCATTTGGACTCTAATTTTAAGCATTTTCAGCCTAAAAATGACCAGAGACCCCTATTTTTAGCCTTAAAATCAGCTATTTTTGAGCCCAAAAACTCGAAAAATCGATGGAAAATTTACTTTTCTAGCTCAAAAATCTTTAATTTTTCATTTTATTTTCAATCAATTTATCTTCCCGAGAATTTCATTTCAAATTTTCTGTCAATTTTTCTCTTCTTTTCCACTATTTTTTTCCCGAATTTTTCAATTTTTATGATCTAAATGTGTCCCCCATTCATCCACCCACTCACGGTTCCCATCTCATTATCACATATTTTTAAATTTTTTTTCACACAATTTTCTATTTTTTTCTACCATAAATTATACTGTAAATTAAATCCTAAAGTTTCTAGAAAAAATCGGTATTTAAAACTGTATAAAATCCGGTTTTTTTCGTACTTGTTTTTGAATTTAAAAATATTTAAAAATTTTATATAAATTTTATTTTTTGTTTATTTGTTTATTATTTTTTTTTTTAATTATTTTTTAATTTTTTTTATTTAAAAATCTTGAAATCAGACTTTTCGGACTATTTTCCCCTCGATAATTTGAAAAAAAATCAAGTTTTATGCTGAAATTCAGTGTAAATTGAAAAATTCCCAAATTTTGGAGCTTTTCCCAGCAAAAATGAGCAATAAGGCTCAAAATTCGACGCTTGTAGTTCCCCCCCCCCCCCCCCCCATCAAATTAGGCCCATTTCGAAAAGAAAAAGTTTGTTTATTTGTTCAGCCATCATTTCTCTCATTTTTTTTCCAATTGCTCATCGTAAATTCTAGAGTGCTCTTTCCCCTATAGAATTTCTTCACCACAAGAGTTCAGCTTCTCCTCGCTTTAAAAAAACCAGAGAAAAGAAACTTTTGATAATAAAAAATCTTTTTAACAAACGGTGACATCATTTTGTTGCAACGCAAAAAAAATACAGGAAAGAAAGAATTTCCAGTGAAAAATCGTCATTTTTCGAATCAAAAATGTATATTTTTTGGGAAGAAAATGTAAACGTTCCTCTTTTTTAGCACTGATGTTGCGAAATGTCCGTTTCTGAAACGTCCACTTTCGAAATGTCTTACTTTCGAAATGTCCGCTTTCGAAATGTCCGCTTTCGAAATGTCCACTTTCGAAATGTCAGCTTTCGAAATGTCCACTTTCTAAATGTCTTACTTTCGAAATGTCTCGCTTTCGAAATGTCAGCTTTCGAAATGTCCTATTTTCCATCTGAAACTTTGAAAATCCACTTCAACACCACCAACGACCATATG